>JAVTVY010008461.1:0-427254 GCA_036873755.1 Hanleya hanleyi
TTTCCTACGCTCAACTCACAAGACAAGTTGGTCGTAAGTCGTTGGTGGACTGAGTATGGCGTGGCTTGGCGCCCTCTAAGACCAAGAAAACCTAACAACCCGAGTGGGAGAGGATTCTGATTTCTTGGTAGAGTTTGACATATCACACCACAAGCACAGCTACATGGATGGAGGCACTCAAGAATAAGTATATTTGTATCATATTCATGATTTGCCCTTTTCGTTTTCTAACCAGGGTTTTTCTTGTTGCTTGTCTCAAGTTATTTCCTTTTTCTGTGTCATCCCAGCTACTTGGGTAGACACTCAGAAGATAGGTTAGTTTAGTATCTTCCATTACTACTCCATTATTACCCTCTGCGTTACCGGCCAGGGTTCTTTTGTTGAGATTTATGAAAGAGCCTGCCCCTCCTTGACATTGTCCAGTCTTGGGTCTGGACGGCGAACTCCACGTTCACCATTTTCTGTCTGAGAGATGTCAGTCCAGTCAGATAGGATGACCACGCTTGGGCCGTTCATGGCTGCCCAGCACGTGGTCAGCTAAATTTTCAAAAAAGGGGGGGGGGCGGCATTTTGTATCATCGCAGCAAATCTGCAAATTGCTGTATCATCTCATCTCATTCATACTATTGGTCCACATTTGATTCGATCACATATTGAAGGAAGAATTAAGTCAGATGGACGACCTTGAATCCTCTAAAGATGTCGGACACTATATCATCACTCTAAGATGCATGTATCCATGGTGAGTGTGATCTTTACCTTAACTGCGGTTTTGATTGTGTCTTTCAGGTTGAATCTGACATCCTTCTCATGATCTCAGCTCCGTCTTCTGCGCTCAACTCCCAAGAAGCAAGTTGGACGTAAGACGACTGTGGACTGAGAATGGTGTGGCTTGGCGATCTCTAGGCTCGGACCAGTTCTGCTCCACCCGGACTTAGGAACAGCCAAGTATCTGCATGCAGATAAAAGCCTTACCAAGTAGACCTAGCTTCCCTTCGGGCAGGGGCCTTTTCTTGGTAAAGACGGCTTCCCGAGTAGACCTATCCACCTTCGGGTTGAGGTTCTCTCTCGGGGGAAATAAAATTTCCACACCACGAGCACAGCTACATGGCTGTAAACAATCAAGATAAGTACATCAGTATCTTATTCACATTTTTAACCTTTTATGTCGATGACCAGGGTTTCAATTGTTGATTCTGGATTGTTTCATGCTATAACCATGTTTCTGTGTCATTTCCAGCGGTCACTTAGCCTACTTTGAAGTACTACAAGACCGAGGTTCCCACCTCCGTATGTTGGTACTAGGGCATTAATTAAAGCAGGTTTAAGACTTAGGCAACAAATATCAAACATTTATAAGCAATGTTTCTATTTGTAACTAAGTCAAACCTGCTTTAATTTAATGTGCCCACCCTTCCGTCCCCTCGTACCGCGGCCTTGTTCACTACTGGTCTCGGTTTGAGAAAGAGGATAGGAATGAGGCTAACAGTCACCTTTATAGTGGCCACACTGGAATTGAATGGGAGAGCTCTCCTAGGGGCGGACAACTCTCTCCTAGGGGAGTTAACTTTTTCTTTTAACTTCCGTTTTCTATGTTTGATTGTGCATTTAATAAGGGATTAAAGGCATTAATTAAAGCAGGTTTGACTTAGTTACAAATAGAAACATTGCTTATAAATGTTTGATATTCTTTCTGCTCTTTAATCATTAAATTAGGTTCGAATAATTGACTCCAATGATTGGCTGACAATGAAGAGATTAGTTTCATCGGACGCCCGGCCAATTTAAAATAACAAATTCACGTATATTCTTGTATTTGTACATACGGGACAAGGGCATATTCTGTGACTTAAGACATTCTGATATTTTCTTTATTTTCTCTTCAGGATATGCTTCAACTCTTGCAGAATTTTTTTCACGGCCGAGAAGACTAGGCACAATTATCCCAGTGACGCCAATGATGTTTACGTTAAAATATATAACATCTAATGAAGAAACACGTACAGATTATGTCATTTTGAGATTGAGAATCAAACTTAATAATTTCTTGATTTCTCTTCACAGGGAAATGTTGTGGAAGGGCTTTTTCAAACTGTTTTATGTCAATTAAACCAACAGCAAATTAAACAAGCGCCCGACACTATCTGAAGACCCATATCAGGGCAAACTCGTTTGAGACGATATACAATTTTCCCAGCTGGAACGAGCTCATCCCGCCATGAATAGCGGCTAAACGAAAGACATGAATTACTTGCCCATTCTAACAATTCGCTGTATCCCTTCGATCCTTTATTAACAAATGTATGAAAATACTTTCATAGAATTAGGTGGGGTCCGTAGACATGGAAGAATGAAAGTTTCAACATGCCACGTGTTGGTTGTACATTTTCCCGCCATACGGAGTTGCAATAACATCACGTGATCAATACTTGGATAGCATGGCAGGTGGGCCAAACTTTCGCTTGTACACGGTTCCCGCTTCATAATATATTCAGCCAACACGACCCCAATATATTATGCCTTCGTAACAGTGAGATCATGACTCCCATGAAAAATATAAAAAAAATGGTTCAATCTGTTGCAGATGTAAATGTATTCTGGAATATTTCTGACGAAATTCAGATCGTTAGATGATGATGACGAAACAGCCAAATGTACAACCGTGTTTTTATCTAATATTATCTCATGAGTTCAGCAAAATTAATTGACATTTCAGACAGTATAATTTAGAGAATAAGTAGACAGAAAACCTATTAGTTTATTCCATCTTTTTATTTTTTTAACTTTCAATCTCAATCCACTATTCCAACCTCCGCTTCAGTTGCTATCAAATTACCGCCTATGATCTTGTCTATCTTACGTAAACGTCTCTTCCGACATTCAACTTTTGTGTCAATAGTCATGTCAGAAGTACCGTAATATCTTCACTAATAGTGTAAAAAAAATCACTCAAAAATTCTAATTTTCAAGGACTTTCAAGGCCTTTAATTTTCAATATAAAAATTATGCACTTTTACAAACTTTTAAGGACCCATGCGAACAATGACACCATACACAATGACGCCGTTCCACGATTTTTACGGCTATGAAGATTCCGATGCAGCCATATGCCAAGGTTAATCCTGCACGTCACAGCTTTCCTTTCAAGATAATTCTTTGAATAATATCCTCGTTTCTATTTTATCCAGGGGTGATTGAAGAGAATAAATCTGTACGGTACTATTGCTTGCCCCTGAAAAGTTTAAAACAAAAGCGCAAACTTCTTTCGGTATATATGCATCACCCCGAATTCCACGGCCGTAAAATATTCTGAATCGCCGCGTTCGTTGGAAATGATACGTTTCTAAATTATATTTGTCTGAACAGTACAAAATATGTTTTCAGTATCATAGCTGGGAATCTCAACATTCGCGTCTTCAGAGAAAAAATCCGAAGTCGGACCCAAACAGGCGCGTTTCTGGTTTTCGGGTGAGGCGCACATGGCATACAGTCGCCAAAATTAATGCAACAGGTTTGATCGTAAATTTCTACCCCGCGACTAAGAAAATCCGTGGTTCGAATGTCCGATCAAACTTCAGCATTATATTTTTTTAAGACCGAATCAAACGTAACTCCCAGTTCTTCATTTTGATATTTTCAGTATAATATTGAATTTATGTCCTCTTCAATCGACAATGTTTAATATCGCAAGTCTCCGTAAACCGGCAATATTCCCAATTTAATGACCATGAGAAATCGCGGTTTAAACATGGGATACATTTCGTTTGAGACTTAATAAAAATCAACTTAGTTGTTACAATTGGTTATGTTCAAAATGCTCAAAAAGTTTGCAAGGTTTATCAAATACTAATTCTAAGGAAACTCGTTGATCTGGAAGTTTTTCCATCGCACAACTACATAATATTATCGATCTCGCGACTACGATAAACGAGAGATTTTCGAATAGTTAGGACCGCGGTTTTTCGCGAATGGGCCGTTTTCAATTACTTAGGGAACAGTGTCACGTGACTTGGCGAAAAATGCCCGTTTTCGAATTTACTTAGGGTCACGAATACTTAGGGAACTTACCGTACATACAATTGACCCTTGTCTTGAGCACCTGGCTGTCTGAGCCTGCCAACTGGTTTGATTTACATTGTACATGTATCTCAAAACCTTGAGATAATTTAAGACGACATTGTTGATCTCGTGTACTTAAAAATCCAGTTTGAAATTTCATTTTGGAGCTTGCTCATTTGAATTCGACCGTTTTACTAAACATTTATTCTAATTTTGACCTTCAATACCAAGTCATTCTCATGGCAGCAGATTGTATGCCTTCCACTCTCAGATATAATATACCCTCTGATTGTACTGGGGCTGAATCGGGGCGTGCAGTTTTTGTGTGCATGGTTCTCGGCCAATCATCATCCACTTGTAAATGGAGTGGAGTGAGCTCAGCCTGTGTAGAGCCATATGTAAGCAAGACTTTGCACCATGTATGATTGGTCCCTCCAGCTTAGGGCAGCATGGTTTACCATACCATCTTTGTCTGGCGCAGGAGGTAGATTAAACTGCCAAAGGAATTAGGCTCTCTGATGATCCGTTGTGATCACCAGTGTCTGTAGAGCCTAATTTTCAAACTTTGAAAATCAAAATTCAAACAAATTCCAACCAACCATGTATTTATTGTGTAATAATTTAGCATAAAACTTGTTAATTATTTTACAAAATATACTGGATGCATAATTTCCTTCTCTCTCTTATTCAGGCACATGCTCCCTGTGTCGATCAAAATCGATACAGACTGCACATGTGGACCACATTTTTTTCTGCACGATGCAATCAGAGGGTGTGACTTTTAGGAAGTTAAAAAGTCTAGCAATGGGAGAATTTTGCCAAATATATGAATCTGAGTTTGGCTTTTTCACAGAACCTCTCCCTTTGTGTCATTTCACAAAGCATTCAATTGATTGTGTTTGACCAGTAGGTGCCATCCATACAGTATAAGGTTTTTTATACGCCCGCCCAAAAGGCGGACGTATTATGTGATGACGGTTTCCGTCCGTCTGTCCGGTTCCCGTGTCCGGTCTATATCTGGAACAGTTTTCTATTTACAGTTCCAATTTTTGGTGAGTGGATACCCTATGATGAGACGATGTGTCGCGTACCAAAATGAAGGTCGAGGTCAGAGGTCAAAGGTCACGGGCCTAAAAAACAGGAAATCACTGAAGTCTTCGTGTCCGGTCTATATCTGTGAACGTTTTCTATCCACAGTTGCAATTTTTTGTGAGTGGATACGCCAGGTGGAGACGATGTGTCGCGTACCAAAATTAAGGTCGAGGTCAGAGGTCAAAGGTCACTGTTGCCAAAAATCAGGAAATCATTGATCGTTGACAGTTTTCTATCTACAGTTCTAATTTTTGGTGAGTGAATGCCCTAGGGGAGGGATGATGTGTTGCATATTAAATGTAGGTCAAGGTCAGGTCAAAGGTCAGTGTGATCGAAAAATCAGGAAATCATTAAAAATTTCTAATTTTTTGTGAGTGGATTTAATAGGCGGAAATGAAGTGATGCATACCAAAAATTAGATCAAGGTCAAAGGTCACTCACCCCAAAATTAGGAATTTTTTTAGAAATAACGTTTTTTGTATCAGTAGATACATTAGAGGGACACAATGTGTCACATACCAAAATGTAGGTCAAGGTCAAAGGTCAAGGACACTGTGACCCCAAATCGTGAAATTGTTAAAAATCATGATTTTTTTGTGTCCATTGAGAAATTGAGGGGAGACGGTTTGTCATTACCAAAATTTAGGCCAAGGTCAAGGTCACTGTGACCCCAGAATCAGGAAATTATTAAAACTCATGATTTTTTTGTGTGCATTGATAGATTGAGAGAAGACGATGTGTTGTGTACCAAAATTGAGGTCAAGGTCACTGTGACCCCAAAATCAAGAAATCATTATCATTAAAAGTCACATTTTCTTATACCTGTTAAAGGTCGTGTAATGCGATGTTGCCTTCTGTCCATTCATCATTCATTTGTCACCCCTCAGCCCATAGGGCTGTGGGGTCTTGTCGTTTGCCATGTACGTCCGTCCGTCCGTCCGTCAACATGTTCTTTTCCGCTGAATATCTGCAGATCTATGAAGTTGGGCCCGACCAAACTTTGGTGAGAGCTTCCTGAATGTTGACTGATTAAATGATTAGATTTTTAGGTGGCTATGATGATTTCATGATTTTTAATTGTTTTTTTTTTATTATTTATTGATGGCTCAGCTTTTGCACTGCTATCTATGCCCATCAGCATGTTCTTGTCCGCTGAATATCTGTAGATCTATCAAGTCAGGCCTGACGAAACTTTGGTGAGAGCTTCCTGAATGTTGACTGCTGAAATGATTAGATTTCCAGATGGTTATAATTATTTCATGATTTTTTATTTTTTACCCCTCGGCCAAAATTTGGGTATTGTCGTCGTCATGTCCGTCTGTCCGTCTGTCCGTCTGTCCGTCCGTCCGTCACACCTTTCTCGTTACCAAGATATCTTCAGAACGACTTACCCTAGGCACACCAAACTTGCAGTGTACATCCGTATGCGCGTGACGCAGAACCCTATTGAATCTGGACCTGATTGGTTGGAAACTTTGGCGGCCATCTTTAATTTATGCGAAACCATCACAGCTTTCTCGTTACCAAGATATCTTTAGAACGACTTACCCTAGGCACACCAAACTTGCACTGCACATCCATATGCTCAAGACCCAGAACCCTATCGAATCTGGACCGGATTGGTTGGAAACTTTGGCGGCCATATTTAATTTATGCGAAATCATTAATCTTGTGTATCTTAGGTACCATTTCACTGTTCCGTGTGTGAACTTGGTATAGATCATCGATGCATCAAGAAACTTCAAAGGAATGACCAAACCAGTTTCCCTGATTCGGTGGAAACCTTGGCGGCCATCTTTAATTTATGCAAAATCTTTAATGATATATATCTTTGATACCATTCAAGTGTTCTATACGAAACTTGGTATACAGCATCGATGTATCAAGAGACCTGCAATGTTTTACCACATCAGTTCCTCTGAGTGGCAGGAAGGATGGGCGGCCATCTTTAATTTATGCGAAATCATTAATGATCTCTATCTCTGATACCATTCGAGTGCTCGATGTAAAATTTGGCATATATCATCGATGCATCAATAGACTTACGATAAATGGCAGTTCTGGTGTTTCTGATTGGGCGGAAACCTTGGTGGCCATCTTTAATTTATGCAAAATCTTTGATGATGTATATCTTTGATACCATTTCAGTGTTCTATATGAACTTGGTATACAGCATCGATGTATCAAGAGACCTGCAATGTATAACCACATCAGTTCCTCTGAGTGGCAGGAAGGATGGGCGGCCATCTTTAATTTATGCGAAATCATTAATGATCTCTATCTCTGATACCGTTCGAGTGCTCGATGTAAAATTTGGCATATATCATCGATGCATCAATAGACTTACGATAAATGGCAGTTCTGGTGTTTCTGAATGGGCGGAAACCTTGGTGGCCATCTTTAATTTATGCAAAATCTTTGATGATGTATATCTTTGATACCATTTCAGTGTTCTATATGAAACTTGGTATACAGCATCCATGTATCAAGACACTTGCAATGAATAACCACATCAGTTTCTCTGAGTGGTGGGAAGGATGGGCGGCCATCTTTAATTTATGCGAAATCATTAATGATCTCTATCTCTGATAATTTTCAAATGCTCTATGACAAAGTTTGGAATACATCATCGATGCATCAACAGACTTATGTAATGAATACCGACTTCTCTGATTGGACATAAACCTTAGAGGCCATTTCTAATGGCAAATTTTTTCATAATCTGTATATTTGTCACTTGACTGCTTGGTGTTCCTCAAGTCTTGCTTCAAATTGAATACATTATGAATGGCTGGCGCCCAGAGCCGAGGGGTTTTCAGATGCGCAGCTTCGTATTTTATTTTGTTATTATTTATTGATGGCTTAGCTTTTGCACTATTATCTATGCCCATCGGGAACCCTTGGTTGCATGTTTCATTGTGAATTTTGAAGGTTCTCTGATACAAGAAAGATTCTCATTGAATGAAGGACAACATTTTTCTTTAATTTTGCTATTAAATCATTCTACATCATATGATTTATCCTAAAACTTTTGCATGAACCATATTTGTGTCCACACATTTAACTGGTACAACATTTTTATCAATTTTTGTCACCAAACATGTTACTCCGGGCAATTTTGAACCAGTTTGTATACCTGAAGTTTATGCCCCCCCCCCCCCCAAAATATGATAAGGGTGGGCCTGTGTTAATCAGTGTGTTTACTTGTAATCACACGTGTGCAATGTATAAATTGCCACTGATAAAGCTGTACACTTTCTTGCGTGCTGTAATCCCAGCACACCATTCGCATGAAACCTATGTCTCTTTTATATGGTGTCCAGGGATTTTTTTTAGGTTCCGATCCCAAACTCCCAGTTCCTTCTCGTAATTCATTATTTAGGGTCCAATTTTTGAAAGTGAATTTCGGTGCAAATAGCCTGTGATCACTCTCAAAACAGAGGTTTATTAACATGAAATTCAATACCTAGCTATGCAATCGGATCGATATTGAGGATCCCAGAGGCTTTTTCTATTATTTCCTTCAGAAATCCTTTCAAATTGAACAACAACAACACTTTCGTTTTTTGTTTCATTTGAGTTTTGGGCGCCCAAATGTTTTCCGAAACTAAGTTGGCTCTAGATGCAGCCCTGATCCTACTTGACTAAAAAAAAACAGGCTGAGGGGTCCACGCACCTTTTAGGTGCTTGCCTGCAATTCATGTTGTCCATGCGATAGCTCTAGTTTTAAGGTATGGATTGGTACCAAACTTTGAGTATACCTTACTCGCATGGCAAAGTGGAGCCATACATATGACATCAATTTGTCAAAGGTCTAGGTTGCAGTCCCCCAAAACTGAATCAAGCTTAGCTGACTAAATGTGTTGGAATATTGTTGGAATATTCGAAGTTCTTTCCCCTGCATTTATATGGTATTGCCCTGTGAAGTTGTCTCCCATGTTTGAAACGCTTCATTTAGTTAAACTGTTGTGAAATAAAAACCATACATTTACTAATTTGATGGGAGTCCTTTATGAACTTCACACCTGTTTAATAACTCAAGAACAAAGGTTTACTTCATCACTTTCTTCTTCCTTCATGAAAAATTCTCTCGTCTGAAAGGAATCCATTTGCTGGAAAACTATTATTTTCTTGTGTTTGACTATTGTCGATATCAGTGTGGGATATGTGAGCTCTCAGCTCTTGCTTCAAGGTCAACTAGTTACCAAGAGTTAAGCTCATTTTAGTTTATCATTCAATATAACATATTCTCATAAGCAAAAAATTGTAGACCTTTCTCTGGATTGCTAGATCAATTGGAATCAAGGCTATTAAACAACCTTGAAAATTGAACCAATGTAATTTCAGATATATGGGCGTATATTGAAGCCCCTTGGGCTCTTGTTTATTTACCCTTTCTACTCAACTTATCCATGAGGCTATTTTTGACCAATCTGAGTGGACATAGATTGTTCTCCTGAAATACCTTCATTTTCTCGTATTCAGAGGATGAGCTTCTTGTCACCACTCAAAATTCAAATACATTGGAACCTGTATAAACTGACCATGCTTGGGGTCAGATCCTGGAGTCCGTGACCATGTTGACAGGGTTCTGATTTATTAGGGCTCAAAATACTTTAAAGGAGTACTTACTTTATTTTATATAGGTTCTATTACAGAGGTCAAACAGTTAAAGAGATATAACTTACTATTTCACGGTTGTTGAGGGCGATAAACTATTATTTTTATTACAATTTGTGAAGTCATGTTTCTGCTTTTAAGTCGACTTGGGCGCCGCCATGTTGCCTGTAGGATGACATGACTGATGACGTCAGCATTCAGGACAACGTCACGGCTAACGCTTGATCCAGGGACGTTCCAACATTGGACATTTGATTTACTCTAGGTCCGATTTTTAATTCGAGGATTAAACTGGCGCGGCAAATCCCACGTGGGTAATTCCTAAAAGGAAAGTGGTTTAGTTTATATTCGTCAATTGAAGAATTTCTTCCGCAGGTTTTTCAGCTGAGACTTGTCCGATTCAATTTGGTCAAAATTTGAAGCTGAGCCATGAACTAAAAGAGTGTCCTTTTAGGGATTTGAGTTGAATGACGATGCATCTAAATTGTTAAACATTTTCATGATTATGCGTGAACTACTAAAATCAACTGAAACGTCAGTGGATTTTCTACATGTAGGTTCCTTCTCGTGCGAATTGTCGGCATGACCAGCACGATCGACCTTGAATATCCATGATGTTGTGACGTTTTTAGGTGAGTATACATTCAGTTCCGCTCATCTGAAAACGTCACACAGTCATGGCAGTGGTACTATGGCGGCGCCCAGTGCACGCTGTGGCGAGCAACAAAATAGTCAATATTTCTTTTATTTCGCATTCTTTCAACATTAGTTTTATACAATAAGTTTTCGAATACAATTGCTGATAAATACAGTCAAACTTAACAAGCAGCTAGGTCCCCCGCCGAAATGGCAGCAATATTTTTTAGCATTGGTGGTCTAAGGGGATATACATGAGGGAGGCAACTGCTGCTTCATAGGCGTTGGATGTGGAAGGGTCTTTCTGCCTTCCCAAGTTTTAAGATCAACTCAGAACGATTGACTGAAAGTTGATTGCTTCGGTGATATAGTTTCCATGCAGTGAAGCACCGAGAAGCATCCCCAAGTGACATCTCAAGGCATTATCTGCAAACCAAATTTGACGAGAAGCTGAAGGCATCCTCAACCTACTGCCCGGAAACCAAATTTTAAATTGCCACCAGTTGTCGCCACCTGTAGGTCCAAGTGAGCGAAATGCAATTCTACAGGGGGCTAATGATCGGCTGATGCAGCAACAACAACATTTTCCCAGTTAGACGGCAGATTTTGAAATAAAAAATGAGGCCGCGCTGTGTCATTAGTCAACTGAGACAGTCACGTGGTTGTGTATGAAGATTGGGGTGGGTCTTATCTAGTAGTGAAAATGCTCGTATTAGTTTGAAATGGCGGGGTCGAATGACCAATCACTGAACGGGAGACAGCTGGAACAGTACGTTGACACCGTCTGTTAATACAGGGGCGTCGGAAGCAAATTCAAAGTGGTATGGCCACTGTCATTGCACTTTAGGTGAGGATCCAGGGGCCGCCCAGAAGCGTTCGCCAAAGAAGCGTTCTGAGCGATTTCTGGCGTCAATCAAAATCACTCTGCATTGAAGTGTATTTTTAGTTCTTTCCTAACCCTTTTACCATTGAAAATGCAATCGATGGTGGTTTTCTGCGATGCTGAATTAAAAAAAATTGTGTATAGTATAGTACTGTATCCTAGGCACATCGTCGTGTACAATTAAGTAACCAAGATCATGCATCGATAATGTATACCAAATTTTACATTGAGCATTTGAACAGTGTCAGAGATAGAGATCATTAATGTTTTACATAAATTAAAGATGGTTGTCCATCCTTCCCGTCACTCAGAGGAACTAATGTGGTTATTCATTAATGCAAGTGTCGTCATACATCGATGCTGTAAATCAAGTTTCGTATAGAACATTTGAATGGTATCAGAGATAAACATCATTAAAGATTCTGAATAAATTAAAGATGGCCGCCAAGATTTCCGCCCAATCAGAGAAACCAGATCTGTCATTCATCGCAAGTCTCTTGATGCATCAATGATGTATACCAAATTTTACACTGAGCACTCCAACGGAATCAGAGATAGAGATCATTAATGATTTTGCCTAAATTAAAGATGGCGACCAAAGGTTTTCAGTCAATCAGGCCCCGATTCAAAGTATCTGGATGTATTTATGATATATACCAACTTCAAATAAAACAATTGAATGGTAACCGAGATATGTATGCTATCATTATTGATTTTGCATGAATTAAAGATGGCCTCCAGGGTTACCAGCTAATCAGAAAAGCCTGTTTGGTAATTCGTTGAAAGTTGCTTGATGTATCGATGATGAACATCTATTTCGTATTGAACAGTTGAATGGTTTCCGAGATATAGATCATTATCCATTTTGCATGAAATTAAAGACGGCTGCTAAGGTTCCCACCCAATCAAGTCCCAATTCTATAGGCTTCTGGTCCTTGACTAGGCAAATAAGCATACCAAATTTGGAATTCATCAGTGAAACAGTTTTCCGGCTATCTCGCTCACGAACGGACCGACGGACGTACAAGATGATAATACCTCATGGCCAAAAATGGCAGAGGGGTAAAAACATGGGTCTGTGCCTGATAAATTTTAAGCCTTTTGGGGTTGCAACTCATTCATAGAAAGCTCCCTGTACATGAACAACTGCACTGACAACTGCATGCCATCAGTGTCAGTCTGAAGACCAGCAAGGTTGAATTCAGTTCAATTCAGGAAATTGATCATATGCACAGTGTGCACCCAAACATTAGGAACACAGTTGTAATTAATATAGTAATATACGTGTGTAGACAAATGATTCGTGCAGAAGCTTCAGGGCAA
This sequence comes from Hanleya hanleyi, assembly GCA_036873755.1. Classification (NCBI taxonomy): domain Eukaryota; kingdom Metazoa; phylum Mollusca; class Polyplacophora; order Lepidopleurida; family Hanleyidae; genus Hanleya; species Hanleya hanleyi. The sequence goes on from JAVTVY010008461.1 coordinate 12,614, forward strand.
AATTGAAGGAAATGTCCTTCGTTTAAGATGACACGAAATTCAAAAATCAGGGATTCAGTACTGCGGGGATTTCCCCGCCAGTTATTTCACATTATACTTCTGAAATAAAATATGGTTCATGCAAAAGCTTTAGGGTAAAATAAATTATATGATGTGGAATAGAATGATTTCATATAGCAAAATTGAAGGCCCATTTTGACTGGAACAGACAAGAAGAAGAGAAACTCAGTGGTGCCACCTTCAGACAGATGTTGCTGAAATGTAATACGGACTGGCATTCTGTTGCAAGGAATGCGTATTCCGAATTTCGGAATAATCCAACACAGCATTAGGAAGTTATCGCTTCGAACAGATGTACACGGAAAAAAAAATCTATTTTGACCCAGTGGCGCCACCTTCAGGCCGATGCTGCTGAAATGCAGTACGGACTGGCCTCTTGTCGCAAGGAATGCGAATGCTGAATTTCGGAAGAATCCAACAAAGCGTCAGGAAGTTATCGCTTCGAACAGACATGCACGGACGTACACGAACATCCACGGACTCAAAGAAGCAAGATCCAGTGGCGTTACCTTCAGGCAGATGTTGCTGAAATGTAATACGGACTGGCGTCTTGTCACAAGGAATGTGTATTCTAATTTTGGAAGAATCCAACAAAACTTTAGGAAGTTATCGCTTTGAACAGACATGCACGGACGTACACGGACATCCACGGACACAAAGAAGTAAGAACCAGTGGCGCCACCTTCAGGCAGCTGTTGCTGAGATGTACTACAGACTGGCATCTTGTCGCAAGGTATGTATATTCCGAATTTCGGAAGAATCCAACAAAGCGTTAGGAAGTCGTCACTTCGAACAGACGTACACGGACATTCACGGATACGAAGAAGCAAGAACTAGTGGCGCCACCTTCAAGCAGATGTTGCTGAAATGCAATACGGACTGTTGTCTTGTCGCAAGGAATGCGTATGCATTATAAAGTTATCGCTTCGAGGGAGGGAGGGAATTTGGCTTAATGTCACAGTCAAGTTTGTTTCACTCATATGGTGACAGTCAGTTTTGTTGGTGGAGGAAGCCGGAGTACCCGGAGAGAACCACCGCCCTTCGGCAAGTAACTGACAAACTTTCACACATGGACCAGCTGGGCTCGAACCCGTACCGGTTCAGCGGTGTGAGGCTAGCGGTCACCAGCGAAGCGCCTTAGACCACTCGGCCACCGAGTGCCCGTTTATCGCTTCGAACAGACATGCACGGACGTACACGGACATCCACAAAGGCAAAGAAGCAAGAACTAGTGCTGCCACCTTCAGGCAGATGTTGCTGAAATGCAATACGGACTGGCGTCTTGCCGCAAGGAATGCATATTTCGAATTTCGGAAGAATCCAACAAAGCGTTAGGAAGTTATCGCTTCGAACAGACATGGACGGACGTACACGGACATCCACGGACACAAAGAAGCAAGAACCATTTTAAAGTCCCCAGCCGCGTTGCGGCGGGGGACAAAAATAAGGTAAGTACTCCTTTAAGTATCACAAATACCATGGATAATGCCAGTATTCAGAGGTTGGTCTGTGTACCCAGCTGTCGGTATTCACAGGTTTTGTTGTACTTTGTATACTTTAAATAGTTTGCATGCTAATCATTCCTTTCAGCCATGTGTTGTACTTCGATCTAATTCTCTGTCCATGGTTTGGCATAATTTTGTTGCCGAACACATAAAGAGAGTTTGGATTGTATTTTTCATTATTTCTTTCAGCTGATCATCTTATTTGAACATATTTATATGTTCAAGACTCAACATAATAATTCAAAATGTTGATCTTATTTTGCAGGTTCCAAGACCACAACGGTATTCATCAATAATGTGCCGTCGGATGTTCGAGAAGAAATGCTGAAAATTTTATATCCAACGGCCTTCAATTTTCAGGTCTCTGCTGATGGCGTATCGGGGTAAATATTATAATATACCAAGTTTGTGCTGGCACCTAACGGTCACAGCAAGACATGGCAAGGTATGGTAGTTAAATCCAGGTTTCTATCCAAATTTTATGTTGGTTAGAGTGAAGCCTGGCAGTTGATTCAGTGGAGCCTATGTAATGTAGCCTGTGGATACAATAGGCTGGACAAAGTTGCCATGTCTTGTGGTGAGGCCTGGGAGTGAATGTTTGAAGTTGCCTTCTTGCTTACCTCATTGTGAGCACATCAGCTTTCTGCAGTCACATTTCCAAAGTCCGAGTCTAGCCAGCGCCAATAATGGCACATTTGTTCTAAGATATATCAGCCAATCACATCTGCTGTATTGTTTACTGTTAGACTGTGTCTGCCATGTGCAGATGGGCGGTGGTTCTCACCGGGTATCCCGGCTTCCTCCACCTCTAAAACTGGCTGTCACCATATGAGTGAAATAACCTTGAGTGTGACATTAAACCAAACTCCCCTGCCCTCCCCTGCTATGTGCTTATTCATTTGTTTATTGTAGCTTTGAGGTGGTTATAATAAAAAATAGTGACTCATTAATATGTGATGGTAGGTCACCCGGTGTTCAACTGGTGTGATGTAGGAATAATTCACAAAATATAGAGGAAGTATACTAGCAAGCCTCGGGGAGAGCCAGAAAGAGCCATGGTAAAGGTTTGCGGGTAACCTTGATCAGGTTTGATGCAGTTAACCTTGACTCCCAGGAGTCCTATGAGATTAAGTTTAAGGTGATTTATTTAGGGTTTGGCAGGTCAATTGATCAGCTGCTACTGCCAATTACATGCAAGTCTACCAGTTTGAATATATCCTAGCAGGCGATCGGGTTGCCGTACAGCACAAGACCAATTTTCAGCACTAGAATCTGTGCTATACTAAGATAGTGTAATCTCAAAATAAAAAAAATACTGTTATACAATCACTTTCTAAATGACAAGAAAAATCTTCATATATCCTAGCAGCAGGCAGGGAATTTGTCTGATCTGTGGAATTCCACATTGATCACGGAGAGGAGAAAGGTTCCTCTCCCCTTCCCACCCTTTTCGTAAGAGGCACCTGTGGAGTTTCCGGGTACAAAACGGAATAGTTCCCCACCTGTGAGGCCCTGGTGTGAAAAGATAAAAGACACAAACGTGGTGGTTTGACCGAAATATTGTTGAAAGCGACGCAGTCTAATTAACATTAAATCCTATCTGCCCCTCCATTTCGATATGTCGCTTGTAGGATCTAACCAGCTTGATCCAATCTGGAGATCTCTTCATAGTACTATGAAGGGAACATCAATGGTTGCCGATTTTGGTTGGCTCAGCCGAATCAGACGCCAGACTGAGGGGGTATCTTCTGATTTTACTGCACTCCAAACAGTGTGGCACCATAATGTGGGATAGATATATGGACTGGTCCTTGGCATAAACCTTGGGGTGAACGGAGACGATGACCCCTATCCCCCCCCCCCCCTCAACTGCAAGTAGAGTGGTCCGAATTCGGATGTGATGTCATAAGGCTATTAATATTGATGGCCTGGGAGCCCTGATCACCAGATTCAATTGAAATAAAGAAAATCCTACATACAGTGGCATATACAATTGGGGAGTATTGATAGGATATTAATTTATTAAGGTAAAGATAAGATGTGAATTACATGCCTGTATTGCAGAAGAATTTACAAATATTGACAGTTACTTCTTCTTCAGGAGGTAAGTGGGACTTCGGAGTAAGGACTTGAGTTCTGTTTATCAGTGGAGGAAGGACTTGCAAGTTGGTCTACTGCTTCGTATGTCACTGGAGTAAGGAATTTAGATTGAACTACGGCTTTATATGTCAGTGGAGTAAGGACTTGACTGTTGGTCTACTGCTTCATATGTCAGTGGAGTAAGGACTTGACAGTTGGTCTGCTGCTTTTTATCCCTCGGCCAAAATTTGGCCGAAGGGTATTGTCATTGTCATGTACGTCCATCCATCTGTCCGTCTGTCCGTCACACCTTTCTCGTTACCAAGATATCTTTAGAACGACTTACCCTAGGCACACCAGACACATCCGTATGCTCGTGACCCAGAACCCTATTGAATCTGGACCTGATTGGTTGGAAACTTTGGCGGCCATCTTCATGCGAAACCATCACAGCTTTCTTGTTACCAAGATATCTTTAGAACGACTTAGCCTAGGCACACCAAACTTGCACTGCACATCCATATGCTCATGACCCAGAACCCTATTGAATCTGGACCGGATTGGTTGGAAACTTTGGCGGCCATATTTAATTGATGCGAAGTCATTAATCTTGTGTATCTTAGGTACCATTTCTCTGTTCAGTGTGAAACTTGGTATAGATCATCGATGCATCAAGAAATTTCAAAGGAATCACCAAACCAGTTTCCTTGATTCGGTGAAAACCTTGGTGGCCATCTTTAATTTATGCAAAATCTTTAATGATCTCTATCTCTGATACTGTTCGAGTGCTCGATGTAAAATTATGTATATATTATCGATGCATCAATAGGCTTACGATAAATGACAGTTCTGGCGTTTCTGATTGAGCGGAAACCTTGGTGGCCATCTTTAATTTATGCAAAATCTTAAATTATGTATATCTTTGATACCATTTCAGTGTTCTATATGAAACCTTGGTATACAGCATCGATGTATCAAGAGACTTGCAATGAATAACCACATCAGTTCCTCTGAGTGGTGGGAAGGATGGGCAGCCATCTTTAATTTATGCGAAATCATTAATGATCTATATCTCTGATACCATTCAAGTGCTCGATGTAAACTTTGGTATACATCATCGATGTATCAATAGACAGTTCTGGTTTTTCTGATTGGGCAGAAATCTTGGTGGCCATCTTTAATTTATGCAAAATCTTTAATGATGTATATCTTGGATACTATTTCAGTGTTCTATATGAAACTTGGTATACAGCATCCATCTATCAAGAGACATGCAATGAATCACCACATCAGTTTCTCTGAGTGGTGGGAAGGATGGGCGGCCATCTTTAATTTATACGAAATCATTAATGATCTCTATCTCTGATAATTTTCAAATGCTCGATGTAAAATTTGGTTTACATCATCGATGCATCAACAGACTTATGTAATGGATACCGGTTTCTCTGTTTGGATGAGAACGTTCTAGGCCATTTCTCATGGCAAAATTTTTCATAATCTGTATATCACTTGACTGCTTGGTGTTCCTGAAGTCTTGCTTCAAATTGAATACATTATAAATGGCTGGCGCCCAGAGCCGAGGGGTTTTCAGATGCGCAGCTTCGTATTATGCCAGTGGAGTAAGGACTAGACAGTTGGTCTACTGCATCATATGCCAATGGAATAAGGACTAGACAGTTGGTCTATTGCTTCATATGGCAGTGGAGTAAAGAAATGACAGTTGGTCTACTGTGTCATATGCCAATGGAGTATGGACTTGACAGTTGATCTACTGCTTCATGTGTCAGTGGAGTAAAGACTTGACAGTTGGTTTACTGCTTCATATGCCAATGGAGTAAGGACTAAACAGTTGGTCTACTGCTTCATATGCCACTCAAGTAAGGACAAGACACTTGGTCTACTGCTTCATATGTCAGTGGAGTAAGGACTAGACAGTTAGTCTACCGCTTCATGTTAGTGGAGTAGGGACTTGACAGTTGGTTTGCTGCTTTGTATGCCAGTGGAGTAAGGACTAGACAGTTGATCTACTGCGTCATATGCCAATGGAGTACGGACTTTACAGTTGATCTACTGCTTCATGTGTCAGTGTAGTAAAGACTTGACAGTTGGTCTACTGCTTCACATGGCAGTGGAGTGAGGACTTGACAGTTGGTCTACTGCTTGATATGTCGGTGATGGAGTATGGACATGTCAGTTGGTGTATGCTTTATATGTCAGTGGAGTAAAGACAAGACAGTTGGTCTACTGCTTCGTATGTCAGTGGAGTACGGACTTGACAGTTGGTTTACTGCTTCATATATCGGTAGAGTAAGAACTAGACAGTTGGTGTACTGCTTCATATGTCAGTGGAGTAGGGACTTGACAGTTGGTCTGCTGCTTCATATGCCAGTGGAGTAATGACTTGACAGTTGGTCTACTGCATCATATGCCAATGGAGTAAGGACTAGACAGTTGGTATACTGCTTCATATGGCAGTGGAGTAAAGACTTGATAGTTGGTCTGCTGCTTCATATGCCAATGGAGTACAGACTTGACAGTTGGTCTGCTGCTTCATATGCCAATGGAGTACGGACTTGATAGTTGGTCTGCTGCTTCATATGCCAATGGAGTACAGACTTGACAGTTGGTCTGCTGCTTCATATGCCAATGAGTACGGACTTGATAGTTGGTCTGCTGCTTCATATGCCAATGGAGTACAGACTTGACAGTTGGTCTGCTGCTTCATATGCCAATGGAGTACGGACTTGACAGTTGGTCTACTGCTTCATATGCCAATGGAGTACGGACTTGACAGTTGGTCTGCTGCTTCATATGCCAATGGAGTACAGACTTGACAGTTGGTCTGCTGCTTCATATGCCAATGGAGTACAGACTTGATAGTTGGTCTGCTGCTTCATATGCCAATGGAGTACGGACTTGATAGTTGGTCTGCTGCTTCATATGCCAATGGAGTACGGACTTGACAATTGGTCTAGTGCTTCATATGTCAGCAGGATAAGGATGTGATAGTTGGTCTACTGCTTTGTATTAATGGCGATTTGGTTGGACAGTTGGTCTACCACTTGCTATGCCAGTGGAGGAGTGACTTCACAGTTAGTCTGCTGCTTACATATGTCAATGGTACATGGTAACTATGTGGTAACTATTTGTTCTATCACATATTTCATACATTCAGTGATTTTTGCTAGAGTTATGGCCTTCTCTGGGCTGTATCTCCCAAGATTACTAATCCACAAAAAACTTGGAAATTTAGATTTTATATACTTAACACCGTGTCATGCTTTTGGATGTCCACTGTCATTTTTTTCACCCCTTCCATTGATTATTGCCAGAGTTATGTCCCTTTACCATGACAGTTCATAGTTGCGTCAACAAATTCTTGCCCTGGTGTGTCCTTGTTTTATATGTATTCGCTATAGAACTTGAGAGCTTACATGGTAGATACTGTGTGTATTGGTCCGGTGAATTTTTTACCTATTTTAATTGCCAAATGATTCTAGCCCTGTGGAGTCTGGCTTTGAATAATCTACATCAATACATGCTAAATGCATTATTGTCTGGGCTGTAAACTTTAGGTTGAGGAGTCGATGCACCTTCAAGTTGCAGTCCGAGTCTGGATTTTAATCATCTGCATCAATTACGCAAAAATGCATTATTGTCTGTAAGACAACATTTCAAGTTGGGTCGATACTGTCTTGTGCTTAAGTGCAAGCTTCAATTTGTTTCATTCTAGTTTGACCTGGAATTTTGTATCTGTACTGGCTAAAGGGGGGGGGGGAGCAGAACCCTCCCTGATTGATTATATCCTTAAGCAGAGAGCCAACCACAGTTCTCAGATAATGTCAGGTGTGAATCATCTTTGTTTAAAGCTGACATGACCGTATTTAATGCACGAATGGTAGCGAAAAAAAAAATATTCACACATTTTAGTTCCAGTTGAATAATACCCGGCGGAACTAATCCAAGTGCCGAGTTCACGTCGCTATTCTGCCAACTTCCCAGCCGAGTACATTTGCCTTCACCGCATATATAAAGCTTGAATCGACTGAGGACCTTGCCAGTTTGAACTGACACTCCTACTGTGCACACCATATTCATGTTGTCGTTGTCTCCAGCCAAAATTCGAGCTCTGTGAGCATCATATCACATTCATTCGCAAACAGTATAAATATATCTGAAAAAATGGGTAATAAAATCTGAAGAATCTGACAACTATATATACACGATTTAGACATACCTTTCAGTATTTCTTCAACACAATGAAACCTGTTGGTCCCGTCACCAGTTTCTATAGCATTGTATTTCAATTTACCTCACTCGACGAAGAGTGCGCACGAAGCGACTGTTTTGGTAATTTTTGAGGCTCTACACGATGCACTCCACATGCGATCTCTTTTTCGATACCCGGTATGACCGTTTACTGTGCCAAGGGGACAATGCGAGACTTGCTGTTGCCATTGGAGACTATTTGTGCAAACCGGGATGGCAAATTCCAAAATACGGAGTTACAAATTGAGAGCCCTTATTGCGATTGTCAGCCCGTCCAGTATGTTGACCTATCCACCAGTTGTATAGAAAGGTGGATTCTTTTAGCATTCGTGGTTGGGAAATCTGGCGTATCTGACCTCCAACCTTTGGCCTTCAGTCAGTATGACCACTTGAATAGAAGTGACGTGAAAAGTAGGACTTCGGAAATGGCCGCAGATCTCGGCGAATATCCGAAAAAAACAGACTTCACATCTACTCAAATGAGTCTAAATAAACCATCTTAGGTCCACATGGGTTGTGCAGGGTCTCGTATTGAAGCGTTCGTCGAGGGTTCTTCGGGCCAGGTTACTGGGAGGTGGAATCAAAATGGTATTCTGGACAAACACAAAATTCAGAATAATGGATAAAATTCGGAATAATGGATATTACAGGACATGTCGCCAGCAATGGTCACTACACCATTTTTTACAAGGGTTGTGATATAGCGCGGACGATAGGTTGCGCTCAGTAGGGCATGATGAGTCTAGCCTGACACGTTACCACCTCCTGCATGTTATCGGAGTTACGGAACTAGATGTGACTGAATGATGGGGTTAAGTACAAATGAGTGAGTCACTGAGTGAATCGTGCCCAGTGCACGTATCTAATGATGGGGAGTAAGATTCCCACACTCATACACCCAACTAAATCTAGCATCTAATGTCTTATCTCCTTGACGCAATCGAATGAGAGAGAGGATTAAAAGTAACGGCAACAGCAACGAGCATTTTGCGTTTACACACCAAGCAATTTGTGTATTACACATTCTATTTATCCCCTACATCATCACATGGTAACGAAGCTGTGGGATTCGCGATGGGTGCGGTTACAATTGGCCTATGCTATTGTAAGTGTATCAAATGCATCCTCGACCAATGTTCGCTCTTGTTCGTGTGAACTGATCATCCATTCGTTCTGCTCTATTCCTAAGCGTCTTCGGACAGTCCAGAGTACTGTAATGCCAACATATCCTGGAACTGCTGTTTTCATAATTTGACCGCGGTTCTCACTGCCTCTGTGGGTGGTAACCCTAAATCCGCTTCTAATGATGACGTCATTTCTATGTATGACATCACTTACAATCTATATTGTATCAGCGGCACCCCCAGGTGAGGACACATCCGCAAAAAGGATATCGTTTTGGGTGATGACATGACTACCATCAAGGGTCAATGTCCAATCCTCAAAAAATGTGTCCATCTAGCCACAGAACTCAGTAGCTGCGAAAGTGATGTCTGACCTAGCGGATTTCTGGGAGTGGAAACGGGATCACGTTCTTGCATGCACACAATTAATTTGCGTCGGAACTTTTCTTCAATATGGCTTCACCCTGTGAGGTTGACAATACCGCCCCACGGCACCAACTACTATTATTCAACATAGAAATATTTTTGTATAAATTGAATGCATTGTCTTCTTATGATTATAATTAACTTCGTTACACAATAAAATGCGACCGAATCGCTGGATTATCAAAGGCACTCTTTCGTAGACGGCTCGCTACATGATTGCCGTACGCTCCTCATGGGAGGCTCTTTGTTCGTTCTATGTGAACTGCGACCCCACCCACTGACAACTGAAAGCACGGCCGCTGATAAACAAACTACCTTCCAGGGAATGAAACGCAACACTAATAGGCTAGTGGAAAACGATGCCGACGTGATGACAAGAAGTCGTATGACCCCAAAGACAAATATATACGGACTGCATATTTATAAAACCATGACCCTGTGATTTTGTACCCCACCCAAACCTGAGTGAGGAAGACTACGAATCTACCTTATTTTATCAGATCAACAGTTACGTTACTCGAAATGCCGTCGACGAGCGTTCAATTCGAGATCCTGCACGACCAAAGTGGACCCAATATTGTGCATTTTGGCCCATTTGCCTGGGTGTACAGTCCATTTTTCGAATTTTTTAGATGTCCAGCTGTTTTTTAAGCCTCTGTTTTGCATCCACCCGCCAGTCAGGTGATCAGAAATGACCGACAGTCAAAGGTCAAGAGTCCTTTTCGCTTCATTCATCCACCACTATTTACCAGCAAAGAATGCTAAGAGATTTCGCATTTCTATACTACTGATGGATGAGTTAAAAATGGACGGGGTGACAATCAGAATCAATGTACCTTTCAGTTCATACCTCCGTCTTTAGGAATTTGCAATTGCGTGCGGGCAGGCCTGATTAGTAGATATCAAATATAACAATTCTTACTTTGGTATGAAATTTCCGAATTACAGTATTTTGAAGTCGGTACCAGAAAGCTGAATTCACAGCGCAATCGAATTGCACCATATCGAGCCTCAACTGATAATCATGAAATAGAATGAACAGTTGCCCCTTCGTGTTTTTGGCGAGGGAGGTAAATTGACAAACAATGCCGGAGAAGTCTGTGACGGGATGGAGCCTACTATAGAAAAGTGATCCATGTTTCGAGGAAAACCCACCGGTATGCCTGAATCGTGTTTGAATAGTCATATCCCTAATTATATTGCCCAGGTTGTTCAAGATATCTTTATATTGTGTGAGCGTTATTGTGTTATAGCATATGCTGCTCACAGTCCGAATATGTGCTGGTGACAACAACAACAGCATAAATATGACGTGGACTGTCCGAGAGTCTGTTCAGACTGGCAAGATCCTCAGTCGATTCAGGCTTTATATATGCGGTGAATGCAAATGTACTCGGCTGAGAAGTTGGCAGAACAGCGACGTGAACTCGGCACTCGGATTAGTTCCGCCGGGTATTATTCAATCTGTGAATACTTTTTTTTCGCTACCATTCGTGCATTAAATAAGGTCATGTCAGCTTTAAGGAAGATGTGGGGCTGTTCTCTGCCCTCCTTGTGTAATATGCATGCATGACCCTCATTAAGGATGTCCGTGAATCAAAGTAATTAACTTCTTGAATAATGTGTGTGGTTTCATTCATAATTGTGTAATATGAGGAAAAACAAAGAAAATATTATAGGTTTGTGGGCAATTTTAGCCATAGACAATCTTGAGTGGACTGACCCATGCCCTAGCTGTTTGATAACCCAGAAAACCTAGCGTATAGCCCTGGTTTTGAAGCATATTCGTGAAAAAATCCTACAGATAGTATTTATCTTTTCTCATATTCTAACTGTCTGACGATATTCACAATATCTATCAAAATTGATCAAGTTGGGTGGATGTTGCTGTGCAAAGTTCTCAATCAGAAGACTTGGAAGAAAATCCATATCTGTTAACCCAGGTAAGGGAGATAACCTCCTGGGGAAAACCAGTAAAAGCATGGAAAATGGCCGCCAAAGCCCAAAATCAGCAGCAGACTACCTTAAGCCTTAGCCCCGTGGGGCTTCCGGGGACTGATCTGGGTCGTTGTGCACATCGCAGGTCATCATAAGAATAGGCCTCAGCAGCTCAGACAGCTTGTCGTAAGAGGCGACTGAGGCACCCGTGGGGTTCCCGGGTGTGACAAGGAATAGGATCCAACATCGTGATATGACTGAAATATAGTTGAAAGCGACGTTAAATCATATTCACTAACTCACTCACCTTAAGTCTTTATCAGCATATACATAGAAGTTCAGGGGAACTAAATCTGCATGACAAGGTATCAATAGGGGTACTGTATAAAAAGAAAATCAACCAATCACAAAAGATGCCATTTATCTTTAAAATTCTGAGAGTCGAACATATTAAAGTGTAACGTGAAAATTTAATGCCTTTATTGGGTGATTTATCATTTTTATTCCCAAAACCTGATTATTACAAGATGTCACAAGTTGATCATTTACACAAGATTTAGCTGGAGAGCTACATGTATAAATTAGAATATGTTTATCAGTCAGGGAACCAGCTTACAGAAGTTATAACAAATTATAACCTAGCCAGGTTATGAACTACCTATCAATAACTTCCAAAAGTTAGAAGTTGTGTGCATCGACAAAATTTTTGTGAAACACATTTGTTGACAAACCTACTGTGCAAACATGGCAGGATTACCTTTTGAAGATTGGATTGGGCCATAGATGTTACATCAAAATTCCATCCAGACCCGGCGTGTCATTGTGCACACTCCAGATCATGGTAAGAATAGGCCTCAGCCCCTCAGAGAGCTTGTCTAAAGAGGCGACAAACTGGGGAGGTTCCCATCGGTGAAAAGGAATAGGACCCCACGCGTGGGATAATGGATATTATTGAAATAGTGTTGAAAGCAACATCCACAGAGTACTTGATAACTTTTGAGTTTATAAGGGCTAATTTTCACAGCAAACAAGAACGAGTGCAGCTCTTCAAAAAACGAGTGTGGCCTTGAGAGATCTCCTTGATCAACTTTAATGTCTTTGCTTTCCGGGAAAATTATACATAATTGAGTGGAAGATCTGGCATGCAAGGATATAAGCTGATATGTAACACATCTATCTGGCTTAAAATCTCCTGTTTATGTAAATTTTATAACTGTTCCACATGCACTTGAAGGCGAGACGGTTGTCTGTTGCAACGAGGGGAAGATTAATTTCCTAATCATATCGTAGTTTAATTATATCGTTGCTATATGGCCAAAACAGTGCTGAATGTGATGTTAAACCCTAACTCTTCACTAACCCTTGTTAATCAAAGTAATGGACTGTATTCAATGAATTAACATAGATCATTACACTCTGTGACTTCACCACTGGTCAAAATATCATTCTGTGAACAGGGAAGATTATTATATCACTTGTAGAGGTTATAATTTGTAACTTATGTAAGTTGGTCCGCTGACTGTGTGAATTGGAAAAAAGGTTCAGAATTCATGTAGGGATTATAAAATACCACAAACAATAGTCCAGCCTGAGGACAATAAATGATTCGTGATCCAGGACTATTTAGAAATTCCCAAATAAGAGACACTCACAGAAAGTACTGTCAGTATGATCCCTGAAGCAAGTATTGCTGGCAGTCATGGTATGTTTCTATTTACAGCCTGTCTCAATCATGTCAATATAAGTAACATGCAGAGGAGTGGGCTGTCCAGCAGTGGCAGACTCTGTATGAGTGTATATAAAAACGAACTTTGAATATTAATGAATAAATATTGCGTCCATCAATGAGATGGTTTTCAGTCTCTCCTGTTTGTGAAGGCTAGGAGAGCTATTGATCCCTCTCCTGGGTTTGCGTAGTTTTACTTGAGTGATGCACAAGTAATAAATCTCTCTAATCATTCAACATCGCATTTCCAGTTTTGAGGAGAGCACTTGATCAACAGCTGTCCTGGAAAAAATGTTTGGAGAGGAATGAAGAGCGAGACTTAAACCTGAGACACTGGTTTCTCGATAAACCATGTTATACTGATTTGAATGGTCTCAGTTAATCTGTATCAGTTTCTCCGAGCTCGGTTGGTCTTGAAGTTCAAATTATTATGTCTCCCCCAACTATGTTGGGGGGAGACATCTAGTGTTGTGCTGTCTGGATGAATGGATGGATGGATGTCTGTCCGTCCCCTTGCCTTGTCTGCAAGATATCTTGAGAACTACTGGATGGAATTTCACCAAACTTGGACGGAAGCTTCATTGGGATAGCCCCCTCATTTGATTAGGTTTTGGTGTATGTGGGTGCATTCATCCGTGTCCAGTGTCCGTCCGTCCGTCCATCTACTTGTACATGTATATACAGGGCTTGCCTGCAAGATATCTGGAGAACTACTAGATGGAATTTCACCAAACTTGGGTGAAAGCTTCATTGGATAGCCCCCTCATTTGACAAGGTTTTGGTTTGTGTGTATGCGTTCATCCGTGTCCGGTGTCCGTCCGTCCGTCCATCTACTTGTACATGTATATACAGGCCTTGTCTGCAAGATAGCTTGAGAACTACTGGACGGAATTTCACCACACTTGGATGGAAGCTTCAGTGGGATAGCCCCCCTCATTTGATTATGTTTTGGTGTGTGTGTGTGCATTTGTCCATGACCGGTGTCTGTCTGTCCGTCCATCTACTTGTACATGTATATACAGGGCTTGTCTGCAAGATACACTGTATCTGGAGAACTACTGGACAGAATTTCACCAAACTTGGATGGAAGCTTCATTGGGATAGCCCCCTCATTTGATCAGGTTTTGGTGTATGTGCGTGCATTCATCCGTGTCCGGTGTCCGTCTGTCCGTCCATCTGCTTGTACATGTATATACAGGCTTTGTCTGCAAGATATCTTGAGAACTATTGGATGGAATTTCACCAAACTTGGATGGAAGCTTCATTGGGATAGCCCCCGCATTTGATCAGGTTTTAGTGTATGTGTGCATGCATTCATCCGTGTCCGGTTTCCGTCCAACCGTTCATCTACTTATATTTATATACAATGAAAATCGCTTCTTTGTAATTCATGTTTTTAGATACGCAGCTTTGTTTAAGATACTTATTGCTACATTCATTTTATAGCACTTTCCCTTAAATTATGTGCCCATTCAAGGCAAGGTGGGAGGTTGGGGGAGACGTATGTTTTTGCCCAAAAAAACAACCAGCATAGGCTTCATGCCGGAGCGGCAACTCAAGGGTCAAAGCGGAACCTCTAGTTCAATTACGACAGGATCCATCTCGTAATCATTCAACGATCAACCAATGACTTTCATGCCTGTCTCCAAAACTGGGAGCTTCTAATCGAGATCAAGCCAGGAGCAAACCGAGAGTAATCAACAAACATTCTGGTTTCAGCTGAGAAATTTTACAACGAATTTGCATCGATTGATCGGACACCTAACAACTGCCAAGCCCCTTTCCTATTTTCTTGATTCTCATTGTAGCTGCCTAGTGGACTTCTCCAGCATGGAAGAAGCACAAGCTATTGTATTGAAAAGCAAGACTTACCTGCCACAAATCGGGAAGAAGACCTTGACATTACATATGGTTGGGCAAGAGTATGTACAAGGTAGGTCTGCTCTAGTATTGATCAATGCTCTTTGTGGACATCTCATATGCATGGACATCAAATGTTATGGACATCCCATATGTATTGAATGTGTGGACATCTCATTTGTTTGGACAAGTTTGTCTCTTGCTAAGAGAAATATAGGACAGTGATCAACAGCTCTCACAATTTTTACGAAGACGAGAAACTGCTTATTTCTGTATGCTAATTATATTTGTCAGGAGACCCATGGGAAATGATACGAGGACAGGAGTCAGAAAACGAAGTTGTGAAAAAACAGAAAGAAGTGGACCAAAATGAGCCAGGTACATAAGTTTTTTAAGTTTCATTTACATTGATGTGAATTTAGCCATCTCACTTAACAGAGGTGCGTTTCACATATGGAATGAAACCAGTGTACACTGACCATGCTTGGGACCAGATGAAAGTGTCGGTTTTGACAGGGTTCTGGTTTATCAAGGGTCACAATACTTTAAATTTAAGTATTGGGACCATGGAGAATGTTAATTGGTATTTAGAGGTTGGTCAGTAAAACAGATGTCGGCATTCACAGATGTCACTGGTCAACATTTGAGATGTTATTGAATGGAACACTCCATTTGGGTATGGTTCATACTCCAATTGGGTATGGTTCACACTCCAATTGGGTATGGTTCACACTCCAATTGGGTATGGTTCACACTCCAATTGGTATGGTTCACACTCCAATTGGGTATGGTTCACACTCCAGTTGGGTATGGTTCACACTCCAGTTGGGTATGGTTCACACTCCAATTGGGTATGGTTCACACTCCAGTTGGGTATGATTCACACTCCAATTGGGTATGGTTCAGACCAACAATAATATAATAAAGATGACTTAACCACTCCCTGATGGGGTGTCTCAGATGATGTTTGTTGTGAAATGAAGTGTCAATTTTATTTGCCAGGTATCAAAAAGACAGTCACAGTATTCGTGAATAACCTGCCATCAGATGCCAAAACAGAAATGTTGAAGAGTTTATATCCGTCTTCGGTGAATATTCAGATACTAGGAGACTCCAGTGGTAACTTGGGGTAAATATTATTATTATATTTATTAGAGTGTGTACTTGTATAAAATGTGATGAGATAAAACTGTATATTCCACAGTCACGTGGGTATATATTGCCCACTCAAACTGCGTATTCCACTCCCATGGAATAGACACCTAGGGGAGATAGATCACCCCATTGTCTTGCTCACGCTGCTAACAGTGAATCACGGAGCAGTTCCTCGAGCTGATTTTAGCTACAGAAGACAGTAGAATAAACAGTTCCCCCTCTAATTGTAAGTAAAATCATACTCATGAACATTATTGGAGTGACTGACAAACGTCATCGAAAGAACTATATATGCGTTGTGAGATTTACACGACATCCATTGAACCTCCGAATCCGTGGAATCTTGTGCATGATAACTTATGTTGCATGTGATTGCCCACTGAAAACAACCTACTCAGTGGAATCTCCCACTTGCAAAAGAAAACATTCAATAATATTTTGCTTGAGGGATAATAGATTAGCTCACATTTAAGTTGATGAATAAAATAATGAAATTATTGTGAAAATACTGACCTGTTTTGAGGGGAATATGCAGTGCTGTTGCCCGGAGGATGCATATTGCCCGAGCCACAGTCATTAACCAATGCACATCCTCGGTCCCCACATCCTCAAAACTGCATATTTACCTCAAAACAAGTCAGTATTTTCATAACATTGTAGTTGGTGTGGAGCCTTTATAGAAACTCAATTATTGACTGGATTTTTGTCCAGTTTTCCCACAGGCCTATGAAGTCCCAGATATCTTTTTGAAAATTTGAATTAACCAATCAAGTGATCTAAACTAGTTATCCATCATTCATGTGTGATTTCTATCATAGCACTGTGTTCACACCAAATAATGCAAGCAGGAAGTAATCCAGGAAAGTTGTGCTACCAGTATATCATGATGGGTGTGCCCTTTAGAGCTCTAGGGATTGACCATGAATGTCCTTGTGCACCTCAAGTCATGGTAACAATAGGCCTCCTCTCCTCAGACAATTTTCGTAAGAGGCAGGGGGGCACCCATGTGGTTCCCAGGTGTGAAGAGGAATAGGACCCAATGTCGTGATATGACTGAAATATAGTTGAAAGCAATGTTAAATCATATTTTAGGCAGCAACACAACACAAATATGAGGTAATACAAATAGTACTTTATTCTGGCCATGAGCGATGCTGCAGGCAGAATGGCTAGGTTAGGAAAATTTGATATTAAAAAGAGGGGAGTTTATCTGGATTATAAATGATAAGAAGCAAGATACACATATGGGCTGTGTGCAAAATAAACACAGAGCCAAGAACAGCAAGAATGTACATATACTGTTGATCAACAATACAATGTGAGCGAAGAAAATCAAGACAGGCAATGGCCTTGAGAGATAAGGGCCAGATATTATGTAGTGTATTATAATAGTGTAGCTGCCCAAATCAGATTAAATAATAATATACTTAATCCATCATAACTCACTTATTATGCGGACCCGATCAAAAAGAAAATATCTCTTTCTCAAAAGAAAACGTTTGGCAAATTCAGTGAACAACATTAGCATGGTGAGAAATCACAGATTTATGTACGTCTAAGAGAAGTATAAACTTCTGTTTGAGAAGTAGAACCTTGCTGATCTTACTGTAAGTGATGGAGATAAACATGCCACATACAGTAATGGTATGTATATAGTTGTACAGTACAGGGCAATGGACTCCCCAATATTCGGAAGGGGGAGAGGGTTTCACTTGCAAGTAAATGAGGCCTTTGTACACATAATATCAAAACAAAGACTGTGACCAATCTTCCATAATGTAAACACACATGCAATCTGAATCTGAACAGCCAAGAGGTTTTAAGGCCCATTCACATTTTTATCTCGCCTTACGAAGTAAAGGGGAGATATTGTAAGGGGGGAAAGAGGATGTCGTCGTCGGTGTCGGTGTCCCCTGCCTGGAAATGATAGGGTTTTTGGTTTAGCAAGTTAAAAAAAAAATCTAGAAAAATTAGAAAAAATATAAAAAAAATATGGGGGTGGGTATGCCACCTGGGGGTACTACACCTGGGGTGCTCTAATTAATGTTAAAATCCCTATGAATGAGTTTTGCGTTTAGCTGAAGTGCAACTTGGAAAGTTTCTTGCAGTTGTCAGCTGTCATTGGATGATTATGAAACTTGGTACACATGTTTCTTATGATAAGAGGATGTACCTGTGCTATTTTTGAGAAGAAATATTGATTTTTCTCAAAATTATGGCAAATGAATGAGTTTTCTGTTTAGGTAAATTGTACATGTAGGCCTCTACATGTATACATATACATGTACATGGTAAGATCCAGTTGTCAGCTGTCATTGGATGATTATGAAACTTGATACACATGTTTCTTATGATTAGAGGATGTACCTAGGCTATTTTTGACAAGAAATATTAATTTTTTTCCAAATTATGGCAAATGAATGAGATTTGATTCCCAAATCGTAAACCTGCTTCAATTTATGCCATTAATCTCTGTCAGGAAGATGATACAACGTAGAAAACGGAAGTAAAAACTACAAGTTAGCTCCCCTAGCAGAGAGTTGTCCGCCCCTAGGAGAGCTCTCCCGTCTATCCCAGCGGCATTACTATAAAGGCTCTGCTCAAATCATTCTAGTCCTCTATTCTCTGTTGTACCTCGACCAGTACACATCAAGGAAGTGTTTATACAACCTGGGTTGTTGTTGTAACGCCCGTGTATCCTTATCAGTTATTGACTTGTGTTTCTTTCTTGTCGGGAATTCTTTCATTAGTATGTCTGAGATTTCGATTTCTAATGCATGTAGTTCGTGTGGGCAGATTTGGTCCAGTTTGGACGCCCACACGGTTTGCTTTACTTGTAAAGAGTTGTGTTATCGGCAAACGTCTTTGCGACGAATGTGTATTCAGGGTTTCATAGAAGTCCAAATTTTTGCCACCGGATACTGAAAATTCAATATTTTTTTCACCTGAATTGAGTATTTTTACGTTTTTGTCGCCGGCCGACAGACTTCTATTGAGTTTATTTCTAATTTTGCAACCGCCATGAGTAATGTATATAACAAATTTTCATACGACCATCAATGGAGCCTGTCAATACCGCTATGTATTTGAATTGTGAAAATAAAGCAACAAACAGATAATTTAACATCTTCAGTTTTATGTTCTTAATTTACCAAGGTCTAAGATACCATCTATTTTCAGCACATTATGTCACAGTGTGGATGTCAACAAGACAAGATTACACAAGGCAATTCAAATTAATTTTTAAAATTACAAACTTAGTAATTTTGAATGAAATCGATGTATCAGTTCCTGACTTGCAAATGATGTCCAATTTAAGTATGCAAGTTTTGAAACGTTCCAGCTACGCTGATTAAAAACCACTTGGATCTGGACCAGACTTCCTTTTCAAAATCTTACATTATAATTTTTGCGTGGAAATTTCAACTTTTTAGCTCATCTGGGCCGAAGGCCCGATGGGCTTATGTCATGGCCTGACTGTCCGTCATCCGTCGTCCGTTGTGCGTCGTGCGTAAACATCTTCTTCTCTGAAACCGCTTGGCTGATTAAGCTGAAACTTGGCATGCATGTTCCCCCCAATGAGTAAACCAGAATTTGTTCATGCGGTGCCGATACGATTTTAAATATTGAGGAAGACCCTTGGGGGTCTAGTTGTGCAAGATACCTTTTCTGCTCTGATTCGAACATCCAATATGACCACCAGGCGGCCATCTTGGATTTCCCTATGAAACTTCGTTATCATGATTTATCAGGAAGAACCGCATGGATCTTTCTCAAATTTGATATACAGGTTCCCCTTGGGATCTAGTTGCGCGAGATACAATTTGCGGTCTGATTGAAAAATCCAATATGATTGGATCCAGTGGTCCAGTTGTGCAAGATACCTTTTTTGGTTCATTTCGAAAATCCAATATTGCCGCATCTTGAATTTCCCATGAAACTTTATCATAAAATCTCAGGAAATAACTGCATGGATCATTTTATAGTGTTCAGGGGGGACAATACAAGTTACAAACTCATCTATTGCAGTTCTTTAGTAAAAATTTCTCACAGCTACTTTCTCCAGTTACAGACGGATGACCTACAGTGCCGTGGCACTATCTTTCACATCTTCGCAGACAGATGGGGGTATGTGTTGGTTAGGCCATACCTCACCAGAGATTACTTTCATTGGAAAAATGTCCGGTTACATCTCATTGCCATCGTAACAACCCAGTCGCACATATTTCGTACTCGACATGTCTCCCCCTGGTGCATATACCCACAAAATATTGGAATCGTCCAATGTACTGTCCGGACACGAAGTGGACAGACGGACGAACGACTGCAATCACTTAATAAAAATTGGTTCTGGTTATTGCTTATGCAGCTTACTGACAATCACACATTATATTTTGGTATAATTGCCTTTATTCCATAACCTCCAATTACAATCATGAATTTGCAGCTTGACCTCCTGTGAAATCGACTATGTTGCCATTTTGTTCAGGGGAGACAACGCAAGTTAGAAAATCATCTATTGCAGTTCTTCAGTAAAAATTTCTCGCAGCCACTTTCTCCAGTTATAGCCAGATGAGCGCTACAGTGCCGTGGCACTATCTTTCAAAAGATTTGATGTGAAATTTGGCAAATATTCGGACTAAAATTAAAACTCCAGTACAACTCCAGGGTTAAATTCAATAGAGAAATTAAAAAAACTAGAGATGAAAAGACAATGCAAAAAAAAATTACACGATTGAAGACAAGCAACTGCAGCTAGTCCTTGGCGACCATAAACTCATAAAAATGAAATGAAGAGAGAATTCTGTTTGAAAAGGCACACAATTTTGTAAACTATTGCGCGAAGTCAGCTGGCTCACTTTCAATAGGATCATGCGGAATAGAGAGATACATAAGTTTACCATGTTTGATTATTGAAGGCTGCAATTAAGTGCCAAACAGTTTGACTTGACCACCCTTATTGGAAGAATGAATTTGCCAATAACGTTTGACCTAAATCATGTAAATGCAGTATGCCAGACTTTCGTGCTGCCCTAATGTGGGACACTTGTTTCAGGATAATAGACAGATCAGTTAAATTCAATGCCATAAAATGGATGCCTAGTCTAGTAATTTAAAAAATCAACTTCAGTTGTTTTGGTTTGTTTGCACCATGGAGGTAATAATCGGATCCGATTTTACCTCCATGTTTGCACCATCTCATTAAATTTTAAAAAAGTTTTGACAGTATAAAAAAAAATCAAGTCTTCTTTATGTATCTTCAAATCACAGAATGATCTAGTCAGGTTTATATTGTGGCTAAATCAGTTCGCTGTCTTTGAATTATCCATTCAAACGTTATTAACTACGGTACAATCAAACTTTGGTTTCAGTTTCAACATCGTACAATGCGTACATGCGAACGACATGCCAGTTTCTTTACAACAACAACACGACAAGATCGTTCAGCTTTGAGTGAAAACAAATGCCCTATGCGAAGATTACATCGTCTCCTTTATGATAAATACTATTCAGCGATGGTCAAATATTTACCAGTCCATTCCAAGGAGAGTTAGACGTCTTTGGGGGCTTATTCATTCCCACGTGTCAAACTTTCCCAGCTATTTTTTTTCCGCCACACAACGCAATTGGGAAACCTCCACATACATTTAGTATGAATACAGGCTTTAGGGTTACCGACGGCATGACCCCGATAACAGTTCGGGAAACGGACATAAATAATTAGCGGTCGGCCAACCGAAGTTTAACTGAGCGGTACCGAATCACACGGAAACGGCCGAAGATGTCGACCTATTTTTCTGGTATTCCCCATTTCCCGATTGTTTGTCCGCAATATCTTTCGATTATAAATTACGAAATTACGAAGTATTGGCCTTTGGAGACTTCAGTTTTTTTTCCAAAATTTCAGTTTTTCCCTTCTAAAACACTCAGACTTCAGTTTTTTGGTGGCAAAATTGAGTTTTTACGGGAGTTTTGACACCGAATACCGGTGTCAAAACACGACGTGTATGAAACCCTGGTATTATGGGACCCGTTGACTTGGCAATTATGCCAAGCTCGACGGGCTTATCTTTTGCAAGCGTCTGACGACCCGTCTCTTTCGGAAGTCGACAGACGCCTGTTGGAAATTGCTCTTGTAAATGTCATGAAAACTAATGAAGATATCGTTGGTATTGGATTAAATGTTTCCCATAGACTTAGTAGTCCGACCTCGCCCGCTTCTGAAACATTCCTCCAAGCGGGACAGTTATACGACTAGATAAGTCACAAATCTTAGACAGCTTTGTGTGTACAGGTATGGCAATGTCTGGGGTCGCAGCCAAACCGGTTCCTTTGTCTAGTTCAACAAAGACTTCTCGTCCCTAACCTACCGTGCCTGAGCCGCCCATTGTTCTCGTCGGACAAAAGAATGCAGTCGGGTCGCATGTTATCTCGACTTCTCCATTGTCTATTGGTTTATCACACTCCGTTACCTCTAACAAAATAAACGTTGTCGTGTGTCAGTTTCTCCATTGCGGGTTAATTCTAACGCAGTTTGTCTAAATCCGTTTCTCGTTTTATGGTGGGTCGTTCGGACCTACCTTTGAGTGTCAAATTGCTGACTTGCGGTCTCCGACTATTGCGATGAATCAGCGATTCTATAATAGCGTAAATGACATGTTACGGGACTTCAATTTTAGAAGATCTGAGTTCGAATCCCGGTGTGAGATTTTTAAGGCGCCGCACTTTGTATTCACATGTTCGTCATTCTCATTCGCCTGTACGATGATTCTCGTTCTCCGGTTCGTAGCTCTCATCCACCGGGGATTCTAGTACTATTCTTCGGCCTTCCCATTCTCTGGTATGCCGTTTTCGTACTTCGAATGGACGTTCTCCTACACCTCCACGCCGTTTGCCACGTCTTTCGGCCTCACCTTCTTATATAGGTCACCACGTTTGTCAGTCGCAGACTCCGTTTTTTCTTGATCATGCGGTTGTCCACGATTTGTCAACCTCTCGCTGAAGTTATATCCCTCGTTCGCCCATTCCGGTTTCGTCGAGTTCATGTGATGATTCCTTTTCTTCAGTGAAAAGTTAGGAACGTACGTCAATGATGGTTTTTCGGATAAATTGGATGCGCTTTTAGCGTTGGTGCCGGATATGCCGTCTGCTTTGAATAATGGTCTTTCTCGTATTAAATGTCAGACAAAAGAATGCTTCCTCGCCGTATGTTATCTCACCTATGTCATCTTTTGTCATAGGTTCGATGGCGATTAAATAGGTAATATTTTGGGGATAGTTTTCTTTCACATTTCTGTCTTCTTTCAAAATTTTGTCTGGCAAAATTTTAGTCTTCACACGGTTTGTTTTTCCATCTGCCATGTGTTTAATGTCTTCGGACGTACGTCCCTAAATTAATTGGCTCTTGTCGGAGTTTTTCAAAATTTTCTATATCTTGAAATGATTGCCCAACGATATTTTCTAAAAGTCAATATGAATCTCCGGCTTATCTGATAACACAGTCCTGCGTGATGGAGACAATGTGTATTCAATATCGCATCTCCAGACAAACAATGAGTTCGACCCGCTGTGTTTGTTGTGGGCTTTTACGGGCTCTCGCGACCTCGTTTGTTATTGCTCAATTTGTGACAGATTTGTATTTAGTCCCCGGCATTTCTGTAAGTCTGCCTTTCAGTGCTGAGCTTTTAAGGCCTATTGTGATCTCTACAATAAACGAACAGGTTTTGTTTCGTTGATTCAGGAATTTTATGCATTGAGTTTGTGTAAATCTCAAGTAGGATTGTAAATAGTATCCTCACCGGCGGGGGTTTCGTCTTTTCCCGCCGGGGAGATCTGATACTTTATTTGCAGCCCGTCAATTTTCATGTTGTTGTTGTAACTTCTGTTCGGACTTGCAGTTTTGGTAGGTTCACCTTCATACATTCAGTTCCTTGGTCCTACCAAAATGTAATCTCTTGTTATATCAAGTATTATTACGTTGATTTTGATATCCTGTGTTCAAGAGAGATCTTACAGAGGTTTTATATGCCTTTCATGCTGATATGAATATGAAGCGTGATTGTTGCATTTGTGTTACGTAATCACAACTCAACCCTATTTACTACGACCCTTTGTCGCATCTTAATGAGCTTCTTTACTGATCTCTTTATGTAATTAAGGGTATGTCGAACAACAATGAGATCACGTGTTGGTTTACGTGAGTGAGTAAACCTATTCACCCGCTCACCCTTGTTTATTGTGAAAGTGTGCTATTCTTGAAACACAAATTTCTGTTATTTACATTTTGATTTGTTTTGTTTCACACCAAGTTGGTCCCATCTGTATACTGTATTACGCTTATAATTCAGATGGAGTTATGCACTAATTTTAATTTCTTCCCTTTGAGAAAATTTAAAATTACTAGCGTGAGTGGGAATGTATTTGGCCGGCCAAGGATCAAGCCTAATGACACGTAAGTCGTGAAGTCTTCTATGGTTTTTTTTTTCTACCAAGTATGTATTACTGGTACAGTCTACTAGAGCATCAAACTGCTTTTTAGTAAATTTTCTTACTGTTCTTCTTCTTCTTCTCGACAAATTGTTCGTGTTAGGTCATTTCAAATTCTAAAATTTTGAATAACCTCACTTTCCTGCCGGCGAGAGACTTTAAATGTATTTCCTCTCTTCGGGAATTTAAAATTCTTTGAGGATTTTTCTTGGTTACCTGGAAAAATCTTTGTTCTGGATGTCGGTTGTGTGACTATTTGAGTTATAAACAGTAACATTGTTGTAAATGTTTAATATTCTCTCCATATAAAACTCCAGTACTGAATTTCATGTACAGGAGACAAATTACATCGGGAGAGGTCATAATGTAACCATGCTCACTGACACATTATTCATGTTCACTGACACAAAGATCCATAATCCCATTTATCTCATTGAGCTTACATTTGGTGATTAACGCTACAAACATTTAATGTGTTCATCTCTACTGCGTTTAAAGAGAAGGAAAATTATTACAATCGACTTCGGGGATACTGTTTGCAACGCCCTTTTTCGTTCGCACCTTTTACAACGTTCCATTACGTCATCTCGTTGTCCTCGTACTCTCGTACTTCGTTTTCTCGCTGTTACGTCGTGTACTTTTATAAGTTTGTATCCTGCTCCATTATGAGCATGTATATACATTAAGTTGTTGTGAATGAGGAAATCACTACGTTGTTTATCATATACAACGTTTCTCGCATTTTTCACATTACGCTTTCCTGTTACACCTTGAAGACTTTTTCATTACGCTTGTGCGTCATTCTCTTACATCGGTTAGACGTTTTCCGGTATGCCGTAACACCGTTTGTCAGGTCATTTCTTCATTTGCAAGATGCATATTTTATATCCATTCATCTTCGTTTTCGGCACTTCCTTCGATTCTCCATTGTCGGTCGCCGGCGGGAGTGGAAGTCCGTTCGTTTGGCGTCAACCTTCCACTTGTATCAATTCCTCTCGGGTTTACTTAGGTTCGTCGTTACTCTACGAAGAGAGTTCTGTTCAGACCTTGTTGATTCCAGTCTTGAGTTCAGAATAACACAATTGTGTTGGAATCAGCAGTATTTGGTCTAATACTGTTATATGGAATAGGTCTTTGGATTATGGACATGGATATTCTCTGAGGATGACGGCGGGATTGTGAATGACGGACTAGTCGCCTGTAATTGAATTCAGCACAGTGTTGTGTTGACTTTTGTTTAACACAGAACCATGTTGACTTTAACACACAAACATTGTGTTGAGATCCATTTACCTTAGGATTGTGCTTAAACAACACAATGTTTTTCGTGGTGTACTTGGGGGACAGTTTTTCGACTTTCTCCATCAAGTACTTTATTCCTGTATAGACCGTTGCACCAGTGGTTACTCTTTGACATTATGGTTCTGTCATCAACTTTAGGGTTGTTTATTTATATGTAGGACCTTACTCACTACGTTCGTTTTTCGGGTTCGGTCTCTGCAGCGGATTTATTTGGCCTGGTGCCGAGGACGTGATACCGTTTCCGACTCTGTCTCTATTTCCCTCGTAACTGACTTCCTCCTTCACCTTCACCAGGATAGGAAGTCTCATATTAGCACCATGGAAGGCTATCGATCTGCTCTGGCTAGGGTGTTACGTCTTACCTTTGGTACCGACATTAGCCTTAATGATAATATCTCTGCGCTTATTCGCGCCTTCGCATTACAGTCGCGTCGTACTCGCCAACTGTTACCGAAATGAGATATCGGTGTGGTTCTGTGTGTTCTGATTCGTCCACCTTTTGAACCCTTAGAGTCCGCGTCTATAAAAGCTGTGTCTTATAAGACGGCCTTTTTGGCGGCGTTTGCTTTGGCGTCTAGAGTGTCTGAACTTCATGCTCTTGAAAGATCTTCTATGACCTGGACAGCGGATTGGTCTTGCATTTCTTTTCGGCCCATTCCTGAATTTATCGCCAAAATGAGGTCGTGCGCTCAACGTTCGTACTCCATTCCTGCGTTGTCAGACTTTGTCCCGTTCGAGCCATTCGCCACTATCTTACCCGTACCGATTCTGTTCGCGGCTCTCGGCGCCTGTTATTTCTGTCTCTTCGCCCGTCTGCAAGGCGTGGCGTTACAAAAAATACCAAGAAAACCATTAAGTGGTCTTATCAACTGGCCATTGACGCCCCTCCGCTGTTGTCTACCGCTTCTTCACATGAGATTCGAGCCATAGCTACGTCATGGCCTTTATGGAAGAACTTGTCCCTCCATGACATTGTCCAGTCTTGTGCCTGGACGGCGAACTCCACGTTCACCAATTTCTATCTGAGAGATATGTCAGTCCAATCAGATAGTGTGACCACGCTTGGGCCGCTGGTAACCGCCCCCCAACACGTGGTCAAGTAAAATTTCAAAAAGGGGGGGTGGGGGGGGGGCGGCATTTTGGATCACCACAGCAAATCAGACAACTTGCTGTATCATCTCATCTCATCTCCCATTCGTAACATATGCTAGAAGGAAGAAATAAGTCAGATGTCCGGCCAGGGATGCTCATTTCATCAATATAAGGCCTGACACTATGGTGAGTTTTAAACTTTGCCTTAACTGCGGTTTGCTTGTGTCTTTCAGTAACTGACTTCCTTCTAGATGTCTCAGCTGGGTCACCTGCGTTTCAACTCAAAAGACCGAAGATCTGTTCCAGTCCTAGTGTCAACAGTAGTGATGACAGTACAGAGTGTTGACGGTTGCGCAGCATGACCCAGAGAGCAAGCACGGTCAATTCCAACGCATCCTTCATCACTCCAAGTATGGTGAGTTGACCTGAAGAGGCTTGCGGACTGAGAGTGGTGTGGACTTGGTTACCCTCTAAGCTTCGGGTAGTAATACGCTCTCCCCGTACTTAATCCCTGTATGCAAGGGCTTGTGGCTGATTCCCCCCCACGACATACAGTGTCTACCAAGGGGACCTTCTTGTTGCCTATCGTGCTCCGGGTATCCTACAACTTGGTGGAAATGTGTACCACACCACGAGCACAGCTACATGGATGGAGACACTCAGATAAGTAAAACACTACTGTATCAACTCCTTGAATTACCCTTTCAGGGTTTCATAGAAGTCAAAATTTTTGCCACCGGATACTGAAAATTCAATATTTTTTTCACCCGAATTGAGTATTTCTACGTTTTTGTCGCCGGCCGACAGACTTCTATTGAGTTTATTTCTAATTTTGCAACCGCCATAAGTAATGTATATAACAAATTTTCATACGACCATCAATGGAGCCCGTTAATACCGCTATGTATTTGAATTGTGAAAATAAAGCAACAAACAGATAGTTTAACATCTTCAGTTTTATGGTCTCAATTTACCAAGGTCTAAGATTCCATCTATTTTCAGCACATTATGTCACATTGTGGATGTCAACAAGACAAGATTACACAAGGCAATTGAAATTAATTTTTAAAATTACAAACTTAGTAATTTTGAATGAAATCGATGTATCAGTTCCTGGCTTGCAAATGATGTCCAATTTAAGTATGCAAGTCTTGAAACGTTTCAGCTACGCTAATAATTGAAAAACAACTTGGATCTGGACCGGACTTCCCTTTCAAAATCTTACATTATAATTTTTGCGTGGGAATTTCAACTTTTTCAAAAGATTTGATGTGAAATTTGGCAAATATTCGGACTAAAATTAAAAGTCCAGTACAACTCCAGGGTTAGATTCAAAAGAGAAATTAAAAAAAGACAGATGAAAAGACAACACAAAAAAAAAAAAAAAAAAAAAATTACACGATTGAAGACGAGCAATTGTCATAACTGCAGCTAGTCCTTGGCGACCATAAACTCATAAAAATGAAATGAATTAGAGAATTCTGTTTGAAAAGGCGCACAATTTTGTAAACTATTGCACGAAGGCATCTGGCTCACTTTCAATATGATCATGCGGACTCTAGACAGATACATAAGTTTACCATGTTTGGTTATTGAAGGCTGCAAATAAGTGCCAAACAGTTTGACTTGACCACCCTTATTGAAAGAATGGATTTGCCCATAACGTTTGACCTAAATCATGTAAATGCAGTACGCCAGACTTTTGTTGATGGGGCAGGCATTTGAAATGTTTCTGTGCTGCCCTAGTAATGTGGGACACTTGTTTCAGGATAATAGACAGATCAGTTAAATTCAATGCCAGAAAATGGATGCCTAGTCCAGTAATTTTAAAAATCAACTTCAGTTGTTTTGCTTTGTTTGCGCCATGAAGGTAAAAATCGGATCCAATTTTACCTCCATGTTTGCAATCTCATTAAATTTAAAAAATATTTTGACAGTATCAAGTCGTCTTTATGTATCTTCAAATCACAGAATGATCTAGTCAGGTTTATATTGTGGCTAAATCAGTTCGCTGTCTTTGAATTATCCATTCAAACTTTATTAACTACGGTAAAATCAAACTTTGGTTTCAGTTTCAACATCGTACAATGCGTACATGCGAATGACATGCCAGTTTCTTTACAACAACAACACGACAAGATCGTTCAACTTTGAGTGAAAACAAATGCCCTATGCGAAGATTACATCGTCTCCTTTATCATAAATACTATTCAGCGATAGTCAGATATTTACCAGTCCATTCCAAGGAGAGTTAGACGTCTTTTGGGGCTTATTCATTCCCACATGCCAAACTTTTCCAGCTATTTTTTTTCCTCCGTCCCCTCATGCCGGCCTTAAACACTACACGTCTCGGTAATTACAATGAGAAAGAGGACTAGAATGATTTGAGCAGAGCCTTTATAGTAATGCCGCTGGGATAGATGGGAGAGCTCTCCTAGGGGCGGATAACTCTCCGCTAGGGGAGCTAACTTTTAGTTTTAACTTCCGTTTTCTACGTATCATCTTCCTGACGGGGATTAATGGCATGAATTGAAGCAGGTTTGATTTGGTAACAAATAGAAACATTGATTATAAATGTTTGATTTTTCTGTTTAGGTAAATTATACATGTAGGCCTCTAAATGATAAGTTTGCTGCAGTTGTCAGCTCTCATTGGATGATTACGAAACTTTTTTAGATGAAATATTAATTTTTCTCCAAATTATGGCAAATGATTGAGTTTTGCTTTTAGCTGAAGTGCTAATGTACATCTGTACACCACAGTTTGCTGCAGTTGTCAGTTGTCATTGAATGATTATGAAACTTGGTACACATGTTTCTTATGATTAGAAGATGTACCTGTGATATTTAGGAAATGAAATATTAATTTTTGTTCAAATTTTGAGGGTTTTGTCTTAATCTGCCAATAATAATGTACATGTATATACATGTACACCTGTACCTGGAAAGTTTTCTGAAGCTGTCAGCTTTCATTGGATGAGTTTGACACTTGCTACCCAAGTTCAAGGTGATTCAAAGATGTGCATGTGCTATTTAAGAAATATGACATTAAATATGATTTTTTTTCCTAATTATTGCAGTTTAGACTTTGTACCTTTCCATTGATAAGGTTTTTGTTGGGCAAAAATTTACAGGTAGATCTGTACATGGAAAGTTTGTTGGTGGACATGTTTCATGTTTTGCTAGGTCACAGCTCTCCCGCAGTAATCCCACACGGGACTGACCTATCCAGCAGTAATCCCAAATGGCATTGGCCTATCCAGCAGTATTGCCATACGGGACTGACCTATCCAGCTGTAATCCCAAATGGAACTCAACTATCCAGCAGTAATCCCAGACCGAACTGGTCCATCCAGCTGTAATCCCAAACGGAACTCAACTATCCAGCAGTAATCCCATACCGAACTGGTCTATCCAGCAGTAATCCCATTCGGAACCGGCCTATTCAGCAGTAATCTCACACAGGACCGACCTATCCAGCAGTAATCCCAATGGCACTGGTCTATCCAGTAGTAATGCCACACGGGACTGACCTGTCCAGCAGTAATCCCTGACCGGACTGGCCTATCCTGCAGTAATCCCACATGGGACTGGCCTATCTGCAGTAATTCCACACGGGACTGGCTTATGCAGCAGTAATCTTTCATGGGACTGACCTATCCAGATGTAATATGACACTGGATTGCAATTTGCAGCAGTAATCCCACATGGCACTGACCTATCCAGCCATAATTTTACATAGGACTGACCTATTCCGCTGTAATCCCACACAGGTTTAGCCTATCCAGCAGACATCCCACACGGGACTGGCCTCCTCAGCCATAATCCCACACAGGATGGCCGTATGCAGCAGTAATCCCACGCGGGACTGCCTATGCAGCAGTGATTCCACACAGGACTGTCCTATCCAGCATTAATCCCATACGAGACTCATCTATCCAGCAGTAATCCCACTTGAGACTGGACTATCCAGCAGTAATCCCACAGGGGACTATCCGTCAGTAATAACATGGGACTGGTCCACCCAGCAGTAATCCTATACAGGACTGGCCTATCCAAAAGTAATCTCACATGGGACTGAACTATCCAGCAGTAATCTCACACTGGACTGCCCTATGTACCAGTAATCCAACGGCACTGACCTATCCATCCTACATGGGATTAACTTTTGCCAGTAATCCCACATGGGACCGATGTTATTGTACCAGATAATCTATTCCAGACATTATTGTCTGTACCACATCACCTATTCCAGTCCTTATTGTTTTCTCTACATGTATGGTTTCAATACTGCTGCACCCTTGGCGGATGACCCCGCAAGGCGAGATGTTGGGGTTCTCAGAACGCTTGTTTTTCACAGGCCTCCATTTAAGGTGGTAACCTGTTTTCAGGTTGCCTGGAGGTTGCCATATGAAAAATAGTTGTAACCTATTTTCAGGTCCTCATACTTTTGACTTAAAATATTACATTAGGTTAATAATTATGCAATAGGTTCCCACAGGTTACCAGTGTAGAATTCATGGTAACCTGTTGAGAGGTTACCATCAGCACTCCTTAAATTGAGGCCTGTTTTCATGCATACAAATACATGTAACTCTTCAACTTGTTTGTTTGTTTTTGTAGCTATGCCCTTGTGGATTTCGCTACTAAGGAGGAAGCAGAGGCTATTGCATCTAAAAACCAGACAGAGCCAGCTCGTTTTGGGAACAAGACTTTGAAATTACATGTCATTGGACAGATTAGTTCACAAGGTAGATCAAAAAGGTCCACAATATATATATCAAAGCAATCAGTAGCTGAGAAGCAACTGGAACTTGATAATGTGATGTCTAGCACTGTAATATCACTTGTCTTTATTGCGCCATGTAAAGCATCCTGTCTGTTTCTTGTGCGCTGTCCTCACTGTTTAAAAGGGTAGATTGAGGGTGTCTGGTTCCATGCTGCTTCAAAGATTTCTTTTTTGAAGTAGCAGGAACACAACTGGGATGGGTGGTGCTTAGTTGGTTCGTCGTGATGTAGCTGAAATATTGTTGAAAGCGACATTAAATTCTATTCACTCACTCACTCAAAGCAATCAGTAGCTTGTGAACATCCCATATATGTGTGAATATCCCATATCTGTGAACATTCCTCCTCTGTGGACCCTATATTGGACATCCATTATCCGTGGACATCCCATATCTGTGGACAAACCATATTTGTGAACAGACCATATCTTTGAACAGACCATATCTGTGGACAGACCATATCTGTGGACAGACCAGATTTATGGACAGACCATATCTGTTCTCTCCGGGTACTTCAGCTTCCTTCACCAACCAAACTCATCATGACTGTCACCATATGAGTGAAACAAACTTGAGTGTGACATTAAGCCAAATACCCTCCCTCCATTCCCAGGGGACTGACCATATCGATAGACAAACCATATCTGTGGACAGACCACATCTGGGGACAGACCATATCTGGGAACAGACCATATCTGGGGACACACCATATCTGTGGACAGTTCATATCTGTGGACATTCCATATTTGTGAATAGCCTATAACTGTGAACAGACATATCTGGGGATAGACCATACATGTGGACAGACCATATCTGAGGGCAGACCATATCTTGAGACAGACTATATCTGTGGACAGACCATATCTGTGGACAGGCCATATCTGGGGACAGAACCTATCTGGGGACAGACCATATCTGTGGACATCCATTATCCGTGGACATTCCGTATTTGTGAACAGACCATATTTGTGAGCAGAACATATCTGTGGACAGACAATATCTGTGGACCGACCATCGTCTCTATATAGCTGAAATAATGCTGAATGGAACGTTAAACCTTGATTCTCTCTCGCTCGCTCTGTGAACAGGCCATATCTGTGGTTATCTCATATCTGTGGACATCCCATATTACCCATAAGGAATGGGCAAAAGAACCCACTGTCAGCAACATATATAACTCAGACAGACGATGGTCTGACAACAAGCCACCACAGTTGAAGTTTCTCTCGGACTGACTCAAATTCAAGGATAAAAACGACCATATTTCATGTTAATTGCTTACACGAACATGCAGTTTTTACCCCTCAGCCCATCGGGCTGCGGGGTCTTGCAATCGGCATGTACGTCTGGTCGGCCGGACGGACGGCCGGCCGTCTGTCAACAATTTTTTGTCCGGGCTAGATCTCAGTTACTATTTGACTGACAGTTCTGATACTCACAGTGAATATCCCTGGTATCCCAGAGATGTGCACTGTCATGTTCATTTCGCGTTACGTCATTTCTTTACAGAGTTATGGCCCTTTGAAATTTTGCGTCACTAACTTTTGTCCGGGCTAGATCTCAGTTACTATTTGACCGACAGCTCTGATACTCACAGTGAATATCCCTAGTATCCCAGACATGTGCACTGTCATGTTTATTTCGTGTTACGTCATTTCTTTACAGAGTTATGGCCCTTTGAAATTTTTTGTCACTAACTTTTGTCCGGGCTAGATCTCAGTTACTATTTGACTGACAGCTCTGATACTCACAGTGAATATCCCTAGTATCCCAGACATGTGCACTGTCATGTTTATTTCTTGTTACGTCATTTCTTAACAGAGTTATGGCCCTTTGAAATTTTCCGTCACTAACTTTTGTCCGGGCCAGATCTCAGTTACTATTTGACTGACAGCTCTGATACTCACAGTGAATATCCCTAGTATCCCAGAGATGTGCACTGTCATGTTTATTTCGTGTTACGTCATATCTGTACAGAGTTATGGCCCTTTGAAATTTTCCGTCACTAACTTTTTTTCGGGCTAGATCTCAGTTACAATTTGACTGACAGCTCTGATACTCACAGTGAATATCCCTAGTGACCCAGAGATGGGCACCGTCATGTTTATTTCGTGTTACGTCATTTCTTTACAGAGTTCTATGGAAATTCTAGCACCTCCGGCATATGACTGAAATAATGTTGAGTACTACACACACACACTCGACTCTTCCCTGGAATAGATCTTCATCTATGAAGAACTATTCACCAGATCTTTACTAACTTTTCTTGAAGTATCGATCCACACAGTCTTGGATCGATATCCCTTCACAGGATTGATGACTGAAGCCGGTACTAGCAAATACTAATCGTTGAGTATTCTCTTGAATCAACATTAATACATATGTGGGTAAATAAATTTGACAGAATTCAGCAGATTTTTATGTCAACCTGTTATTCGCTGGACATATTGTGCTGAGGGGTCAAAGCACCTTTTAGGTGCAGCCTCATGTTGTGTATATTTTTGCAACATTTTGTCCTACTTTTCTCAAAAATATACCAGTGAGAGACCTGCTTGTAATGGTTTACTTCATAGCCATTATTTATTTCTAATTCGAAGAAAATTCTGAAGCATATTATGACTGATTTCTATAAAATGTATCCTCATTCTTTTTGCCAGGAGATGACGAGTCAGTAGAGAAAGACAAGAAAACAGATGAAGTGGACACACAGAAGCCTAAAGGCAGATTTCATGACTATTCCTCACCAATGATTATAAAAAATAAGGGTGAGGGGAAGAAGAAACAGATTGGTAAAGGACCTCGGCAGAAGAGTTACACCCCATCACAGAAGAGAAGAACGCGTAGATGGAATGAGAGGAAACAAAGACAAAACTATCTCCGTCAGCAGAAAAGACAGCAAGCATCTGGAGCCGCCAACGCGAACAAGAGACCTATGCCATCACCCAGGCGACCATCGCGTTTTGACGCTGACAGAAGACCATCACCAAGGCGACCATTCAACAGCCCTGACAGACCACGAAGGGAGGCATCGAGGTTCAGCACTGGCACTCCGCCACCCGATAATCGTCGCAGTGCAAGGAGTGGTCAGTCTCCAAGATCCCGAGACCGGTCCGCCAGCCCCGACAGATGGCGGAGAGGACGAAGTCCCCGTCGTTCACGTTCTCCTCGTCCTAGCCAAATTTCTGGTGGGTTCACATCTAGGTATAACACCAGCCCTCCTCGCAGAGATGACGGAAGAGATATTGACAGACAATCAAGATCAGGGAAGAGTAAGCCATTTCTTTTATGATACAGGCTCTTACGTACAATTAATTCCTTACTAGATCTCTGCTTTCACATCCGTTGGTGTCATCCTTGTTGCAAAGTTGATCCATACAGACAAATTTCACAGGTTTTACAAGTCATTAGGAAGGAGTACAAAAAAAAAAAAAAAAAATTGAAGCAAATTTGGTTGAGCTTTGCCAAGAATGAAATGCTTTATTTTATCAGTCTTCTCCAACTGGATACATTCGATCGAACACAATAGAGGAGGCATCCCTTTTTTGCATCTTTAGTGAAAGAAACGTTGATTATTTGTGAAGAGAGTAAAACTTAAAACTCGGGGTAAAACAACATTAACATGGCCCCAAAAGATACTTTGAGGAATGATACCTACATACCGAATTTGAAAGAATCCATTCCAACAGTTACCGTCTGGAGATGCAATTTTACCTCGGCCCACAGGTTGCACCACGTATAGGCAGATAGGCATAAAAAATAATCCCAACCAAGCTCTTGAGGCTCTTAACATTGGAACTGTTAACTTGGCCTACAGGTGGCGCCACCTATGAGCAGATAGACAAGAAAAAAAATCGCTAGCGAAACCATCAGGTATGGTACCCATATACCAAACTTGGATAGTATCCATTGAAGTTTTAAAAAGTTCGGAAACATAATTTTAAATTTGCCCCAGGTGGCACCACCTATATGTGGATCGTCATGAAAAACAATGCCAAGCGAGATATTGAGGCGAGGTACCTTCACACCAAATTTGGAATGAATCGTTCCAGGTTTTCAAAAGTTATTGTCTTGAAACACTTTTAACTTAGCTTTCAGGTGGTGCCACCTATGCACAAATCAACAGAAAAAACAATCGGTAGATACTTCATGTAGGAAGCTATTGTACGATCGTTTGTGCAGCTGAAAAGGGCCAAGTCTAGAAGCATTGTTGATCCAACACTTTGCTTTTGTATGCATTTTCTCGTGATTCTTACATGGAGTATGAACCAAACAATCTCAAGCCAGATCTTGAGGCAAGGTACCCACACAGCAGGGTTTTCAAAAGTTATTGTATGGAAATGCAATTTTAACTTGGACCCCAGGTGGCGCCATCTAGAGGCAGATTGGCACAAAAAAACAATGACAAGCAAGATCTAAAGGCCAGGGACTCACTTACCAAATACAAAAATATGGGTCTGTGCCTGATAAATTGAGACCTACATGTATTGGGGTTGCAATTCATTGATGGGTGGCATAATTATAGCAATATTGCAGACTACACACAAATTTCAACTTTCTGTCATGGTATATTGGATATATGCTCAAACTCAGTATAGGAGGGTCGGGCGAGAGCTAGCTTGGAAGATA
The DNA here is from genome assembly GCA_036873755.1 of Hanleya hanleyi. Classification (NCBI taxonomy): domain Eukaryota; kingdom Metazoa; phylum Mollusca; class Polyplacophora; order Lepidopleurida; family Hanleyidae; genus Hanleya; species Hanleya hanleyi. The sequence goes on from JAVTVY010008461.1 coordinate 49,049, forward strand.
GAAGGTGGGGCTCAGTGCCCTGCGAGTGGGGACATGCTCTCCTCGAGGGTAGTGGTAGGTGTGCTGACATGAAGGCCATAGAAAGCCCCCTGTACATTAAACAACCATCACTGACTTCTGCATGCCATCATCTGTCGGTCTGAAGAACCACAAGGTTGAATTCAATTCAATTCAGGAAATTGATCATATACACATGGTGCACCTAAACTTTAGGAACTCAGTTGTAATTAATATTGTAAGTTACATGGGTGGACACATGGTCTGTGTAAAAGCTTTAGGGTAAATCAGATGATGTGGAATACAATTGTTTAATCGCAAAATTGATGGTAATGTTGTCCTTTATTTAAGAGGACACGAAATTCAAAACTATCAGAGATTCGGTACAGTGGGGACCCCTGACAGTTATTTGATATTATACTTCTGAAATAAAATATGGTTCGTGCAGAAGCTTTAGGGTAAATCATATGATGTGGAATAGAATGATTTGATAGCAAAATTGAAGGAAATGTTGTCCTTCATTTAAGGCAACACAAAATTCAAAACTAACAGGTTCAGTACTGAGTGGATTTCCCCGCCAGTTATTTTGTATTGTACTTCTGAAATGAAATATGGTTCCTTTGCTCAGGAGACATAGCGTGGGGCCGAGAAGCTGTGGACAGGAACAATTTTTCAAGTCCAAAACAACTTTCTTGGACAAGGACAGGGACAAGAACTGGGACACGGTCATACATGGATATCATTTAGATACCTATATTAAGCTTTCCACAGTTAAAGCTACATGAGCTCGATATTAAAAATCTGTTCAATTTTATAGGAAATTATTGTCCTGAAATTAAATTTTAACTTTGCTTCCAGGTGTTGCCACCTAAAGGTGGATCAGCACAGAAAACTACCACATGGTCTTGCTACCTTTACCTCCAACCTAGATTTGGCACTGAGATGTTTTTGAATTTATGTATCTATGTCAGTGCCTTCAAATCTGCAAGGCCACGGGCTCTGTTTAATTCATTAGTGGGAGAAATGTATATGTACATGTTCCAGGGCCTAAAATCACCATACTGTACACAATAGAATGGCATGACTGTACACCAGGAATTAAATGTACTTTAGATGCAAATGACTCCAGACTATTTTGACAGTCATAACTGAACCAATCACTGATGTACACTGCCATCAATGCAAATGAGAATATGGAATTGGTACCCAAACAGAGACTGCCACTTCACCATACGGTGCAGATGGAAAAGCTGCATACTCTTTGTACTCGTCCTGTATCTTGAGAAAACTGTGTGTCACTTACAACAACGCATTTCACTGCATGGTTAATGCACTTCCCACGTAATTGTAGTGCTACTTTCATGTTTGGAATTAACTCTGTACCCAGCTTTAATGAGGTTATCCGATGCCAGAACAATTCTCAACAGAACAGACTTACGTCATCAGACAACTTCTTACTTGCAACTTTGCGGCTTTCCGATATGTCTCAGACTTCGCGTCTAGTTTGTCATGGGTCTCACCAAATTTATGTAACGCGCCATTACTTTGTCCGCCATCTTATTATTCATTTGTTCATTCTATAAACCATCCGAGTTTGAAATAAAGAATTATTATTTTTATTCATGTAGATGAAACACAAGTATCCAGTCTCAGAGCTTAAAAACAATAAGTGTCTTCCCCTAGACAGGTGCAATATGCATAACGAATTAGAAGTTGATTGACGAAGGCATTCGGAAGCTTTTCAAGGGAAAAGTTTGAACAAATGGAAATTTGGATATACATGTATTATGAGATTTGTAGATAAAAACCCAGTTTCCAGTTATGTGTACCGAAAATTTGAAGTTGATTGACAGAGGCATTCATAAGTTATCCAACAGAAAAGAAAAGTGAGCAGAAGAAGAAGTGGAAGAAAGAAGAAAATGACAAACACATAAGGCCTCCCTAAACATAGGGATGCCTAATTATTGTCTGTCTACGAGGGAAGAGGATTTTCGGCAATATTTCAGAGCTAGGTTTTCTCCGGGCAGTAAAATCCCGCACATCACCTGAACATTATTTGTACAATTTTATCCTGAATTTTCATGAAAATCCAGCCAAACTGTGGGTCAAATTCAGCAGAACGAATTTCGCCTCGACAATTTTGCATGTTTATAGAGTATGACGTCATGCAGGCCAGTCCCAGTGTTACAACATTCCAAGCCCAACATCATTGTGCTTTGACAATAACATGCGAGGTATTGGATATTTTCTTTGATGCTGAATAGATTTCTTAAAATGTACAAATTACATATAGATACAGGGAGGAATTTCACAGCTGTCATAGAAATTGGCTCCAATATATTGCAGAAAATTCCATTCTCTCGTAATGTGTTAAAATGAATTAAGGAGAGATCATAGATGTTATCAATAAGGGTGGAGTTGTAAAGTTGCCCTCTGCTGAAAGTTATGATTGTTTTGCTCTTTGTTTTGTAGATAGGAGCAGTCCTAGGGATCAGGGTCACAGGGGTCGGAGGTCACCAGAGCGGGTCAGTTAACCTAACACAATATAGAGTCATTTAACCTGACACAACATGATAATGTTGATGTTATTGTTTGTGTCATTTTCGCGACTGACAAGACAATTTTATTGTTGTGAACATTTCAAGTGATTTCCAAATGCTAAAGTAGGCCTTAATGGCCAACTGTTTTTAAATTTCTTGATTTATATTTTGTCATTGACGAATGCTTGGTGAGTTAGAACTTTTCTAGAAATAATCCAATTGGATATGGGAGTTCAGAGCGTTTATATTTCTCCCTGGCTGCGATAAGGTGTCAATAATCCTGGACTTCCGATATATTTAAAGTTAATGAATTTAGACAATAGATTTGTCCTTATTATAGCAACAGGACTCTTGGCATGGATTTGTTGTTCGTAGTTTTCCTCTTTTGTCTACAGCATAAGGCAGATTTTTAATTATTGATTATTGGTGTAAATATGGTACATTTCATACACAAAATTATCCAATTCCGACTATTCCTAGAAAGGACAATTATGTTTACAGTGATGATAATTTTGACAACTTCAAGTCAAAAATAGTTCAGTTATCAGTGATTAAACATTTTCCTGTACTCAAAGCTAAACACATAAGAGAGCAAACTACAGACTGCTAATTCATGCCAGAAGTCTCCTGTCATTGCAATATTGTTACAAATATATTACCCCTCAGCCCATAGGGCTGTGGGGTCTTGTCGTTGCCATGTACGTACGTCCGTCAACATTTTCTTGTCCGCTGAATATATGTAGATCTATGAAGGCAGGCCTGACCAAACTTTGGTGAGAGCTTCCTGAATGTTGACTGAAGAAATGAATAGATTTTCAGATGGCTATGATGATTTCGTGATTTTTAATTATTTTTTCATTATTTATTGATAGCTCAGCTTTTGCAATGTTATCTACATGTATGCCCATCAACATGTTCTTGTCCGCTGAATATCTGCAGATCTATCAAGTCAGGCCTGCCCAAACTTTGGTGAGAGCTTCCTGAATATTGACTGATGAAGTGATTAGATTCTCAGATGGCTATGATGATTTCATGAATTTTAATTATTTCTTTTATTATGTTTATTGATGGCTTGGCTTTTTGTCCCCCGCTACTTAGTTGGGGGGGGACTTAGAAACACCGGTGTCCGTGATTCCGTAATTCCGTAAATCCGTAATTCCGTAAGATTTTCTTGTCCGGACAATAACTCGTGAACGATTTAACCGATCAACTTCAAACTTGGGGTGTGCCTTGACATTGGCGAGAGGACGGTTGGGATTGTTTTTCAGCAATGTGCGTAATCCAATATGGCCGCCGTCAGCCATTTTGGATTATAAGCAGTACCATCTTAGATTTTCTTGTCCGGACAATAACTCGTGAACGATTTAACCGATCAACTTCAAACTTGGTGTGTGCCTTGACATTGGTGAGAGGACGGTTGGGATTGTTTTTCAGCAATGTGCGTAATCAAATATGGCCGCTGTCAGCCATTTTGGATTATAAGCAGTCCGATCTTAGATTTTCTTGTCCGGACAATAACTCGTGAACGATTTAACCGATCAACTTCAAACTTGGGGTGTGCCTTGACATTGGTGAGAGGACGGTTGGGATTGTTTTTCAGCAATATGCGTAATCAAATATGGCCGCCGTCAGCCATTTTGGATTATAAGCAGTTCGATCTTAGATTTTCTTGTCCGGACAATAACTCGTGAACGATTTAACTGATCAACTTCAAACTTGGGGTGTGCCTTGACATTGGTGAGAGGACGGCTGGGATTGTTTTTCAGCAATGTGCATAATCTAATATGGCCGCCATCAGCCATATTGGATTATAAGCAATTGGATCTTAGATTTTCTTGTCCGGACAATAACTCATGAACGATTTAACCGATCAACTTCAAACTTTGTGTGCCTTAACATTGGTGAGAGAACGGTTGCGATTGTTTTTCAGCAATGTGCGTAATCTAATATGGCCGCCGTCAGCCATATTGGATTATAAGCAGTTGGATCTTGTCCGGACAACAACTCGAGAACGATTCAACCGATCTACTTCATATGTGGGGAGTACCTTGACATTGTTGAGAGGAGGATTAGGATTGTTCTTAAAGGACGTGCTTGATCCAATATGGCCACCATCAGCCATACTGGATTTCATTGGATTTTAAGCAGTTTGATCTTGTCCAGACAATAACTGGAGTACGATTCAACTGATCTACTTCAAACTTGGGGAGTGCCTTGACAGGCCTTGCTTTTCGTCGAAATTCACGGGTATCCAAACGGATACCCGCAATTTCAGTTTACGGGTATCTACCAGTATCCACTGAAGTGACGAAAAATTGAAGTGTGGAGATTAAAGTGGACTAAACATTTATGTACACTTTTCATGTTTACTGTTGTTAATAGGATAATTGATTCTCACATCATGTGTTCCCGACCACGGTGTAGCCATTCGATTCATTGAGCTGATCTTTGACCATCCAATCAACTGTCCAGCTTACTGTGATACATACAGGATGAATGGATAAACTTTCTCTTGAGCAATTACAATAACATGCAGCATGATTTATGAAATTATGTCAAGGATTTAATTTGGAGCTGTAAATTTGGAGTCACTTCAAAATTTTCGATTTGAGGCTATGGACCTTGATTATATTCTCATGGACTAAAAAATAGCTCTGTCTCTCACTATGAGTATCACGGGTCACCAGCTCAGCTTCCGACTTCATTCATTACGAATGTTTACACTAAGTGCTGGAAAAAGTAATACCATCTTCATGACACCTAGCATATAATTAAATATGTTGATGAATTGAATAAACACACAATATGAACTTAAAATTACAGTGATGTAAGTCAAGAAATTACGAACAATTCCAATGAACACACATTTAAGAAGTTCACCACAGCACTAACTTCAGGGATTATAATGATTTAATTTCGTGTTTTCGTCGTTCTGTATGAAGACAAAACCATCCTTTACATTATCCGGCCATCCGTTGTAAGCCTGTACAGATATTGTCTTTCCTTTCGACATTTTCAAGCAGATTGGAATCAAGCCCTCGGGTGTCCTCCATGTTTACCGTTTGTTTACCATTTGTAAACATCGACCATGAAACGGTAGTGTTTCTGCAATTGCATTCTTCTATGCACGGTTGTTTGTTGTAAATGCCCGTAGCTACAGATGATACGACAAAAATCACCCAGTACAAGAGAATGCACGCAGCTGCCATAATTCGTCGCCCACTTAGACGTCGTAAAAATATGAACTTCCGCCATTTGTAAAGCATGCGGTCGATGATTTCTAGGTAAACTATCGTTTATTAAAGCGGAATATGAGTTTTTTTGATCGACAAAATTTTGCCCAGACATTATTTTACGGGTATCCAAACAGATTCCCGTGAAGCGAATGAACGGGTATCTCCACGAGTATCGGATACCCGGATACCCGTCGAAACGCAAGGCCTGCTTGACATCGGTGAGAGGACGGTTTGGATTTTTTTTCAGCGATGTGCATAATCCAATATGGCCATCGTCAGCCATATTGGATTATAAGTAGTTGGATCTTAGATTTTCTTGTCCGGACAATAACTCGTGAATGATTTAATCGATCAACTTCAAATTTGGGGTGTGCCTTGACATTGGTGAGAGGACAGTTGGGATTGTTTTTCAGCAATGTACGTAATCTAATATGGCCGCCATCAGCCATATTGGATTGTAAGCAGTTTGATCTTGTCCGGACAATAGCTGGAGTACGATTCAACTGATCTACTTCAAACTTGGGGAGTCCCTTGACCTTAGTGAGAGGACAGTCATGTATTATGTTTTATGGATGTGCATAATCCAATATGTTAAGCTCATCAGTGATATCTCCATTCTCAAATCATACTGTTATCAATGATATGAGATATCATCGACCCCAAAAAATCGACCATAGAGGTCCATGGCCCCCGCAGCAGCAGCGCCAGTTATGGTGGATGTAATCCACCATAACTGGTGCTGCTAGCGGGGGACATGGACCTCTATGGTCGATTTTTGCACTGTTATCTATGCCCATTGGGAACCCTTGGTTGCATGTTTCATTGTGACTTTTGAAGGTTCCCTGATACAAGAAAGCTTGGGCCATTCAAGATTACCATTGGATGGAACGCCATATATTCTGAGAGCTTACATGATGCTACACTTGTTCAACCTATGCACTACCCTTGGGGGGATTTCTCCACCCCTGGGGCACTAAATGTTAAAGTTCTGGACTTTTCCCTATTCCCAGCTTCTCAGCCTGCAGTGTACATTGCTTTTTCACACACATGCTGAATCACCTAATTTTTTTTCCTTTATAGTAATAACTAACAGGTTGGTGACATTATTCTATTTCCCCAAGTACAAGAGAAAATAACCAGCGAGGGGGTCCCCGCAGTATCAAACACCTGTTAGGTTTGAATTTCATGTCGCTTTAAATGAAGGACAACATTTTTCTTCAATTTTGCTACATCGATTTTTCAGAAAGCTTTTGCACAAACCATATTTTTAGCCCACCATCACCAGTTGGTGGGCTGTTCAAATCACTTTTCGTCCGTGGTCCGTCGTCTGTCTGTCAGTCCGTAAACAATTCTTGTTATCGCGATTTCTCAGGAACTGCTGCATGAATCTTTCTCAAATTTGGTACACAGGTTCCCCTTGGGGTCTAGTTGTGCAAGAAACCTTTTTCGGTCCGATTCGAAAATCCAATATGGCCACCAGGCGGCCATCTTGGATTTCACCATGAAACTTTGTTATCGCGATTACTCAGGAACTACCGCAAGGATTTTTCTCAAATTTGGTACACAGGTTCCCCTTGGGGTCTAGTTGTGCAAGAAACCTTTTTTGGTCCGATTCGGAAATCCAATATGGCCACCAGGCAGCCATCTTGAATTTCCCCATGAAACCTTGTTATCGCGATTTCTCAGGAACTGTCTCATGGATCTTTCTCAAATTTGGTACACAGGTTCCCCTTGGGGTCTAGTTGTGCAAGAAACCTTTTTTGGTCCGATTCGAAAATCCAATATGGTCACCAGGCGCCCATCTTGGGTTTCCCCATGAAACCTTGTTATCGCGATTTATCAGGAACTACAGCATGGATCTTTCTCAAATTTGGTACACAGGTTCCCCTCGGGGTCTAGTTGTGCAAGAAAACTTTTTTGGTCCGATTCGAAAATCCAATATGGCCACCAGGCAGCCATCTTGGATTTCCCTTTGAAACCTTGTTATTGCAATTTCTCAGGAACTACTGCATGGATCTTTCTCAAATTTGGTACATTGGTTCCCCTTGGGGTCTAGTTGTGCAACATACCACTTCTGGTCCGATTCGAGAATCCAACATGGCCACCAGGCAGCCATCTTGGATTTCCCCGTGAAACTTTATTATCATCATTTCTCAGGAAGTGCTGTATGGATATTTCTCAAATTTGGTACACAGGTTCCCCTTGGGGTGTAGTTGTGCAAGATATCTTTTTCGGTCCGAATCGAAAATTCAATATGGCCACAAGGCAGCCATCTTGTATTTCTCCATGAAACTTTGTTAGTGCGATTTCTCAGGAACTACTGCATGGCTCTTTCTAAAATTTGGTACACAGGTTCCCCTTGGGGTCTAGTTGTGCAAGATACCTTTTCTGGTACAATTTGAAAATCCAGTATGGCCACCAGGCAGCCATCTTGGATATCCCCATGAAACTTTATTGTCATTTCTCAGGAACTACTGCATGGATCTTTCTCAATTTTGGTACACAGGTTCCCCTTAGGGTCTCAATATGCAAGATGCCTTTTTCGGTCCGAATCGAAAATCCAATATGGTCACCAGGCAGCCATCTTAGACTTCCCCATGAAATTTTTTTATCATGATTTCTCAGGAAATACTGCCTGGTTCTTTCTGAAATTTGATACACAGGTTCAATTGTGCAAGATACCTTTTCTGAACCGATTCCAAAATCCAATATGTCCATCAGGCGGCACTCTTGGATTTCCTCATGAAACTTTGTTATTGCGATTTCTCGGGAACTACTGCATGGATCTTTGTTAAATTTGGTACACAGGTTCACCTTGTCGTCTAGTTGTGCAAGATACCTTTTCTGGTCCGATTCGAAAATTCAATATGGCCAACAGGTGGCCATCTTGGATTTTCCTATGCAAATTTGTTATCGTGATGCTCAGGAAGTACTTCATGGATCTTTCTGGAATTTTGTACACAGGTTCCCCTTATGGTCTAGTTGTGCAAGAAACCTTTTTGGGTCCGAATCCAAAATCCAATATGGCCAGAAGGCGGCCATCTAGAATTTCCCTTGAAACATTGTTACCATGAATTCTCAGGAAATATTTCATTGATCTTTCTGAAATTTGGTACACAGGTCCGTCTGCCGGAGGGTTGGCTACATAAAGGGACATGAATCTTGTGACTCAACGTCACAACTCGACAACTGTAGTACTGCATGTTTTGATCCAAGAGAGATAATCAGGATTCAGGCACTCTCGAAGGTTCAACATTACTGTGCGGACCAGATCTCTTCAGTATTAAGTAGTGTACCATCTTACTATTTTCGAGCATGGTGTCTTAAAAGAGATAGCTCAAAATAGTCTGATAAACAGAACAGAATTAGCATTCGTTCTTAATTATAAAATCTTAAGTATGTTTCATAGCTCATGCCAAAGTGTCATAGAGATTGGTCTTTGCTTCCAGTACCCAATGATGACACGTGCAAAAAAATAAATAAAAAAAAAATACTACAAAACAAAGGCGAAGAATCCTCCATATATGTACATTCACTTTCAGACTAACTTTGCTCATTTCTCTTGTGTTGTAACAACCGACATAAGTACAGTTTCTAGAAATTTTGAAACTCCTGAAGCTTAGATTATATCTTGGTGTTTTTCAGTGGCCTTTTCTGATCCTTTTCGCTCACATTCAAAATTCTGTTAACAAAATTACAAATCAATCGTTTGTTCTTAGTAACAATGGACAAAAAGATCCTCTAGTCATTAGCTTACAATTATCAGACAATGGTGGGCGCCAAGATCCTTCAGGATCTCTCGTATTTCAGAAGTATAACATGAAATAACTGGCAGAGGAATCCCTGCAGTATCAAACCCCTGTTAGTGTGAATTTCATGTCGCCTTAAATGAAGGACAACATTTTTCTTCAATTTTGCTATTAAATCATTCTACTCCACATCATATGATTTATCTTAAAGTTTTTGCACAAAACATATTTATTTCAGAAGTGTAGTTTGAATTTCGCATCACTTTAAATGAAGGACAAGATTTCTCTTCAATTTTGCTGTTAAATCATTTTACATCATATGATTTATCCTAAAACTTTTGCATGAACCATATTTGTGTCCACACATTTAACTGGTACAACATAATGCTTCAATTTTTGTCACCAAACATGTTACTGTACGTTGGAAATTATTTAAAACGAGTAATTAGGAGAGTGTCAATCAGTGTGTTTCTATGCCATCAAACTTATCACTCTTGTGCAATGCATAAATTCCCACTGATAAAGCTACACTTTCTTGCATGCTGTAATCCCAGGACACGACTCACGTGAAAATGAAGTCTATTATATCTATCACTTGCATATTTTGTTTCATTTGAGTTTTGGGTGCCCATACGTTTTTTGGAATGCAGCCCTGATCCTACTTGACTAAAAAAAACAGGCTGAGGGGTCCATGCACCTTTAAGGTGCTTGCCTGCAATTCATGTTGTCTGTGGATTAACTCTGGCATTTTATTCCTTTCAAAAAAAAAAAAAAAAATCTTGTGAATGCGATTCTTGAAAACCTGAGAACTAAATTCTGCACTAATTATTCAAAACTGTTCCCAAATATTCTGCTCTACAAGAAGTTGGCAGGAGCAGTTGTGCTTCACTCAGAGTTTTTTAATTAAAATTGGGTTAAAAGGTGGTTTAAAGTGATTGAAATATTGGCTGACTCACTATAACTCACTACAGTACAAGGCAGAAATATCTTGCTCATAAACGCGAGTGGAAAAAATCATTTTCGCGACTATAATTTATTAATCGCAGCCAGAAAACTCGCCTAAATCGCGCAAAAACAAAAGCATAATCTCGACTGAAACGCGTCGACCGTAAGCCGTAACTGCATGACGCGATCAGAACAAGTCGCGTGTTGTAAATAAACGAGTTTCTTTGCTACTTGCCGATAGTCTCGTTTGTCAGCCTTGTACTGTTGTATGCTCAGATAAATGCATGCGGGAGGATTTTTTTATGGACCGTGCTTTTTGAAGCAATATATTTGCATGTAGCTTGATTGATACCCCGCTAAATATATATATTTTCAGAAAGCCCCTACTTTTATTAATCTGTCCTTCAAAATATCTGCCTTTTTGTTTCTACCTGTTAGAAAATAAAACAAACAAAAAAACCTTTGATTTCAGCAACAATGAACATTACCTTGCATCTATGTCCCAGCCAAACGATAATTTTCATAAAAAATCTCATCACGATTCGCTCAATTCAAGCAGACGATCGTGCTAAAATACCAGTACATATCTCTGTGGGTTTTAATCCGACATATAAATCCGAGAAACCCTTTTTTTCCATTGTGAATCCAACAGTCGGCTCGCTAAAGTTTCCAACTGAGGCATTTTCTATGCGATAAATTCACTCGGCACTGAAGACCGACATACAGACAGACAGACAGCCGGCCAATCGCTGCGATTGTCTCATAGACTTTCCTACGATGACCTCATTCTCAACTAATCAGCTTCGCGGTATTAACCAATTCAGTCGACCTTGTTTTATCAAACGAATATTCAGGACAAGGACATGTCTATTCAATCAAATTCTTCGTTATTTCTTTGTTAGTTGTTAAATCACTCATCATAGGTCGAAAGTGGGGAAAATGGCCTTAGGAATGAGGCCAATATCTCCTACATTCTACCGCGGAAGATGAGATTCCGATGGCGTTGAAAATGGTCCAAAAAACGGCAAATTCTTTGCTGATTTTCTCAATTTCCATCACAATGAAGGTACGCCTTCAACAAAATAAACTTCTTATACGTTTATGTTATGATTGTTAATAAAATTTGAACTTATATTTCCGATTATTTCGTTATTGAATGGTGTGGACTATCAATGAGCTTTCACTCGACCAACATTTTACTGTGAGGGGAATTTCTTACGTGGTGGTCAATCTTGGCTTGTTCGGCCAACAAGACTCCATCTGATGCGATCATTAAAGTAATCCCTTTTGAAATATGCCTGTGGATCGCGCTAAAACCCGAGATGATCGCGTCGATAGTGACATCGGCCGCTTTTACACGCTGACGCGTTTACAAAAAGCAGTCGGGTCGAAACCGCGTGTTCCGAAATTTATAGTCGCAACTTCTCCAATAAACTAGCGCGGGTCAGTCCCGATTACTTCGCGTTCTACTCGCGTTTATAAGCAAGTTATTTCTGCCTTGTACTGTATAACAACAGGGTGAATGCCATATATATGTAACCTTTGTACACTGACCATTCTTGGGATCAGATTATACTGTTGGTTTTGACAGGGCTCTGGTTTGTCGGCATTTAAAATCCTTCACATCTAAGTATTGGGACAATGGATAGTGTCAGTATTTGGAGGTTGTTCGGTTTACTCAGCTGTCGGTATTTATAGGTTTCACTGTGCATCAGAGTTGAGGTCAAATGACATCAGAGTTGAGGTCAAATGACATCAGAGTTGAGGTCAAATGGTCATTTCCAGCATGACAGACGGGACAAAAGATAGCCACCCTGTGATGTTAACGCAACTCTCTACCAAACTAAAGTTAATAAAAATCTAAGCAAAAACTTATCAGTGGTTAGTGAACTAGTTGTCCTTTAACTTAAGACAGAAACATTGAAATAATTATTATTATTATTGTCTTTTCAACTGGAATTGACAAATGTGACAGACGGGACCAGCAGGGACCACGCATTTGAAAAAGGAATAGACAAGAGATGGATTTCTATCTCCTTCTCAAATGAAAATCAACTTTTAATGCAAATCAGATGTTAGTGGAGTAATCAGAGTTAGGGTTAACAGTTTTTCTATGAAGAAGATTAATTATGGATTTTTGCCAATTAGTGACGTGACAGACGGAACAACTTATTGTGACAGACAGGACATTATCTCATGGCCTATAAATTATCTTCCTGTCTCCAGATTTTTTCTAATCATGTATATGCTACAATTAAAGGGGAATGTTATCACAATTTTAAAAGGCTAAAACCGATAAAAAAAACAGTTCCCTGTGGCCTGTCTTATTTTCATGCCCCCCCCCCCCCTCTAACTAGAGGGGGGCATATAGCGATCGCTTTGTCCGTCCGTCTGTCCGTCCGAATTTCTTGTCCGCGTGATATCTCGGTTAATAATTGATGGACAGGATTGAAACTTGCATGGAATGTGGCCAGTGGCTCATAGTTGTGCAGCGTAGAGTTTTTTCCGAGTTCCGGTATCATTTTCAAGAGTTATGGCCCTTTTTCTGAAATCTCTGTGAATGGGACTTGTCCGGGCTGGATCTTGGTTAATATTGTATGAACAAGTATGAAATTTGCATGACATGTGGTCAGTACCCCACAGTTGTGCAGCGTAAAGTTTCTCCCCGTTCCGCCTATATTTTCAAGAGTTATGGCCCTTTGTTCCTGAAATCTCCGTGAATTGGGACTTGTCCGGGCTGGATCTTGGTTAATATTGTATGGACAATTATGAAATTTGCAGGGTATGTGGTCAGTGCCCTGTAGTTGTGCAGCGTGAAGTTTCTTCACGTTTCGCATATATTTTCAAGAGTCATGGCCCTTTGTTCATCAAGTCTTTGTGAATTGGGACTTGTCCAGGCTGGATCTCGTTTAATTGTATGGACAAGTATGGAATTTGCAGGATATGTGGTGAGTGCCCTGTAGTTGTGCAGTGTGAAGTTTCTCCGCGTTTCGCGTATATTTCAAGAGTTATGGCCCTTTTCTTCCTGAAATCTTTGTGAATTGGGACTTGTCTGGGCTGGATCTCAGTTAATATTGTATGGACAATTATGGAATTTGCATGATATGTGGTCAGTACCCCATAGTTGTGCAGCGTGAAGTTTCTCTGCTTTCGGTTATATTTTCAAGAGTTATGGCCTTTTGTTCATCAAACCTAAATGAATGGGATCTATATTTGTCCAAAGCACATTCCAAAGTAGATCACATAGGTCCTGAAGTATGAAATTGCCCCAAAAAGAGTGAATTGGATGCAAAATTCAAAGTTCACGATCGCTTTATAATTTCACCACAATATACTTCCAAGGAATGTAGGTCTCATAACCAGGTCACATTTTTGAATTTGGCGAAAGTCCCGGGTGGAATATGTACATGTATTATGCGAGGCATGCCGAAAAAGGTGACTGAAACAGAATTTTTATAATTAGCCAAATTAGGCCTCCACAGACCAATACAAAACAGAACAATGTTGGAACAGTGTCGGATTAAAGCGGAAGGGGGGCATACAATTGAGCAATCTCTGATTGCTTCCTTGCTGCGTTTAGAATTTTTTTCAAAATTTTAGCGATGACGCAGTATCCTGAAATACGGCTCCAAAGTGCCTGATTTTAACCCCCAGTAAATCCGCCCAGTGATTACCCTGTGACGTCACACAGTGAAGTGGCCAGAGTCAAATATGGCGGATAACACAGACAGCGGCACAAGCTCTATTCATTTAAAATCTACAGATAATTTGCTATTGTAAGAGCATACTATGTAGTTACATGTATTTACGCCTTTATTTTTCGTATGTGTGTGTTTATTGGCATTGTATGGTTTATTAATGTTCATTTCTTACGGACCGATTGTTATACCGTGGCAGGCCAGTTTATTTACATTGCTTACTTGCTTAATTTTATTATGTGTTTGTCAATCATTGTCAGTGATTTGATGTTAAAACAGGAGCTAATCCATACCTGTGGATAAGTCCTCTCAAATGAAAACAAAGTTTCAATTCCAAAGGAAGCTATTTGATGTTAAAACAATAACTAACTCACCTGTGGAGAAGCTCAGTTTATTTCTTTTGGACACCCTGTTGCTGAACGCGCGACGTTAAACCTTAATTCTGTCACTCTCCCTTTCCCTTACAGACTTGAGGTGTACACCTCAAGTTGAGGTGTAGTCGAGGTGTACCTGAGGTGTACACCTCAACTTGAGGTGTAGTTGAGGTGTACCTGAGGTGTACACCTCATTTTCTTTTTCAAGGTGTATACACCTCAAGTACACCTCATGGACTTTGAAAACATATTTTTGTAATTTACCTATACCTCAAGTACACCTTATGAACTTTGCCAAAATATGCATGTACCTCAAGTACACCTCTGGAACTTTGTCAAAATATACGTGTAATCTACCTACACCTCAAGTACACCTCATGGACTTTGTCAAAAATGGATATGTTATATACTACACCTCAAGTACACCTTATGGACTTTGCCAAACTATGCATGTACCTCAAGTACACCTCTGGGACTGTCAAAATATACTTGTAATTTTTGTACACCTCAAGTTTACCTTGGCTTCCCATACAGATTTCACTGCCCATCAACATGATCAACTAAATGTTTTATTTATATTTTAAACTACATTTCTTAGTTCATTTAAGCGGTATATTTTAAAATAAATCAATAAATGGGTTGGCTAACTGTAAATCTCAGACACCCTCTATGAATAAAAGAACCACTTGACAGGTCATACCTTGTTTTCTAGTTTACAATACATAAAATCTACTTCTGCTATTTCTTGTGTCACCTGCATATACATTCTCAGCTGGAGCTCTTCTTTAATTATTTTCTTAATACTTTTTAACTCTATGTCTCAGTTGGATGTTCCTGCCTTAGTCTAATATTCTATTGTAACATACACCAATTCAGTCTGACAGTTTGAAATAAGTACAGCCCTTGTTTAATTAACAAATAATAATTAACAGTGAGTGATACCTCATAAACTTTGTCAAAATATATACTTGTAATTTACCTACACCTCAAGTACATCTCATGGACTTTGCTAAAATATGCATGTACAAAAGTATACAAGTATGTACTTATACCTCATAATTTATCTACATCTCAAGTATTTCCTACACTCCACCGTAACAAGCTTGGCATGAACATACAATGTAAGATACAGTTATCCACCTACACCCAAGATATATGGTGGACTTGGTGGAAAGGTTTGTCATGAAATTGAGCATAATATACCATCCACTTATTGTAAATAATTGCAAGCACAATCTTTTATTCATACTCGCTAATTACTCGTTTTGTATCCCAAAATAATGAAAATACTGTTATACGATCACTTTCTAAATGATAAAAAATATACATACTCGCTAAATAGACAAAATATTGCTGAACATGGCATTAAATTTAATTTTTTCTTTACATGTCTATGCTGGATCATCATTCTGGCATGAAAGTTACTTTAAATCACCTACACCTCAAGTACACCTCATTGACTTTGTCAAAAAAACATGTACCTCACTTTTAAATTACCTACATACACCTCAAGTACACCTCCTGAACTTCTAAACAACATGAAAAATGTTATGTAAACTCAATTTTTATTTTATTTTTATTATTATTTTGACACCAGGACACTAATACATCAAACTAAAACCTGCTGTAACATTCTTCTCTTCAAATTATCATAGCAATCAGTTAATGGGCACTGTTGTATAATTTACAGAGAAACTATTGTTAATCTCATGCAAACTTTGGCACCTGTGGATATGTTGTCAACCATCCAGATATATTTCCAAAATGGATATGTTAACTGTCACTTCCCAAATACATTGGTCCCTTGTATGCTTTTGCATTGGAATCCTCTGTGTGGCAATTGGGGCACTTGTGAGCCAATGTTGAAGCTCCTTTATAAGTGTGGTGTTACCATTTTCCGACATACATGGTCACCTTCCCCTACTTTCAAGTTTGGCTGCTCATATGTTAGTTGTAGGCTTTGTAGCGAAAAATGCTGCAGCAAAGTTATTGTAGGAGGAGGATGGGGATCAATCTACTGAGCGGTGTTCACTAAAAAATGAGAATACAAATATGCCTGGTACCTATTTTCAATGGAGGTATGAATACATTTTTCAAAATTGGATATGCCTCAAGTACACCTCAGTTAGTATCTCACCTGAGGGGTACACCTCACCTGAGATGTACACCTCATTGAGGTGTACATCTCACTGAGGTGTACTAATTTGCATATTTCGATACTCCTCAACTACACCTCATCTACTCCTCAACTACACCTCATCTACTCCTCAAATACACCTCATAATATCAGAGGGTACACCTCACAGGTACACCTCAACTACACCTCAAGTACACCTCAAAGCAGTAAGGGTTTGGACACACTCCCATAAAAAATTGTTTGCTTCACACCTTTCCATTAGTTTCGGTTATTCTTCCAGGTGATAAATTTCAATTTATTTTATGAAAAGAACGTACAATGTATGTGCTCACATGGAGATACAAAAGGACACCAAATAATCAGGATAAGCTGGTGCCAGAAGTGAATTTCCGATATACTTGAATAAGTTGATTAAAAGGCCTTGGGTCTTAAGTACATTGATTATTACAGTTCATTTAATAGCTGTAAGACGTAGGATTTAGGACTGGCTGGTTGATCACCCCGTGGGACTGATCCAAAATTTCAAGAGTGGAAGATTAAATCTATGGTCCACTTCGGTAGAGGGGACGATGGAAGCGGTGTTGGCCAAAACACCCAGGGGGTTTTACAGCGCTTGTCTGCGGGACCAGTTGGTCGCTTGCAGAGTCCACGAGGTCGGTAGTCCCTGTATAACTCAGGCACTCTGGCAGATTGCGGGGTTGTCTGTTTTCTCTTTCTGATAAAGATTTATTTGTCTTGATCTTGGGAATAGCATCTTCTTTCAGTATAGGGAGATTTCCACACATTCTTGCCATCTCTGTTGTTGCTATCGTCAGTGAAGTGAGCAGAACAAATGCGAGACCATTTCGTCAGCTTTCCCCACACTCTCGTGTTCTGCACAAAATTTGGCGGATTTCTTCTCGATTTTTCGTCGTTTGACCTCGGGTGCAACTTGAATCCATCTCCATTCATGTTGCTACACCCTCCAACAACACACCGACGAGGTATGATGCCTCCAAATTACGAGAATACAGTCGAAAAATCGAAAAATATTGGAGCAGATCTGATTGTTTACGTGTGCTAATGCTGATGCTATGGCGGACTGGTTCACTCTGTGACATCATGGGTCAAAGGTCACCGCTTTGGCAGGCTCGTGGTAGTAACGCGTTTAAATCGCCAAATTTACCGTTTTAAAGTTCGAAGATCGGGGGAAAAACTATATAGTCGATTTCTTACCGCATCAAGGTATATATTAACGTTTACATAGGTCCGGTGATAACATTCCCCTTTAAGATGTTCATTGTGCACTAGTTTACTTCACATTGTTTGGCTTTAGGTTATATTTTCACAAAATCTGCTCTTATCAGTTCAGTGTCCCGTCTGTCACATGTCCTGTCTGTCACAATTTAATGTATTTACACATTTGTATGTATTTTGTATTGCAAACTTAATTTTTCAAGGCATATAGGTTTGTGCATTCATCAGAATGTTCATTGTATCTAGATTACTAAACATTGTTTGATTTGGGGTCATATGAACGCAAAACTCAATAATCTATGGCTGCTTTTTGAAGCGTTTTGTGACAGACGGGACAGATATGGAGTTGAAATTTAGATCAGCATATTTGACCAAGAATGAAACAATTGATTGCATCTGGTTGAGAGGTGTTACAGTAGATAAATAATAATGTTACTGGCTTTTTTTCCTTCTTAAAATTTATTGTACTCAAGAAAAACTTAAAAAATCATCCGTTTTTGTGACAGACGGGACACCTACACAAAATGGTATACTCTGTGGAACTTAGACATAATGGTGTATTTAAAAAACAAAGAAACATTTTGTTGAGTTAAGTTTCTATGTCTGGAGGAAAATCATGAATTTGGTATACATTTCAGTAAAAAATGTTTCAGAATTTTATCCGTATTCGAGTGCAGATTTTTAAAAACCTGACAGTTGCAGATGACAAAAAACCTACTTTCTTGAAACTTTGATTAATATAGCTTAAATAACGAGAGATCCTGAAGGATCTTGGCGCCCACCATTGTCCGATAATTGTAAGCTAATGACTAGAGGATCATTTCGTCCATTGTTACTAAGAACAAACGATTGATTTGTAATTTTGTTTACAGAATTTCGAATCTGAGCGAAAAAGATTGAGAAAGGCCACTGAAAAACACCAAGATATAATCTAAGTTTCAGGAGTTTCAAGATTTCTAGAAGCTTTACTTATGTCAATTGTTATAATACAAGAGAAATGAGCAAAGTTAGTCTGAAAGTGAATGTGCATGTACGGAGGACCCTTCGCCTTTGTTTTGTAGTATTTTTTTAATTTATTGTCCTCCGCCACGAAGTGGTGGGAGGACTTGGAAATGCTAGCCGTCCGTCCGTCCCTCCGTCCGTCGTACCGTCCGTCCGTCCCACATCTTGTGAACGCGATATCTTGAGAACAATTCGACCAATCGACTTCAAACTTGGGAAGGTGCTTCACATCAGTTAGACAGCCATTGGTATTGATTTTCACTGAGGTACGTAATCCAAGATGGCCGCCATTGACCATATTGGATTCTGTCCATCCCCCATCTTGTGAACGCGATATCTCGAGAACAGTTCGACCAATCAACTTCAAACATGAGAATATGCTTCACATCAATTAGATGGCCATTGTTATTGATTTTCACTGAGGTACATAATCCAAGATGGCTGCCATTGACGATATTGGATTCCATCCGTCTCGGATCTTGTGAATGTGATCTCTCGACAACAATTTGATCAATCGACTTCAGACTTGAGAAGGTGCTTCACATCAGTTAGACGGCCATTGGTATTGATTTTCACTGAAGTACGTAATCCAAGATGGCCGCCACCGACCATATTGAATTCTGTTCGTCCCACATCTTGTGAACGCGATATCTCGAGAACAATTCCACCAATCATTTTCAAGCTTGGGACGGTTCTTTACATCAGTCAGACGGCCATTGGTATTGATTTTCACTGAGGTACGTAATCCAAGATGGCTGCCATTGACCATATTGGATTCCATCCGTCCCAGATCTTGTGAACGCGATATCTCGAGAACAATTCAACCAATCGACTTCAAGCTTGGGAAGGTTCTTCACATTAGACGGCCATTGGTATTGATTTTCACTGAGGTACGTAATCCAAGATGGCTGCCATTGACCATATTGGATTCTGTCCATCCCACATCTTGTAAACGCAATATTTCGACAACAGTTTGACCAATCCACTTCAAACTTGAGAATGTACTTCGCATCAGTTAAACGGCCATTGGTTTTGATTTTCACTGAGATACGTAATCCAAGATGGCTGCCATGGACCATATTGGATTCACTCCGTTCCACATCTTGTTAACACGATATCTCGAAAACAAATCGACTTCAAACTTCGGAAGGTTTTTCACATCAGTTAGATGGCCATTGGTATTGGTTTTCACTGAGGTACATAATCCAAGATGGCTGCCATTGACCATATTGGATTCTGTCCATCCCACATCTTGTGAACGTGATATCTCGAGAACAGTTCGGCCATTCAACTTCAAACTTGAGAATGTGCTTCACATCAATTAGACGGCCATTGGTATTGATTTTCACTGAGGTACATAATCCAAGATGGCTGCCATTGACGATATTGGATTCCATCCATCTCGGATCTTGTGAACATGATCTCTCGACAACAATTTGACCAATCAACTTCAAACTTGAGACGGTAGTTCACATCAGTTAGACAGTGATTGGTATTGATTTTCATTGAGGTAATATGTAATCCAAGATGGCTGCCATTGACCATCTTGGATTTCACTCACCCATATTGTACCCATCTGTGTTGTGAACGCGATATCTTGATCTATTCCACTCATCGATTTATAAACCTCACCATCCACAAATCCATATACAACTACAGACTTACATTCCAGTGTTCCACTACCCATTACTGCTTCCCAAACCTCCTCAGATTGTCTCAACAATTCCAGATGAACGTACAAGTTATATTTAAGGAAATATTGGAAGCGTATATGCTGTATGCTCTCAAACAGGCTACTTGGCAGAGGACCTGCTAGCTACTCAGCTTGTTTTTCTGCACGTGTCATCATTGGGTACTGGAAGCGAAGACCAATCTCTTTGACACTTTGGCATGAGCTACGAAACATACTTAAGATTTTATAATTAGGAAGGAATGCTAATTCTGTGCTGTTTATTGGGCTATTTTGAGATATCTCTTTTAAGATATCATGCTCGAAAATAGTAAGATGGTACAATACATAATACTGAAGGGATCCGGTCCGCGCAGTAAAGTTGAAACTTTGAAAGTGCCTGAATCCTGATTATCTCCCTGGGTTCGAAACATGCAGTAGTCTACAGTTGTTGAGTTACGTCCCTTCATGTAGCCGACCCGCTGGCTGATGAACGGATGAAGCAGTTCACTTGCTACTGCATGGACTAAAGAAAGCTGATTTAAAATTTGAAGAAATCATTTTAATTCCGAATTATTTGAACTCCTTGATATGGAAGGTGAAGGTATGGATATTCTCTATAGTAAATATATAGAATATGCCCCACTATTTGATCCGCCGACTCTTGTGATGCAACGTCACAACTCGACAATACCAAATTAATTTGAAGCGTAACCTGGATTTTCGAATCGGACCAAAAAAGGTAACTTGCACTACTGGGCCCAATGTGGGACCTGTGTACCAAATTTGAGAAAGATCCATGCAGTAGTTCCTGAGAAATCGCGATAACAAGGTTTCATGGGGAAATCCAAGATGGCTGCCTGGTGGCCATATTGGATTTTTGAATCGGACCAAAAAAGGTTTCTTGCACAACTAGACCCCATGGGGAACCTGTGTACCAAATTTGAGAAAGATCCATGCAGTAGTTCCTGAGAAATCGCGATAACAAAGTTTCATTGGGAAATCCAAGATGGCTGCCTGGTGGCCATATTGGATTTTTGAATCGGACCATAAAAGGTTTCTTGCACAACTAGACCCCAAGGGGAACCTGTGTACCAAATTTGAGAAAGATCCATGCAGTTGTTCCTGAGAAATCGTGATAACAAGGTTTCATGGAGAACCTTTTGAATCGGACCATAAAAGGCTTCTTGCACAACTAGACCCCAAGGGGAACCTGTGTACCAAATTTGAGAAAGATCCATGCAGCTGTTCCTGAGAAATCGCGATAACAAGGTTTCATGGAGAAATCCAAGATGGCTGCCTGTTGGCCATGTTGGATTTTCGAATCGGACCAAAAAAGGTTTCTTGCACAACTAGACCCCAAGGGGAACCTGTGTACCAAATTTGAGAAAGATCCATGTAGTAGTTCCTGAGAAATCGCGATAACAAGGTTTCATGGGGAAATCAAGGATGGCTGCCTGGTGGCCATATTGGATTTCGGAATCGGACCTGAAAAGGTATCTTGCACAACTAGACCCTAAGGGGAACCTGTGTACCAAATTTGAGAAAGATCCATGCAGTAGTTCCTGAGAAATCGCAATAACAAGGTTTCATGGGGAAATCCAAGATGGTTGCCTGATGGCCATATTGGATTTTCGAATCGGACCAAAAAAGGTTTCTTGCACAACTAGACCCCAAGGAGAACCTGTGTACCAAATTTGAGAAAGATCCATGCAGTAGTTCCTGAGAAATCGCGATAACAAGGTTTTGTGGGGAAATTCAAAATGGCTGCCTGGTGGCCATATTGGATTTTTGCATCGGAGCAAAAAAGGTTTCTTGCACAACTAGACCCTAAGGGGAACCTGTGTACCAAATTTGAGAAAGATCCATGCAGTTGTTCCTGAGAAATCGCGATAACAAGGATTGTTTACAGACGGACGGACCACGGACCATGGACGAAAAGCGATTTGAACAGCCCACCATCACCAAAAATCACAATTAAGTATGCTGAGGGAAAGTGAAAATTTGTCACCCATGCAACGTTTATGTGGAAATGACCAAATGACATCAGAGTTGCGCTGAAATTTTGCCAGCCGTTTCTCAGTCTTTTGTCATGATAACAGTATTTCCATATCATCAAGTCGCACAGAAGAAAAATGTCATTGTCTCTGGAGACTCGCTCTTGTTCACAAATATGCCATCGCCCAACAGCAACTATTCATGATGTAAACACCTCCAAACCACCACAGGGAATGATTATTCGTTTTTTCATAAATCACCTCATTCCCAGAGAATATCAATATTATGAGTGATAATCAAGTTCTTTGTTTTAATTATATCCAGATTGCAGTCAGAAACTCAAGTTCCGAGAAAGAGATATCTTCTGCTCCGAGGTAAGTAAAAACAAAGTCTTGTCCTCGTGAATAATAATAAAAAAAATAAAAAAAATTCTGTGCAGCATGGAAGTTTCCAGATGAGTGGAGCTTTCAATGGGCTAATTTGAATGAAAACAATTCGAACACATGCAGGGGTGATATTCGCTATCTGTCTAAGGGGGCGAGAGTCTTTCCAATTATTAACTTGTCCTGCCAGACGGATCAAGCTGAACCTGCGATGGAATATCACATGAATGCATACTTGACAAAACGTCGGCCAACACTAACATTATCAAAACTATTGTGGGAATGATAAACAATGTTTAAGGCAACATTGTAATATTTCACAGGCTAATTCTATGAAAATGGCTGTGAATGGAATGGTTTAATTTTATTCATACAAATCCATAATGTGAATTGGTAATGCCTACAAACATGTAATCAATGTGATCCATAATATATCATTTCACTGGTAAGTAAAGTACATGTAAGTGAGTGTTTGACCAGCTTTTGTTACTTTCAGGGTTCATATGGATCCTGGATTTTTTTTCTTTTTTTTCCTTGAATTCTGAGAAGATAAATTTCAGGACCTGGAAATCCTTGAATTCTGACAATATTTGTAATGAGTCCTGGAAATGTCCTTGAATTCTATTATTCTCTCTCCCTGTAAAATGTCTGCTATAATTGATTATGGTACCATTATTCGATCCAATCAGATCTGTATGAAACATGATAGTTGAAATACATATTCATTTCATTCTAATATACATAGTTGAATTTGCTGAATGACACGACATGGTAAATGGTGTTAAAAAATGAACTGGAAAAAGGGTGTATGGACCTGGAAAAGTCCTGAAATTTGGTCTTACACGAAGGGTAGGAACCCTGAATGGGCATTCACAAGTAACAGAGTTTACTTCGTGTGTTCAGCCCTCTTTTGTTACTTTATCCAAGTTTTTTTCTTTTGAGCATTTATGTGGGATATCTAGTATTTTCGTCAGTATTTATTGTAGGTACTGTTTATTCTTTGTTTTAACGTTAATATAGGAGGGAGTCGGAAGTGGACAAGGAAGAAATTGACCGGCTGAAAGGAGCCCTATTGTGAGTTCACACTCTTTTTCGATGTACTCCCCACTGACTATCATGATTTTGTTTTTATCTCGCCTTACGAAGTAAAGGAGAGATATTGTGAACGGGGGGGGGGGGGATGTGCCCCTGACCTGGAAATGATGAGGGTGGATAGTCCAGTTATGACTCCAGTCCTTGCGTTTGGAGGTGAGCGATCGCTCTCGCGCACCATCGCTCACCTGAATCATATCCAAGGTACACTGTTTTTCGCGCACCTAGATTCAGCAGTTTAAATATAGAAATAAGTAGGCTGTATCTGCTAACGGCCTTATTATTAAATGTACGGACAGTTGGTGTTAATTTTGCGAACTCTTCCACACTGAAAATCACTGAGAATAAACTGAAATGCCTTTAATAAATTTTAATCAGCAAACGATCGCCGTCAGTTCCAGCGCGGCCATAATTTCTTCGCTTGTTTGACAGTCGGCAGTCTCTTGCACAGGCTATTCCTAGCATGGGATCGTGCAATATTTGCCACGTGCGCGGAGAGCTGAAAACAATGGCGGTAACTGCAGCAAATCTTCCTTGAACAAGTTGAAGCGTTTGACGAAGTTTTCTAAGAAAGGTAGATGATTTACACATCATTATCAGCACACAGAGCCTGTAGTCAGTAGGATGTCAATACTCTTGGGCAATATTGAACTGGGACTCGTCTGATCATTCGCCAACCATTCTTCTCGTTCACTTAAATACTATCGGCCGATTATTTTGGAGAACCTCCACAGACACTGCTCTTTGCGCATGATTGGTTCCGACGAGTATTATATGCAGAGTGAGCTTGCTCAATCTTTTGGTACGTACTACCCACTGGTGACTGTTGAAATCTTCATCACTTTTGATATTGACTTGTTTAAATTGAAATAGAATAATTTATTTTCATAAATTTTCGTTTGAAAATAAATTGAAAGATAAAATAATTTAATCAAAAATATAATATGGTAGGTTAAACAATTAAAACAAAATCACTCCCCTCACGAAATTTGGGTGAGCGATTTTCAGCTCTCGTATTAGCTCTCCTCGGTTAATTCAGGTACACTTTTTTTAGCTCACCATCTTTTTACAAAAGACAAGGACTGTTAATGACACTACCCCTGTTCATTCCATGGGTGCGCCAATGTTAAAATTCCTATGATAAGAGTTTTTCGTTTAGCTAAAGTGCAAATGTTCATGAATATAGAAAGTTTGTTGCAGTTGTCGACTGGCAATGGATGATTATGAAACTTGGTACACATGTTTCTTATGATTAGAGGATGCACATGTGCTACTTTTGGGATGAAATATTAATTTTTGTCCAAATTATGGCAATTGATTGAGTTTTTTGTTTAGCAAAATTGTAGGTCTCCTTCATACATAGAAAATTTGCTGCAGTTTTCAGCTGTCAATGGATGATTATGATACTTGATACATGATTCTTATGACCGAAGGATGCACCTGTGTTATTTATGAGATGAAATATTAATTTGTGTCCAAATTATGAGGTTTGGACTTGGTTATTGCCAATTATAAGGTTTTTTGTTAGACAACAAGGGGTTTTTATATGCCTGTCCAAAAGGCGGTCGTATTATGTGATGGCGGTTTCCGTCCGTCTGTCCGGTTCTCGTGTCCGGTTTATATCTGGGACAGTTTCCTATCCACAGCTCCAATTTTTGGTGAGTGGATACCCTACGGGGAGACGATGTATCGCGTACCAAAACGAAGGTCGAGATCACAGGTCAAAGGTCACTGGCCTAAAAAACAGGAAATCACTGAAGTGTTCGTGTCCGGTCTATATCTGTGAACGTTTTCTAAGTCCATAGTTGCAATTTTTTGTGAGTGGATATGCCAGGTGGAGACGATGTGTCGCGTACCAAAATTGAGGTCGAGGTCAGAGGTCAAAAGTTGCCAAAAATCAGGAAATCGTTGATCGTTGACAGTTTTCTATCTACAGTTCTAATTTTTGGTGAGTGGATGCCCTAGGGGGGGAACGGTGTGTTGCATATTAAATGTAGGTCAAGGTCACAGGTCAAAGGTCAGTGTGACCGAAAAATCAGGAAATTGTTAAAAATTTCAAATTTTTTGTGAGTGGATTCAGTAGGCGGAAATGAAGTGATGCATACCAAAAATTAGGTCAAGGTCAAAGGTCACTGACCCCAAAATTAGAAAATTATTAAAAATATTTTTTTTTGTGTCAGTAGATATATTATAATTTTTTATTGATGGCTTAGCTTTATGCCATGGGGAACCCTTGGTTGCATGTTTCATTGTGAATTTTGAAGGTTCCCTGATACAAGAAAGCCTGGTCCATTCATGATTCTTATTGAATGAAGGACAACATCTTTCTTAAATTTTGCTATTAAATCATTCTATTCTACATCAGGGCTGTTCCAGGAAAAATGCTATGGGGGGGAGGCAGAAAAATTGAAGCCCTACCACCCATAGGAACGTTATATTGCTGAACACCCCTACCCACAGGAATTTAATCCAATGTATCCTCTCTGTCTGGAACCACCCATAGGAATTAGATGCAAACATGAATATTGTCCAAATGTTGGTGCCTCACACTTTTATCGTTTTCGTCGCTTGAGTGGCCTCCGGTCGGAGCCGCATTCTTTTATCAGTTCTTCGGTTATTCCCACCACTTGGGTGGGAACCTGCCACCCTTAAGTGGCGAGAAAATCCGGGAATTCTAATATAATTCGTCCCCACAATTCCTCCATCTCTTTCCATGTGCGAAACGGCCGTGCGAAAGAGGGCTCCAAAATTCGTTCTCCGTCGCATCTGTATACGCACGCAATATGAATACAGAATAACAAAATACCTGTGTCGAGAACATATAGCGTCCCCTTTCGGATTCATATGGAAAGGGAGAATACTCCATCTAGTTTAGTTTTTAGTTCACGGTGCACGATTCGTGGTCAACACGTGTACGTCTATAAAAATAGAGTCACGATGGACGAATTTTTATTTATACAGTGACATTTTACTATTTTTGTGTGTTAAGCTTTTAATCACGTATGGTAATACCAGTAAATAGTTTTAGCTGTAACAACCACCCATCGGAAATATAATACCCCATTTCGAATATAAACAGACACCCACAGGAAATTGTTCTGAAGAAAACCAACCACCTACAGGAAAAAAAACTCTTGCCGCCCACCCCCCCGTTAGGATTTTTTCTGGAACAGCCCTCGTATGATTTATTCTAAAACTTTTGCATGAACCATATTTGTGTCCAACATTTAACTGGTACAACATAATGCTTCAATTTTTGTCACCAAACGTGTTACTGTACCTTGGAAATTATGTAAAACGAGTTATTAGGAGAGCCCATTTTTAGCCTGACTCTGGGCAATTTTGAACCAGTTTGCATACCTGGAGCTTATCACCCCCCCCCCCCCAAATTATGATAAGGGTGGGCCTGTGTCAATAAGTGTGTTTACTTGTTATCACTTACACTTCCTTGCATGCTGTAATCCCAGCACACCACTCACTTGAAACCGAAGTCTGTTATATACGGTATCCAGGGATTTTTTGCAGGTTCCGATCCCAAACTCCCAGTTCCTTTTCGTAATTCATTATTGAGGGTCCAATTGTTTTAAGTGAATTTCAGCGCAAAGTGCCTGTGATCAATCACAAAACAGAGGTTTATTAACATGAAATTCAATACCCAGCTATGCAATCGGATCGATATTGAGGCTTCCAGAAGCTTTTTTAAGGAGTATTTCCTTCAGAAATCCTTTCAAATTGAACAACAACAACACTTTCATTTTTTGTTTCATTTGAGTTTTGGGCGCCCATATGTTTTCCGAAACTAAATTGGCTCTAGATGCAGCCCTGATCCTACTTGACTAAAAAAAACAGGCTGAGGGGTCCACGCACCTTTTAGGTGCTTGCCTGCAATTCATGTTCATTATGGTACTATTATTCGATCCAGTCAGATCTGTATGAAACGTGATAGTTGAAATACATATTCATTTCATTCTAATATACATTGTTTAATTTGCTGAATGACATGACATGGTAAAGGGTGTTAAAAAATGAACTGGAAAAAGGGTGTATGGACCTGGAAAAGTCCTGAAATTTGGTCTTACACGAAGGGTAGGAACCCTGAATGGGCATTCACAAGTAACAGTTAGAGTTTACTTCGTGTGTTCAGCCCTCTTGTGTTACTTTATCCAAGTTTTTTATCTTTTGAGCATTTATTATGTGGGACATCTAATATGTTCGACAGTAGTTATTGTAGGTATTGTTTATTCTTTGTTTTAACATTAATATAGGAGGGAGTCGGAAGTGGACAAGGAAGAAATTGACCGGCTGAAAGGAGCCCTTTTGTGAGTTCACACTCTTTTTTGATGTACTGACTATCATGATTTTGTTTGTATCTCGCCTTGCGAAGTGAAGGAGAGATATTGTGACCGGGATGTCGTTGTTGGTGTCCCCGGCCTGGAAATGATGAGGGTGGATAGTCCAGTTATGACACTACCCCTGTTCATTCCATGGGTGCACCAATGTTAAAATTCCTATGATAAGAGTTTTTCGTTTAGCTAAAGTGCAAATGTTCATGAATATAGAAAGTTTGTTGCAGTTGTCGTCTGGCAATGGATGATTATGAAACTTGGTACACATGTTTCTTATGATTAGAGGATGCACATGTGCTACTTTTGGGATGAAATATTAATTTTTGTCCAAATTATGGCAATTGATTGAGTTTTTTGTTTAGCAAAATTGTAGGTCTCCTACATACATAGAAAGTTTGCTGCAGTTTTCAAATGTCGATGGATGATTATGATACTTGATACATGATTCTTATGACCGAAGGATGCACCTGTGTTAATTATGAGATGAAATATTAATTTGTGTCCAAATTATGAGGTATGGACTTGGTAATTGCCAATTATAAGGTTTTTTGTTAGACAACAAGGGTTTTTTAATGTTTCGCACAGTTCATGGTGTTTGTCCTTCGGTCATCCATCCATCTTTCTGTAATATTTAGATGGCCATTGGTCACATGATATCTTGAGTAACACTTACTGATCTTCACCGAAGTCGTGATCACATTTCCATATGGATCCAAAGATGCCTCTAAGTTCAATTTCAAAGGACAAAATAACTGGTGAGAATTCACTGGAAATCAGTCGCAAGATAGCAGCCATTCATACTGATTGTGTATGGCATGTACAGTACAAGGCAGAAATAACTTGCTCATAAACGCGAGTAAAAAAAATCATTTTCGCGACTATTATTTATTAATCGCAGCCGGAAAACTCGCCTAAATCGCGCAAAAACAAAAGCATAATCTCGACTGAAACGCGTCGACCGTACGCCGTAACTGCATGACTCGATCAGAACAAGTCGCGTGTTGTAAATAAAGGAGTTTCTTTGCTACTTGCCGATAGTCTCGTTTGTCAGCCTTGTATGCTCAGATAAATGCATGCGGGAGGATTTTTTTTATGGACCGTGCTTTTTGAAGCAATATATTTGCATGTAGCTTGATTGATACCCCGCTAAATATATATATTTTCAGAAAGCCCATACTTTAATTAATCTGTCCTTCAAAATATCTGCCCTTTTGTTTCTACCTGTTAGAAAAAAAAACAAACAAAAAAAAAACTTTGATTTCGGCAACAATGAACATTACCTTGCGTCTATGTCCCGACCAAACGATAATTTTCATAAAAAATCTCATCACGATTCGCGCAATTCAAGCGGACGATCGTTCTAAAATACCAGTACATCATCTCTGTGGGTTTTAATCCGACATATAAATCCGAGAAACCCTTTATTTCCATTGTGAATCCAACAGTCGGCTCGCTAAAGTTTCCAACTGAGGCATTTTCTATGCGATAAATTCACTCGGCACTGAATACCGACGTACAGACAGACAGCCGGCCAATCGCTGCGATTGTCTCACAGACTTTCCTACGATGACCTCATTCTCAACTAATCAGCTTCGCGGGATTAACCAATTCAGTCGACCTTGTTTTATCGAACGAATATTCAGGACAAGGGCATGTTTATTCAATCAAATTCTTCATTATTTCTTTGTTAGTTGTTAAATCCCTCATCATAGGTTGACAGTGGGGAAAATGGCCTTTGGAATGAGACCAATATCTCCTACATTCTACCGCGGAAAATGAGATTTCAATGGTGCTGAAAATGGTCAAAAAAACGGCAAATTCTTTGCTGATTTTCTCAATTTCCATCACAATAAAGGTACGTCTTCAACAAAATAAACTTCTTATACGTTTACGTTATGATTGTTAATAAAATTTGAACTTATATTTCCGATTATTTCGTTAATGAATGGTGTGGGCTATCAATGTGCTTTCACTCGACGAACATTTTACTGTGAGGGGAATCTCTTACGTGGTGGTCAATCTTGGCTTGTTCAGCCAAGAAGACTCCATCTGACACGATCAATAAAGTAATCCCTTTTGAAATATGCCTGTGGATCGCGCTAAAACCCGAGAGGATCGCGTCGATAGCGACATCAGCCGCTTTTACATGCTGACGCGTTTACAGAAAGCAGTCGGGTCGAAACCGCGTGTTCCGAAATTTATAGTCGCGACTTCTTCAATAAACTAGCGCGGGTCAGTCCTGATTACTTCGCGTTCTACTCGCGTTTATGAACAAGTTATTTCTGCCTTGTACTGAATGGGGCATTACAGGCACTCTGATATGCACAGACGAAGGCGAGTGAAAAAAACCTACATGCCTGACATGTAGCTTGAGGGGTGTGATTAGCACCCCCAAAATCACACGCCTGAAAGATGTTCAGGAGTGCGTTAGCAGACTTTTTTTTCGAACACCACATGACATACGTTTTCCTCCGCATCGCCCCCGAAATATCGGAGCCGATGCGAGAGAAATTGCAGTCTCAAATGTAGATAACTCGACTGTATCCAACAGTGGTCATAACAAAAGTCAGATATATGGTGAGAAAGAAACAAGAGATAGAAACAGATCGCCTTCATGTTGACAGTCGCGCTGAACTTCCCACCATACTTGACAGGACAGAAGTCACGTAATAACATGAACCATGTGACTCGGTCCCATCATGGCTTGGTTCTTCTGCTATGGTACGTGTATAACCGCTCAGTGAATTCGGTAATGAAAGGAACTATGGGATCGGGGTTGTAAAGTAACTCCCGTATTTCTCAAGGGAGACAACTCTTTATGATTGCTGGGCATTACAATTTACGAAGATCGAAAGGGGAATTCTAAGAGCAGGAATACGGTTTCCATTTTATTTTTTTGCAAAAGATGAAGGCACGCAGAAAACACACGCCTGGATTATTTTTCAGGAGCGTGATGGTGTGCATGCGATCGCGTGCCTCAAATTAGAATGCCTGGCATTCATTCTTAATAGCCTCATGAGGCTCCCAGGGATTGACCTGGGTTGCTGATGTGCACACTGCAGGTAATGGTGGACTGACCTGGGGTGTTGTTGTGCACAGTCCAGGTCATGGTAAGAATAGGCTTCAGCCCCTCAGAGAGCTTGTCGTAAAAGGCGACTAACTGGGGCACCCGTGGGGCCCCGTGTGTTAAAAGGAATAGGACCCTACCTGAGTGGTTTCCAAAGTTCATTCTTCATATGTTTAAAGGTGTAATATGGAGGATATAGATCAATATTTGAAATTGCAGAAAATTGCTTTACATAATACATGAAGAGCTCTTTATTTGCGGTACATCATTATCGCAACTAAAAAGGGACTTAGTGCTTGAAAATGTGCTGAAACCTGGTTTTACCCATGAATCTTTTGGCAGAATTCAGCTCCACAACCTAGAAGATGGAAACGTAACGAATGCATCTGCTTTATCGCAACTCGCACAGAAACTGAAGGATCTTCAGAAGAAACAGTCTGACAGGGAGGCCTCAACGGGAAACCCACTCTCCAAGAGGAAACGGGACGAACGACCTAATCAACAAGGAAGAGAAGCCCGAATGGGGAAGGAACCTCCTCCCGGAAGATCAGTTGTGGAGTACCGGTATGGTGACCTAATGGCACCAAATACATCGAAGAAAAACAACCAGCGGAATAGTGGTGATAATCCGACTATGATGTCTTTTGACTATGGTCATATGCATGCAGCGAATGTCATGGCTCCCGGTAATCAAATGTCCGGGAACTACCTGCAGCTAAGCCAGGGGAATAACCAACAAAATTCCAACCAATTTTACCAGCAAAGTACCAACACCAACTCCCAACAAGCAGGAACCTTTGGGGCTGGTAACGCGATGGCCATGAACACAACACAGGTTTCTGGAAACTTGATGCAGGTGCCTGGTAACTACCCTTCGCAGGTCGCCTATAACCAACAGGCCGTAACTATGGCTCCAAACAACCAATCAGCTGTCCAGTCACAGTTTCAGCAATATGGTGTTAATACAGCTGGTGTACCAACAATGGTGCCCCATCCAGAACAAGTCGGTGTTGGATTCCAGCAACCAGGCAACTTTATTGGTAACCAGCAATCCACTTCTATTGGTAACTTCAGCAACCAGCAACAAGCCAACATGGGATTCCAACAACTGACCAACATTGGCAACGTACAGCAAGCCCAGTTTGGTAACCAACAGCAAGCCCAGTTTGGCAACCAGCAACCAGCCAGCATTGGACACCAACAACCCACTATGTTTGGACTGCAGCAGCAAGTCACTAATTTTGGTTTCCAGCAACCAGCAGCCAACTTTGGTAACATTATGAGTCAGCAGTCGACCGGTGGTGCCACAACTCTGCAGGCCTACGCTCAGCCTCTGATGGAGGTAGCTGTTCAGCCTAAGGCCTCTACAGCTGTGGTCGCCAATCAACCTGGACGTAGTGATAGTCCATCCTCCTACATAGCCAACTTCAAAAGACAGATTGCATTAGATACCTACCAGAAGCCACGAAAGAAGACAGGTATGTTGAGCTATCAGCTGGATTTGTTATTTGTCCACTTTTAGGGGTACCGGATATTCATTTGGATGCTTGGAAATGCTGTTGGCAGGTATCCAGGTTGGTGTCTCAGTTTGCAATAAATTTAAAGGTGAAATGCAAAGGTTCTCATATTTTTGTCTTCCGCCACATAAGCGGGACTGGGGTGGGGGAACCCTAGACAGCCATTATTCCATGCTTCGGTCTTTCCGTTACACATTTCTTGTCCGACCAATAACTCAAGTACTGTTGAACTGATCGACTTAAAACTTGGAGTGTCTTCACATCAGTGAGAGAATGCCTATTGTTGGTATTGTTTTTCAGTTACCTGTGTTATCCAAGATGTCTTGTATTTTCAGCAGTTGGAGATTCACACTTTTCTTGTGAGACAAAAAGGTCAAGGATATTGAACCAATTTACTTCAAACTTGGAGAGTGCCTTGACATTGCTGGAATTGCTTTTCACCCCTCGGCTAAAATTTGGTCGAAGGGTATTGTTGTCTGATGAATTTATTAGAACAGAAAGTTAACAAAATGGGCCGAAATCCTGCAGATAGTTCATTATTCTATATTCTAGACACTATGTTAATAACATTGAGCTAACCAGTGCAATAATTACAAGATTTACCACGGTTATATGAAATGTACATGTGTCAAGTGCAGGTGTTTATTAGGAGATTCCATTTCACAAATCGGATGATGAAAGGGACGTCTGCTTTCATACAAGTGACAATCGAATAAAACAAACAAATAAATTGTTTACATTGGGAAATTGATAAACAAAGCGACACAAATAAGCATATATCCACATAATTTCACAACATTTGACTCAGCTGGCACGATGCCAACCAAGACGGGAGCATCGTCCCAACATCAGTGGAAATTTTTTTCGGAAAAAAAGGAGAAAGGTTGTTGAAGTTTAAATGTTTTCATCCTGTCATAGTAATCTTTGTTGATAATCAAGTTAAGTAGTGCAAGAGAATAGAAATAATGTTTTCATATGTGCGCTAAATCATTATTTTATGCACTAAATTCTTATTTCACCATATAGATGCGACAATGTAGTCCAACACGCAGGCCCTACAAGATATTTTATATAAATACTCATTTCTTTTAAATGTAGGGTCTGCCTGTTGAATCGGCAAAATGAATTTAACTGCCAGACTGAAATGTCCAGCAGTCAAAAAACGATACTTTATACACCATTTCTCCACTCAAAATAATGAAACCCACCGTTGAAGTTAAATATCCGACTTGGAATTCATTGTAAATTTTCTGAGGGTGGTTTATTTGAGCATTCTCACAGCTTTTCTGAACCGATGAGACAAATTTTTCGCCATGTTTAAATTCTTCAGTCAATGAAAAATCACAAAACACGACCGCTACATTCTCCACGTTCAGGGAGGGTCGGCAGCGAGAAGATTTTCCGGTTAAACTGGCAAACCCTACATCCAATAGAAATCAGTATTACAAAATATCTCGTAGGGGCTGCGTGTCGGACTCGTGACAGAGATACAAAATACTGGATATTGACAACAGAATTTTTAATGAAGATTCACGGGAGGTCTTTTCACCATGTTCCAGGGTTATTTATATGGACCAAATGAAAATGATGAGAGAAAAAACTTGATGAACTCTCTCCTCTCCTCTCCTCTCAACAGATACTAGGCAGTCCAGCAAGGCATCAACTGAAAGCAGAAAGAGGTTATTTGTTGGAAATATGCCAGATGGTGTCCGCTATGTAAGTCAACTATCGTAAAACTTGCTTCATTGCATATAAATACATGACAAACAAAACTAAACTGACAAACTTGAAAAAGTCAATAGTCATTTAGCCTGGCACTACACTTCCCTTCCTCTGAATCACAGACCCACGAAACAACAGTTTTGGGGGGGTGTGGGTGGTGAAGTGTCGAAATATGGGGGGTGTAATATATAACCCCATGCTTTATATACACCAAGGTGTGAAAACGCATTTTGGGTGAAACGAGAAATAAACAGTTTACGTGTACCTGCAAACAAAATACATCAGCAAATTCTACAAGTGTCACTCTATATATTCCTGTCATCAAATTAGTAAATTTGTGCAATTTTTGTCTGGATCTGCAGTCTATGCTGCCACTCAAGAAATAGCGGGTGGTTGGTGGGTGTCCGGTGGTCACGGGTTCCTGTTGCTTCAATGCATTTAGCTGAGAAGCAACAGGAACTTGATAATATGATGTCCAGCACTGTAATATCACTTGTCTTTATTGCACCATGTAAGCGTCCTGTCTGTGTCTTGTGCGCTGTCGTCCATGTTTATAGGGTGGATGGAGGGTGTCTAGTTCCATGCTGCTTCAAAGATCTCTTCTTTGAAGTAGCAGGAACACAACTGGGCTGGGTGGTGCTTAGTTGGTTCGTCGTGATATAGCTGAAATATTGTTGAAAGCGACGTTAAATTCTATTCACTCACTCAAGAAATATCTGAAAGTGTGTACGTGCACTATATCGCAATTGACCTTGTGTTAACTTGTAACAATCTGTCGGTGATTTTCACTTTGTGTTTGAGTCATATATCAGGGTATTAACCAGAAAATGAAAAAAAAAAACAGTCATAATTGTTTCATGTTAACTTGAAACGAAATGAAATCTAAATTTGACTGTATTTCATATTCATTGCTTCATCCAGGGATTGCTTGAATCCGTGGACTATTTCTTTGTTCTTTGCATTGTCTGGTTATGCGCAATCGGCTCAAACCCGGAACTCAGTGCCCACTATGAGCTTACAACAACAATTGGGCTGTACTAACTCATGCCAGCACTGTGCTGTCACCGCAAGCTGTTGTAAATGTAAATTGATGACCTGGCAATATGGTAAGCTGCCCACCTCGTGGTGTTTGCCATCTCTGCTGTTTTACATCTGCCTGAGTTTGCGTCGCCGACCAGACATTGCAAATCTTGTTCCGCTCTCGCTGAAGAGGTTCTGGTCCTGGGATTATGAAAACCCCAGTTTTCAACACTCGTAGTCACATTCTTTCCTTGAAGTCGGCCTTCTTTACTATTTTAGTGTGTACGCATACTGCATGGAATATATTTATGTGTCGAAGCAACAACAATAGTAGTTACATTTTTAGCTCGCCGTATACGAAGTAGGCGAGGTATTGGGAGAGAGAGGGGGAAAGTGGCGGTGTCGGTGTTGGTGTTGGTGTTGGTGTCGGTGTCCGGTTAGACTTTTATGTTTAGGCTGGTCTTAGAAAGTTTTCTGGGTTAATCTTTTCTGTTTAGGCTGGACTTAGAATAATTTTGGCTTCTTATTAGGCATGAGATGTAGTGTACATTGTATATACAGTCATACATACCAAATCACATATAGTATTTTCCTTTATAGTATTTACTAATAGTCGGGTGACATTATTTAATTTCAGAAGTACAATATCAAAATAACTGGCGGTGGAATCCCGCAGTACTGAACCCCTGTTAGTTTTTCATTTCGTGTCGCCTTGAATGAAGGACACCATTTTCTTAAATTTTATCAAATTCTCGTTGACCCTGAAGCTTTTGCACAACCATATCTGTGTCAAAACATTTAACTTACTATATTAATTAAAAGTGAGTTTGAATCAGTTTGTGAGCTCAAGTCTTTACCCGTGCACATTATTATGGAGCATTACAGTATGATTGGACACAGTTGTCATTGCATTCTTTTATTTGCATACAAATGTGAAGGTTTACCACAGTGCAAGTGTCCCATTGCATGCTTGAAATGATAGATTTAGTCCTGCTATTGCACTGTTATTAGCTTTGTTTGTTCACATACATCACACAAAGTTACACCAAGAACGTGCTCAAAATTGCACACCTATTGTTCCTAACTATACATAAACATGTATTCATCAGATCTATGCAATAGGACGTGTAGGCTTACTTTTGGAAAAAAATCTTTATGTAATCTTTATTGGTAGTTTTATAATATAGTTCCTCCTTCAATCCAACCTCAACATCACTAAATATAGAAATCATATTTCTTGAAAAATTTATTATATTAAATGATGTGCATTGTCAATGATGTGCAACCTCAAATGATGTGCCATGCTGAAGGGCTCAATCTTTTTGCGAAGCTGCATATCTCTTATATGTGATACTAACCTATTAGGTAGGAGATGCAGTGTACATTGTAGGTTTATACTTGGTGTAAGAACGCACAAGACAAAGCCTACAATAGCCTGTCTGAGCTCACCAATGCGTCTAGACGTGACCCTTTTCAGCTGCACAAAAGCCTCAACAATGCGTTTTTACACCGAGCATCGACCTGTTACATATACACAAACACGTCAAATCAACTACAATATATTCCTTTTAGTAATTACTAGTAGTTTAATGACGTTAATTCATTTCAGAAGTACAATATTAAATATCAAGCCCTGGTGGTTTGGAATTTTGTGTCGCCTTTAATGAAGAACACCATTTCTTTCAATTTTGGTATCGAATCCCATTCCTCGTCATGATTTAACCTAAAGATTTTGCACGAACCATATTTGTCCAGGCATTTCACACTCACATCTCAGACCAAATTTCAATTGTACATGTATTCATAATGACATGTATAAGCTTACTTTTGGAAAAAAAGGTAATCTTTATTTCAAGTTTTATAATACAGTTCATCTTTCAATCCAACTTCAACATCACTGACAAAGAAGTCAAATTTTTATTGCAATATGTATTCTCATTGCCAGTGATTTGCAACCTGAAGGGCTCGATCTTTATGCGAAGCTTCATGTTATTGACAAAACCCAACCTATCCAGCAGTAATCACACATGGGACTGACCTATCCAAAAGTAATCTCACACTGGACTGTCCTATGCACCAGTAATCTGACGGCACTAACCTATCCATCCTACATGCGATAAACTTATAAACCAGTAATCCCACATGGGACTGATGTTATTGCCTGTACCAGATAATCTATTCCAGACATTATTGTCTGTACCACATCACCTATTCCAGACGTTATTGTTTGCTCTACATGTATGCATTCAATACTGCTGCACCTTCGGCGGATGACCCCGCAAGGTGAGCTGTTGGGGTTCTCAGAATCCTTGTTCTCATCTTGTGAACTTGACCGGATGCAAATTTATGTATTCTGGGGGATCTGCTCACCGACTATAATTTAGTTTCAAAAAGTTTGAACACCAACAACAGCAAAATTTCTCGAAAGTGGAAACAACAGAATTTGTTAGGCACCGCTTTCGAAAAGTTTTGTTGTTGGTGGAGTTCAAACTTTTTCAAACTAAACTAGAGGTTCCGCTTTGACCCTTGAGTTGCCGCTCCGGCATGAAGCCTATGCTGGTTGTTTTTTTGGGCAAAAACATACGTCTCCCCCAACCTCCCACCTTGCCTTGAATGGGCACATAATTTAAGGGAAAGTGCTATAAAATGAATGTAGCAATAAGTATCTTAAACAAAGCTGCGTATCTAGAAATATTAATTACAAAGCAGCGATTTTCATTGTATATACATGTACAAGTAGATGAACGGTTGGGCGGACATCGGACACGGATGAATGCATGCACACATACACTAAAACCTGATCAAATGCGGGGGCTATCCCAATGAAGCTTCCATCCAAGTTTGGTGAAATTCCATCCAATAGTTCTCAAGGTATCTTGCAGACAAAGCCTGTATATACATGTACAAGCAGATGGACGAACGGACGGACACCGGACGAATGCAGGCACACACACCAAAACCTAGTCAAATGAGAGGGCTGTCCCAATGAAGCTTCCATCCAAGTTTGGTGAAATTCTGTTCAGTAGTTCTCCAGATATCTTGCAGACAACCCCTGTATATACATGTACAAGTAGACGGACGGACGGACACCGGACATGGATGAATGCACGCACACACACCAAAACCTAATCAAATGAGGGGGCTATCCCACTATAGCTTCTATACAAGGGGAGTGAGATTCCGTCCAGTAGTTCTCAAGATATCTTGCAGACAAGGCCTGTACACACATGTACAAGTAGATGGACGGACACCGGACACGGATGAATGCACGCACATACACCAAAACCTAATCAAATGAAGGGGCTATCCCAATGAAGCTTCCATCCAAGTTTGGTGAAATTCTGTCCAGTAGTTCTCCAGATATCTTGCAGACAACCCCTGTATATACATGTACAAGTAGATGGAAGGATGGACAGACACCGGACATGGACCAATGCACGCACACACCAAAACATAATCAAATGAGGGGGGCTATCCCACTGAAGCTTCCATCCAAGTGTGGTGAAATTCCGTTCAGTAGTTCTCAAGATATCTTGCAGACAAGGCCTGTATATATACATTTTTCAAAAGTGGAAGGCACAGGCACAGGGATTTTCCAAATCTCTTATCTTAAAAATGTTCCTAGAGACAAGTTTCGTATAGAGTTCAAATAGGGCCGCTATAAATTAGCTTATGCCATGTAGAATTTCACGTGATAATGATCACGCTGTAGGATGAAGTTTATTCCTTACCAATAAATCGCGTAAGCTCCGATTTTTTGAGTACGCTATGATAGGTCTCAGATTAAATGGTAAGCGGAGTTTTGTTTGGAGTGTTTCATATTCCTCCTTCAGTATACGGGCCGCTTCAACATTCCTACGGCTATATTGGAGAACAAATGGAATAAACTCTTTGCTAGTAACTTTACCTGGGTCTATGTTCATACCAAAGGGTTGCCGTGTTTGAAGTGTTTTGATCCAAAAGGATTCACGGAGTGCGCGGTGATTGTCAGTTTCTTCCTGTGTTGGAAATGTAGGAATTCTTTCTATTGGCATAATTTGAAAATGGTGCTGAAATGAATGTTCCGGTAGATTAAAATGCTCATTGACCGGGCCTTCGTTGTCTAGACTGATGTCTGATTTATGTCTGTTGGCACGATATCGAAGTTTATTCTTAGTTTCGCCCACATACTGTTTCAGGCATTTTCGGCACGTAATTAAATAAATTACATTCTCCGTGTCACAGTTTAGTTGATCCTTAAGCTTGTATTCATTTTTGGTCTGTTCGCTTCTGAAAGTTGATTGAGTAGCAAGTACTTCGTCCAGTTTACACTGAGGTTTTAGACATTTGGAGGTCTTACCATTACCATGATTAGGGCGTTTATGTTTTATCCTCACAGGTTCTGACTCACGAACGTCATTTATCTGGCAGTTTGTGATTTGGCGGAGTGTTTCAGATTTAATATGCCGTAAAAACCGGGCGGAATAGCCTCTAGGTTTCAATGCTCGAAACAGGATCGCACATGAGTGGTGAAAATACTGTATATCGCTCGAATTTCTATGGAATCGAATGATTTGAGATTTGATTATGCCCTTAAATATATGGGTCGGGTGAAAAGATTTGGCATGTAGGAGTTCGTGGGTATCAGTTGGTTTAAAAAATACCTTGTAATCTAAATATCCAGTGTTCTGAAACCCAGGTCCCTTAAAAACTGTTAGGTCCAAAAAATCCACAGAAGAGTCATGAATAACTACTTCGAGTTTGATATTTGGGTCATGGTTATTTAGAGTTTCGAAAAATACTCCGAAATCTTCCTTGGAATGGTCATAAAGTACAAAAATGTCATCTAAATATCTGAGGTATAAGAGAGGCTGTTTATCTAATTTTCTCAAAGCCTGCTCTTCCCAGTGAGCTACATAGATAGTGGCAAAATTTGGACTGAACCTTTTACCCATTGCACAACCGCTAATTTGCTGATAGAACTCTCCATTGAAGTCAAAGTCATTACCTTTTAGACTAATTTCTAATAATTCCAAAAGTTCTTTGTCTGGGCGATTGGGATCAGGAAATCTTTGAAAAGCATCTCTAACAGCTTGAATACCTTTATCAATGTCAATATTAGTGTACATGGATTCAATATCCATAGTGACAAGTAAGGTGTTGGGAGGAGCTTGGATGCTGGAAAGTTTTGACAGGAAATCTTCAGTGTTTTTCAAATAACTACTATATCGGTTAGCGATAGGCTTCAAGTAGTAGTCAATGTATTCCGAAATGTGGTAAGAATTTGACCCACAGTCTGAAACAATAGGGCGCCCAGGGGGTGTAAGGTTATCTATCCACTTATCTATAGGTTTATGAATTTTTGGTAAGATATAGAACTGTCTCGATCTTGCGTCTCTTTTGGGTGCTAAGTATTCAAACTGTTTGTTCGAAATGATTTGCCTCCTATTTAGATCTGCCACAATGTTGAGCAGCCTTGGATGATCTTGGGGCCATATTTCTCCATCCAGTTTTTGTAATGTTTAGGGTTGCCAAGTAACCTTTGGGCTTCTTTGACATAGTTTTCCCTTGACATTATAACTGTAGCTGAGCCCTTATCTGCAGGTTTTAACACGATTCTGTGGTTTTTGCGTAGTTTTGTTAAAGATTGGCGTTCATTGAAGGATAAGTTTGGAATGTTTCCGAATCGCCCATTTGAAATTAGGTCATTAATTCGTTCCTCAAGGACCTTAACAGTTTTTGGAATTTCTGAGTCAACATTTGGTGGTACATACCCAGATTTCTCTGTGAAGGGTTGTCTTTCTCCAGCTGAAAATCTGAAGCGGTCTGCTAGACTCACCCGACGATTGAATTCATTAGTGATCTTAGATGTTTGCATCATCTTCTCTATATGTTGATCTATGCGGTCCTCAGGTGTAGGTTTTGATCTAGGTGTCGGGACAAAGGAAAGGCCTCGACTGAGAAGAGAGATGTCAGATTGTGTTAATTCAAGGTCACCAGTCAGATTTACTATACTAGTACCTAGACCAAGAGTAGGGTGGCACGTGCCCTGTCCCAAATTTAGTTTAAACCTATAGTATTGAGCCAGTGTGAATACAGGCAATTTGCCGTATCTTCAGTCCAGTGAATGTTGTCCCTACCAACCTTGAATTTGCCAGGATCGATTCTATGGATAATTT
The DNA here is from genome assembly GCA_036873755.1 of Hanleya hanleyi. NCBI lineage: Eukaryota > Metazoa > Mollusca > Polyplacophora > Lepidopleurida > Hanleyidae > Hanleya > Hanleya hanleyi. Next base: position 90,935 of record JAVTVY010008461.1, read on the forward strand.
TGAGTTGTCTTTTTGAAGAGGCAAATTCATTTATCTGATTTATGCAAAAGCATTCACTGGCTGGAAGTGTATCCGAAACTTGGAGCTGTATAAAATACAATTTTGACTTGGGAAATTTACGTCTCAAACAGCTCAACATATTGCTCATATTACTTCTGGCTTTTGAAGGCTCTTCTGCTTTATTATTTACACCAATATTCAAGAGAATTTTGTCGGGTTGGGAAGGCCCGTTGTAGCGGTCCAAAATCTGTGTAAAATGTTGAAACTTAGCGCCAGGATAGCACTCTACTTGCACATCAGGATGGGGGTCCGAATTGATACGTGAAAGATTTGATGAGCCGAAAAGCAGAACCTTTTTGGTAACTCCAAAACCTAATCAAATGAAGGGGCTATCCCAATGAAGCTTCCATCCAAGTTTGGTGAAATTCTGTCCAGTAGTTCTCCAGATATATTGCAGACAAGCCCTGTATATACATGTACAAGTAGATGGAAGGATGGACAGACACCGGACATGGACCAATGCACGCACACACCAAAACATAATCAAATGAGGGGGGCTATCCCACTGAAGCTTCCATCCAAGTGTGGTGAAATTCCGTTCAGTAGTTCTCAAGATATCTTGCAGACAAGGCCTGTATATATACATGTACAAGTAGATGGACGGACGGACGGACACCGGACACGGATGAACGCATGCACACAAATAAAACCTAGTCAAATGAGGGGGCTATCCCAATGAAGCTTTCATCCAAGTTTGGTGAAATTCCATCTAGTAGTTCTCCAGATATCTTGCAGACAAGCCCTGTATATACATGTATAAGTAGATGGACGGACGGACGGACACCGGACACGGATGAATGAACCCACATACACCAAAACCTAATCAAATGAGGGGGCTATCCCACTAAAGCTTCCATCCAAGTGAGGTAAAATTCCGTCCAGTAGTTCTCAAGATATCTTGCAGACAAGGCCTGTATATACATGTACAAGTAGATGGACGGACACCGGACACAGATGAATGCACGCACATACACCAAAACCTAATCAAATGAGGGGGCTATCCCAATGAAGCTTCCATCCAAGTTTGGTGAAATTCCATCCAGTAGTTCTGAAGATATCTTGCAGACAAGGCAAGGGGACGGACAGACATCCATCCAGACAGACAGACAGACAGCACAAACACTAGATGTCTCCCCCCAACATAGTTGGGGGAGACATAATTATATACGCAATGATCGTTCTGAGCAACAACAACAGGAATTTTTGCACAAATTGTCTCTCCAATGCTATCATTGTCAACAAACAAATTTACTATAAACAAGTATGTAGCTAAGTCTCCACGTACCAGCATGGCCGAGGAGACTAAGGGGTTTGTAAGTCCGCCAGCTGGGTCTACTCCAGTCGTGATTGATTCTTTCATTTCAGACCAGGCGAAGGGTCAATCAGGTAAGAAACCGACCCGGGTTGTACAGGTGGAAGGAACAATCGAAGATGTGGAATCCAGCACTACTACGACTGTGGAGGTCGAGCTTCTGATCGAACACCTGGATACGACGATGAAGGGAAATCGATAACGGAACTAGGCCTAGCGTGGGATGGCCAGTCAATTCCGATCTCTAGATCGGATGCGACTTATGACTACGAAAACTTGGGCAATACTAGTGAGGCGCCTTACGGTAAGTTTTCATTTCATTCCAGGATTGGGAAACTGCCTTCCTCAGCCCCGCTGAGGCCTGGATTTTCCGGTCGTTCTGTAACATTTACTAACACTGGAACGCCTGGTTTGTCTGACTTTTCCCAATCTGCTTCCGGTTTCTCTGGTGGCCTTCCTCGTCCCTCTGCCGAGACGTTTGTATCTACGAGCCTTCTGAGCCACCAGAGATTGAGGTTCCCACAACAACGACAGTATGGTATGTATGCAGGTACCTATCAAATGCCAAGTTATTTGCCTGCCTCTGAGACGTGGTATAGAGACCCCTCTCAAGTAGGTCAAATTATGCGGCATCCAGTTGCTAGTTTGACTTTGCTCTTGCGTGGCTTAGCTCAGATTTCTGCTTCCGGTGGTATTCGAGGTACGGGACTAGCTATGCTACATATGATGCGTCCTCCTATACGTGCTTCCGGTTTACGTATGCCAGTTCACCGACCATTACAGTGGCCATGCTCACGGTCATATGTAAGGTCCCAGAGTGTGAACACACCCCGTCGGGCCCAGCTTCCGGTGCACCCTCAGGTGACGGGTCCTACGTTGGCTGCCATTCTGCCATTCTGGAACAGCAACGGCAGAAGATGAAGGAACTGAGAGAGATGATGACCAGTCAGTTACGGTGTGGTATGCCACCGCATCCGGTTTTGTCTGACCAGTCTATGCAACCGGAAGCAAGATTGACGGGGACTATCCCTTCCATTACTCCTCGTTGGCAGGAAGCCCCGGAAGCTATGGAAGTGAATAGGGACCAGTACGGTAGCTCGGAGTTGAATGGACCTACCAACACTGATCCAGATACTAGGAAATATGTTGATGTCAACTTTGATATGTCAAAGACAACTATTTCCCCTAATTTCTGCAATTAGAACTGCAAAAGCCTTGTTGACTGAATCATGTGGACTATATATACTTATATTTATCAAAAGTCTCCCCTTGTAAATTGCTGATTGCAATAAATTAGAATCAGCCACCAGAGTCCCGTTGGAATTTATCAATTAACTGAAATGTCTGCTTAGAAAAACTTCAGCTTGTGAATAGAAGCCCAGGAAAAGAGGCCAACAATATTATTTACCATCAGTACCAACTGGAAAAAAACCCAACAGATTGTCTGATTCCGTTTCGTAACAGGTCCGACTTTTGCATGCACCGGCCCACCGTGCATGAATTGACGCGCAGCAACCGGAAGTGAAATTGGCGCGGGAAATGTTGACAGAGAAATCCAACAACAATGGCTAAAGATCGGCTTGGAATAAATTTTCAATGGATTGTTTCTTGGATTGTCTGTTGCTTCAGATAGATCTAGACTCCTAAAAGGTATCGCATTTTATCGTTTTTATACGCCCGCCAAAAGGCGGACGTATTATGTGATGGCGGTTTCCGTCCGTCTGTCCGTGTGTCCGTGTGTCCGTCCGTCCCCTGTGTCCGGTCTATATCTGGGACAGTTTTCTATCTACAGTTCCAATTTTTGGTGAGTGGATACCCTACGGGGAGACGATGTGTCGCGTACCAAAATGAAGGTCAAGGTCAGAGGTCAAAGGTCACTGGCCTGAAAAACAGGAAATCACTGAAGGGTTCGTGTCCGGTCTATATCTGTGAACGTTTTTTATCCACAGTTGCAATTTTTTGTGAGTGGATAAACTAGGTGGAGACGATGTGTCGCGTACCAAAATTGAGATCGAGGTCAGAGGTCATAGGTCACTGTTGCCTAAAATCGGGAAACCATTGATCATTGACAGTTTTCTATCTACAGTTCTAATTTTTGGTGAGTGGATGCCCTAGGGGGGAACAATGTGTTGCATACGAAATGTAGGTCGAGGTCAGAGGTCAAAGGTCAGTGTGACAGAAAAATCAGGAAATCATTAAAAATTACTAATTTTTTGTGAGTAGATTCAATAGGGGGAATGAGGCGTCGCATACCAAATTATAGGTCAAGGTCGAAGGTCAAAAGGTCACTGACCCAAAAATCAGGAAATTATAAAAAATAACATTTTTTGGTGTGAGTAGATACATAAGGGGGACACAATGTGTCACTTACCAAAATGTAGGTCAAGGTCAAAAGTCACGGTCACTGTGACCCCAAAATTATAAAATTGTTAAAAATCATGATTTTTGAGTCCATTGAGAAATTACAGGTAGCCGTTTTGTCATGTACTAAAATTTAGATCCAGGTCAATAGTCAAGATCACTGTGACACCAGAATCAAGGTCAAAGGTCAGTGTGACCTAAAAATCAGGAAATCATTAAAAATTACTAATATTTGGTGAGTGTATTCAATAGGGGGAAATGAAGTGTCGCATACCAAAAATTAGGTCACGGTCAAAGGTCACTGTGACCCCAAAATCTGGAAATTATTAAAAATAACATTTTTTTGTGTCAGTAGATACATTAGGGGGACACGATGTGTCACATACCAAAATGTAGGTCATTGTCAAAGGGCAAGGTCACTGTGATCCGGAAATTGTTAAAAATCATGGTTTTTTGTGTCCATTGAGAAATTTTGGGGAGATGGTTGGTCATGTACCAAAATCATGAAATTCATAAAAATTATGATTTTTTTTGTGTCCATTGATACATTGATGGAAGACCATGTGTCGTGTATCAAAATTTAGGTCAAGGTCAAAGGTTAAGGTCACTGTGACCCTCAGGAAATCATTAAGTCACATTTTCATATGCCTGTCGAAGATGAGGTCATGTAATGCGATGTTGCGTTTTGTCCATTCATCCATTCACATTTGTTGTCCATGGGTTTTGTCTCTAGTTCCAAGGTATGGAATGGTATAAAATATCTTACTCGCATGGCGCAGAGGAGCCATGCATCAATTTGTCAAAGGTCAAGGTCACAGTCCCCCAAAACTGAATCAAGTTTAGCTGACTATATGTGATAGGTTGGAATATTCAGAGGTCTCTCCCCTACATGTATATGGCATTTGTCCTGTGGAGTTGTCTGACGTGTTTGAAACGGCTACATTTAGTTAAACTGTTGTGAAATAAAAATCATACATTTACCAATTTAACGGGAAGAGGGGTCCTTTATGAACTTCTTTCCTGTTTATCAACTCAAGAACAAAGGTTTACTCCATCAGTTTCTTCTTCCTTCATGAAAAATTCTCTCGTCTGAAAGAAATCCATTTGCAGGAAAACTACTATTTACTTGTGTTTGATTATTGTCAATTTCATTGTGAGATATGTGAGCTCTCGGTTCTTGCTCCAAGGTCACCTAGTTTCCAAGAGTTAAGCTCATTTTAGTTTATCATTCAATTTTAGATGTAATATATGTTACATTCTCAAAAGCACAAAATTGTAGACCTTTCTCTGGATTGCTAGCTACCAACTGGAATCAAGGCTATTAAATAACCTTGAAATTTGGACCAATGTAATTCCAGATATACGGGCGTATATTGAAGCCCCTTGGGCTCTTGTTGCTGGATGAAATCCTACTTTCCGCATGCGACAGATAGATTTTTGTGCAACTAGTCACGGGAAAAATTCACCGCTTTCGACCGCTGCCTTGTTCTGCAGATTTTATTTTTTTAGTGGAGTATTTGTACGATGATATTGCCCACGAAGAATTCAATTTACGTTGTGTGCAACGGAAACAAAATTATATATAGGTAGGAAACTAAGGAATGGCCAGGAAAATTATGGCTTGCTACTTTCGGTCGAGATTTTTTTTCTTAGCTGGTCATTTTCCACATCGCCTGCTTTGTCAAAATTTTGGCCTGCTTTTAGCCAATAGCAGGCCGCCATTTCGAACGCTGGATCCTCAAGTTATCTCAGCCCAGGGCTTTACACTTTGCTGCGATAATCGGCCTCTTGACGTCAACACAGGACGTAACACCAAGAGGGCGGTTACAGCTTCGTCACTTAATGATTTACTTCAATCATCAATGGGTCGAAAGGCAGTTGAATCCGTGATACCTGTAACACCTCTTGTCAAACAATGCCTCCAGTGGTGGCCGGATCCACTCAGCGTTATGCCAGGTGTGTCCCTACTTCCGTTTGTCCCTCACATCACCTGTTCATGGACGCATCTATGGAAGGATGGGGAGCCCACCTTGAGTCCAAGTCAAGATCCGGGTTATGGACAATCGAGGAACGCTCGTACCATATAAACGTGTTGGAGTTTATGGCAGTGACACATGCCATCCGCACGTGGGTGAGCGTATTGACCGACAAGAACCTGCTAGTTGCGACGGACAACACAACAGTTGTGTCTTATATCAACAAGCAGGGGGGGACGAGATCTCCGCAATTACAAAGCCAAGCGGAAATCTTTTTCGGTCTGTGTTGGGACAACAACATATCGGTGTTGGCCAGACACATCCCGGGGGTACTGAACGTCTAGCGGATTCGCTTTCACGACGGAATCAGATAATTCCCATGGAGTGGCAACTTCACCCAGACATACTAAAACAAATAGCTGATGTCTGGGAGATGCCACACATAGATCTGTTCGCCACTCGGCGCAACAATCTACTGCCCCTGTTCATCTCGCCGGTCCCGGATCCGTCGGCATATGCAGTGGACGCACTATCGCAGGACTGGTCAAGGATGGTAGCATACGCGTTCCCTCCCCCAGCTGTCCTAGCGAAGGTACTCCAGAAGATCCGCGAACACACATGTGCTGTTTACCTGATTGTTCCGTGGTGGCCAGGAAGGCCGTGGTTCCCGGAACTACTGGATCTTCTGGTAGATGTACCAAGACAGCTTCCGGTATGGCACAATCTACTGCGCCAGCCCAGAACGTCGATATTCCACAGCCAGCCAGGACTGTTCCACTACCACGTGTGCAAGTGCTCAAGCAGCACTTTGCTCAGGCGAGATTTTCAGCGGAGGTTGGGCGCCGAATGGCACAATCAATTCGACCGTCCTCTTCCGCTGTATACAACTCAAAGTGGGCAATCTTCGATCTTTGGTGTGGAGAGAGGGATATCAATCCATCCTGCGCCACTATCCCTGAAGTAGCAGAGTTTCTATTGTATCTGTTCAGGGATAGGGGCCTGGTGCCTGCTACGGTAGAAGGTTATAGAGCAGCTATTGCTCAACCTATTCTACTGGATACTGGGATTAATCCCTCGACTGATCCAAACTTATCTGCACTAATTAAGTCATACAAGATAACTGGTCAGTCGGCTGTTCCGAAGTTACCTAAGTGGGACTTAGCCTTAGTACTTCGGCAATTAGGAGAGCCACCTTTCGAGCCAATAGAAGCTATTGAGCTGAAATATTTATCATACAAAACTTCGTTTTTGTTGGCTCTTGCTTCGGCAGCTAGAGTGTCAGAGCTGCATGCGCTCGATAAAAGGAACATCAGACACTCTAGGAACTGGAGCAAGGTAGTTCTCACAACGGTTCCTGAGTTTGTGGCCAAGAATCAAGCCCTCTACGATTCCATATCTCGAGAGTTCACAATTCCAGCCTTATCTGATTTCCTTTCGTCCGGTCTTGAATCAGACATGTTAATGTGTCCGGTTCGGGCTCTTGCGTGTTACCTGAATCGTACAGAGGAGATCAGAGCGGGAAGGAGGCGTTTGTTTATCCCTTTCGATCCCAAAGCCAAACAAGAAATAAGTAAAAACACTATCTCGAGTTGGCTCAAAAATACGATTTGGCTAGCGTACTCCACGGCTACTGATAGGCAAGCCGCGCTTGTAAATGTTTCGGGTCACGAGATTAGGGCATTAGCAGCATCATGGCCTCTATGGACCAACAGATCGGTGACAGACATTATGAGAGCGTGCTACTGGAGGTCAAACACGACATTTGCCTCCTACTATCTCCGGGACATGACATTGGCATGTAACGACTTCTATTCCATCGGCCCACTTGTGACCGCACAGCGGGTGTCAGGGGGACCGAGGCCAGCAATATAGCTACAAAAGTCCGGGCGTACAGTTGTAACCCTGCTTGCGGGTGAGTGCATTTTTTTCTCTCGGCCCCTTTCGAAAAAAAGGGGGGGGCGTATCTTGCATCTCAGCCTTGAAGTCAGAGTAGCAACAGAGGTTCCCTGTGTACCATAGGCATACAGGTTATTACTGTTGTATGATTTCATGGATCCTCTGTGAGGTAGAAGATCTATGATTTCTACTCTGTACTAGTCACTATGTATGGCATTTATCACTAACCATGGATTGTATCAGTTTGCCCACCTACCTTACGGTGGCACTCTATGCAAAGAGTGGAAGTGAGGTAAGTTTTCAGCGCAAATAACCAAAAAATTTCACAGGTAAATTTTTTGTTATTAAGCTAAAACTTACCTCACTTCCAGTGATGCCCACCCATCCTCCCCTCTATGATACATCCAGACCATGTATCGCAGTGGAACAAGAAGGAAGAGGAATTGTGGGTAGCTATGCTATCAGGTGATTAGCAGGGGAGATAACTGTGTCATTTAAATTCTTACTGTGGTATTTCATGTAGACAAGAAATGCAAAGAGTGGAAGTGAGGTAAGTTTTAGCTTAATAACAGAAAATTTACCTGTGAATTTTTTTTTTTGTATTTACCTACACCTCAAGTACACCTTATGAACTTTGCCAAAATATGCATGTACCTCAAGTACACCTCTGGAACTTTGTCAAAATATATGTGTAATCTACCTGCACCTCAAGTACACCTCCTGGCCTTTGTCAAAAATAGATATGTTATATACTACACCTCAAGTACACATTATGGACTTTGCCAAACTATGCATGTACCTCAAGTACACCTCTGGGACTGTCAAAATATACTTGTAATTTGTGTACACCTCAAGTTTACCTTGGCTTCCCCACTGCCCATCAACATGATCAACTAAATGTTTTATTATGCCCCCCCTCTAACTAGAGGGGGGGCATATAGCGATCGCTTTGTCCGTCCGAATTTCTTGTCCGCGCGATATCTCGGTTAATAATTGGACAGGATTGAAACTTGCATGGAATGTGGCCAGTGGCTTATAGTTGTGCAGCGTCAAGTTTTTTCCGAGTTCCGGTATCATTTTCAAGAGTTATGGCCCTTTTTCTGAAATCTCTGTGAATGGGACTTGTCCGGGCTGGATCTTGGTTAATATTGTATGAACAAGTATGAAATTTGCATGACATGTGATCAGTGCCCCACAGTTGTGCAGCGTAATGTTTCTCCCCGTTTCGCCTATATTTTCAAGAGTTATGGCCCTTTGTTCCTGAAATCTCTGTGAATTGGGACTTGTCCGGGCTGGATCTTGGTTAATATTGTATGGACAATTATGAAATTTGCAGGGTATGTGGTCAGTGCCCTGTAGTTGTGCAGCGTGAAGTTTCTCCGCGTTTCGCATATATTTCTAGAGTTATTGCCCTTTGTTCATCAAGTCTTTGTGAATTGGGACTTTTCCGGGCTGGATCTCGGTTAATATTGTATGGACAAGTATGGAATTTGCAGGATATGTGGTGAGTGCCCTGTAGTTGTGCAGTGTGGAGTTTCTCCGTATTTTGCGTATATTTCAAGAGTTATGGCCCTTTTGTTCTTGAAATCTTTGTGAATTGGGACTTGTCCGGGCTCGATCTCGGTTAATATTGTATGGACAATTATGGAATTTGCATGATATGTGGTCAGTACCCCATAGTTGTGCAGCGTGAAGTTTCTCTGCTTTCGGTTATATTTTCAAGAGTTATGGCCCTTTGTTCATCAAACCGAATTGAATGGGATATATTTATTTCTCCAAAGCACATTCCAAAGTAGATCACATAGGTCCTGAAGTATGAAATTGCCCCGAAATTTGAATTGGATGCAAAATTCAAAGTTCACGATCGTTTCACCACAGTATACTCCCAAGGAATGTAGGTCTCATAACCAGGTCACATTTGGCGAAAGCCCCGGGTGGAATATGTACATATATTATGCGAGGCATGCCGAAAAAAGTGACTGAAACAGAATTTTTATAATTAGCCAAATTAGGCCTCCACAGACCAATACAAAACAGAACAATGGTGGAGCAGTGTCGGATTAAAGCGGAAGGGGGGCATACAATTGAGCAATCTCTGATTGCTTCCTTGCTGCGTTTATATTTTAAAGTACATTTCTTAGTTCATTTAAGCGCTATATTTTAAAATAAATCAATAAATGGGTTGGCTAACTGTAAATCTCATACACCCTCTATGAATAAAAGAACCACTTGACAGGTCATACCTTGTTTTCCAGTTTACAATACATAAAATCTACTTCTGCTATTTCTTGTGTCACCTGCATATACATTCTCAGCTGGAGCTCTTCTTTAATTATTTCCTTAATACTTTTTAACTCTATGTCTCAGTTGGATGTTCCTGCCTTAGTCTATTCTATTGTAACATACACCAATTCATTTGACTTGAGAACGATACTAGTACCTGTATCGAAACGTTGTCCTGAATAAACTAGAAGTTGTTATCCATAAGCAATTTGGTTTATTTATCTACTTCCCAACTTCTAAATGCCACTTAAAGAAAACTACACCAATTCAGTCTGACAGTTTGAAATAAGTACAGCCCTTGTTTAATTAACAAATAATAATTAACAGTGAGTGATACCTCATAAACTTTGTCAAAATATATACTTGTAATTTACCCACACCTCAAGTACATCTCATGGACTTTGCTAACATATACATGTACAAAAGTATACAAGTATGTACTTATACCTCATAATTTATCTACATCTCTAGTATTTCCTACACTCCACCGTAACAAGCTTGGCATGAACATAAGATACAGTTATCCACCTACACCCAAGATATATGGTGGACTTGGTGGAAAGGTTTGTCATGAAATTGAGCATAATATACCATACACTTATTGTAAATAATTGCCAGCACAATCTTTTATTCATACACGCTAATTACTCATTTTGTATCCCAAAATAATGAAAATACTGTTATACAATCACTTTCTAAATGATAAAAAATATACATACTCGCTAAATAGACAAAATATTGCTGAACATGGCATTAAATTTAATTTTTTCTTTACATGTCTATGCTGGATCATCATTCTGGCATGAATGTTACTTTAAATTACCTACACCTCAAGTACACCTCATTGACTTTGTCAAAAAAACATGTACCTCACTTTTAAATTACCTACGTACACCCTGGCAGGTACACCTCAAGTACACCTCCTGAACTTCTAAACAACATGAAAAATGTTATGTAAACACAATTTTTATTTTATTTTTATTATTATTTTGACACCAGGACACTAATACATCAAACTAAAACCTGCTGTAACATTCTTCTCTTCAAATTATCATAGCAATCAGTAAATGGGCACTGTTGTATAATTTACAGAGAAACTATTGTTAATCTCATGCAAACTTTGGAACCTGTGGATATGTTGTCAACCATCCAGATATATTTCCAAAATGGATATGTTAACTATCACTTCCCAAATACATTGGTCCCTTGTATGCTTTTGCATTGGAATCCTCTGTGTGGCAATTGGGGCACTTGCGAGCCAATGTTGAAGCTCCTTTATAAGTGGGGTGCTATCATTTTCCGACATACACGGTCACCTTCCCCTACTTTCAAGTTTGGCTGCTCAGATGTTAGTTTTAGGCTTTGTAGTGAAAAATGCTGCAGCAAAGTTATTGTAGGAGGAGGATGGGGATCAATCTACTGAGCAGTGTTCATTAAAAAATGAGAATTCAAATATACCTGGTACCTATTTTCGATGGAGGTCTGAATACATTTTTCAAAATTGGATATGCCTCAAGTACACCTCAGTTAGTACCGTACCTCACCTGAGGGGTACACCTCACTTGAGGTGTACACCTCACTGAGGTGTACTAATTTGCATATTTCGATACTCCTCAACTACACCTCATCTACTCCTCAACTACACCTCATCTACTCCTCAAATACACCTCATAATATCTGAGGGTACACCTCACAGGTACACCTCAAGTACACCTCAAAGCAGTAAGGGTGAAGTCAGAGTAGCAACAGAGGTTCCCTGTGTACCATAGGCATATAGGTTACCGCTGTTGTATACCTCATGGATCCTCTTTGAGGTAGAAGATCAGTGATTTCTACTCTGTACTAGTCGTCTTGTTCATGGCATTTATCACATATCACGGATTGTATCACCTTTCTGTGGCATTCTATGCAAAGAGTGGAAATGAGGCAAGTTTTCAGCGCAAATAACAAAAAAAATTCACAAATAAATTTTCTGTTATTATTAAGCTAAAACTTACCTCACTTCCAGTGATGCCCACCCACCTCCCCTCTGTGATACATCCTAACCATGTATCGCAGTGGACAGTCAGGTGACTAGCAGGGGAGAGAACTGTGTCATTCAAATTCTTACTGTTGATTCCATGTGGAACAAGAAATCAAAGAGTGGAAGTGAGGTAAGTTTTAGCTTAATAACAGAAAATTTATTTGTGAAATTTTTTTATTTAAGGTTAAGACACCACCAGCCCAACTCTTAGATCTTTTTTAGGGCCTTGAAAAAAAAAGCTTTTTTAGCAATAACTGACTAGATGAGTTGGTCAATCAGTCTTTTTAGCTCATCTGGGCCGAAGGCCCGATGGGCTTATGTCATGGCCTGACTGTCCGTCGTCCGTCGTGCGTCGTCCGTTGTGCGTAAACATCTTCTTCTCTGAAACCGCTTGGCCGATTAAGCTGAAACTTGGCATGCATGTTCCCCCCAATGAGTACACCAGAATTTGTTCATGCCGTGTCGATACGATTTGCGGCCATCTTGAATTTGCCATTGAAACATTGTTATCGCGATTTCTCAGGAACTACTGCATAGATCTTTCTCAAATTTGGTACACAGGTTCCCCTTGGGGTCTAGTTGTGCAAGATACCTGGTGTGGTCTGATTCACAAATCCAATATGGCCACCAGGCGGCCATCTTGGATTTCCCCATGAAACTTTGTTATTGCAATTTCTCAGGAACTACTTTGTGGATCTTCCTCAAATGTGGTACACAGGTTCCCCTTGGGGTCTAGTTGTGCAAGATACCTTTTCTGCTCTGATTCGAACATCCAATATGGCCACCAGGCAGCCATCTTGGATTTCCCTATGAAACTTCGTTATCGTGATTTATGAGGAAGTACTGCATGGATCTTTCTCAAATTTGGTTCCCCTTAGTGTCTAGTTGTGCAAGATACTTTTGTGGTCTGATTCAGAAATCCAATATGGCCACCAGGCGGCCATCTTGGATTTCGAGATGAAACATTGTTATCTCGATTTCTCAGGAAGTACTGCATGGGTCTTTCTCAAATTTGGTACAGAGGTTCCTCTTGGGGTCTAGTTCTGCAAGATACAATTTGTGGTCTGATTGAAAAATCCAATATGGCCACAAGGCGGCCATCTTGAATTTGCCAGTGAAATCTTGTCATCATTATTTTTCGTTAACTACTGCATGGATCTTCCTCAAATTTGGTACACAGGTTCCTCTTGGGGGTCTAGTTGTGCAAGATACCTTTTCTGCTCTGATTCGAACATCCAATATGGCAACCAGGCGGCCATCTTGGATTTCCCTATGAAACTTCGTTATCGTGATTTATCAGGAAGAACCGCATGGATCTTTCTCAAATTTGATACGCAGGTTCCCCTTGGGGTCTAGTTGCGCAAGATACAATTTGCGATCTGGTTGAAAAATCCAATATGACCACCAGGCGGCCATCTTGGATTTCCAGATGAAACATTATCGCGATTTCTCAGGAACTACTGCATGGATCGTTCTCAAATTTGGTACAGATCATCTTGGGGTCTAGTTGCGCAAGATACAATTTGTAGTCTGATTGAAAAATCCAATATGGCCACCAGGCGGCCATCTTGGATTTCCAGATGAAACATTGTTATCGTGATTTCTCAGGAACTACTGCATGGATCTTTCTCAAATTTGGTACAGAGGTTGCCCTTGGGGTCTAGCTGTGCAGGATACCATATATGGTCTGATTGAAAAATTCAATATGGCCACCAGGTGGCAATCTTGGATTTCCCCATGAAATTTTGTTATCGTGAATTCTTAGGATATTACTGCTTGGATGTCGATACACAGGTTCCCCTTGTGATCCAGTTGTGCAAGATACCTTTTTTTGGTTCATTTCGAAAATCCAATATTGCCGCATCTTGAATTTCCCATGAAACTTTATCATAAAATCTCAGGAAATAACTGCAGGGATCATTTTATAGTGTTCAGGGGGGACAACACAAGTTAGAAACTCATCTGTTGCAGTTCTTTAGTAAAAATTTCTCACAGCTACTTTCTCCAGTTACAGACAGATGACCTACAGTGCCGTGGCACTATCTTTTAAATCTTCGCAGACAGATGGGGGTATGTCTTGTTTAGGCCATACCTCACCAGAGATTACTTTCATTGGAAAAATGTCCTGTTACATCTCATTGCCATCATAACAACCCAGTCGCACATATTTCGTACTCGACATGTCTCCCCCTGGTGCATATACCCACAAAATATTGGAATCGTAGGTTAAAACTGTCCAATGTACTGTCCGGATACGAAGTGGACTGACGGACGAACGACTGCAATCACATAATAAAAATTGGTTCTGGTTATTGCTTATACAGCTTACTGACAATCACACATTATATTTTGGTATAATTGCCTTTATTCCATAACCTCCAATTACAATCATGAATTTACAGCTTGACCTCCTGTGAAATCGACTATGTTGCCATTTTGTTCAGGGGAGACAACGCAAGTTAGAAACTCATCTATTGCAGTTCTTCAGTAAAAATTTCTCGCAGCCACTTTCTCCAGTTATAGCCAGATGAGCGCTACAGTGCCGTGGCACTATCTTTTTAAGTGAATTTCGGCGCAAAGAGCCTGTGATCAATCACAAAACAGAGGTTTATTAACATGAAATTCAATACCCAGCTATGCAATCGGATCGATATTGAGGCTCCCAGAAGTTTTTTCTAGGAGTATTTCCTCAGAAATCCTTTCAAATTGAACAACAACAACACTTTCGTTTTTGTTACCCCTCGGGCAGATTCTGCCCGAGCGGTATTGTCGTTGCCTCCGTCGTCTGTCCGTCCGTCTGTCCGTCTGTCCATCATATCATTGTAAACACATTATCTCAAAAAGTCCTTCACTTACAACAATGAAACTTCATACAGTTGTTTAATACAGCCAGTACCAGAAGTCTATTGAAAGTCGGTGCCATTGGATGTGTTTTTCAGGAGTTATGCCCCTTTATACATGTCTGGCTGTTTTTATCCTTGTAAACACATTATCTCAAAAAGTCCTTCACTCACAACAATGAAACTTCATACAGTTGTTTAATGCAGCTAGTATCAGAAGCCTATTAAAAGTCGGTGTAATCGGATGTGTATTTCAGGAGTTATGCCCCTTTATACATGTCTGTTGGTCCATATCCTTGTAAACACATTATCTCAAAAAGTCCTTCACTCACAACAATGAAACTTCATACAGTTGTTTAATGCAGCTAGTACCAGAAGCCTATTCAAAGTCGGTGTAATCGGATGTGTTTTTCAGGAGTTATGCCTCTTTATACATGTCTGTTGGTCCATATCCTTGTAAACACATATATCTCAAAAAGTCCTTCACTCACAACAATGAAACTTCATACAGTTGTTTAATACAACCAGTACCAGAAGCCTATTGAAAGTCGGTGCCATTGGATGTGTTTTTCAGGAGTTATGCCCCCTTATACATGTCTGTCTGTTTTTATCCTTGTAAACACATTATCTCAAAAAGTCCTTCACTCACAACAATGAAACTTCATACAGTTGTTTAATACAGCCAGTACCAGAAGCCTACTGAAAGTCGGTGTAATCGAATGTGTTTTTCAGGAGTTCTGCCCTTTATACATGTCTGTTGGCCCATATCCTTGTAAACACATTATCTCAAAAAGTCCTTCACTCACAACAATGAAACTTCATACAGTTGTTTAATACAGCCAGTACCAGAAGCCTATTCAAAGTCGGTGCCATGGGATGTGTTTTTCAGGAGTTCACACAAACCTGTGTGGATTGCTGTGAATAGACCGTAATCGTTCGACTACATCTACTATAGGTAATCACTGCTCTATTGCTATATTGTTTTGTCTGTCTATGATCTATATCATACAGGTAAAGTTATGCCCACCCCAAATATGTGAGTTGTTGGGGTCAGAAACATTATTTCCACAATTGCTCTGGGCCCGGCCCGAGGGGTTCCGATGGCGACAGCCACATGTTTTTTTTAACGACAAAACTTGCATAATGTTAGCAACAAAAGTACATATCATTGGGCGTATGAACAGTACTATGTATTGAATGAAGAACAGAAATGCTGCAAATGCCCTGACCTGATCATGTAACGCTAAGAACCTTGGAATAGGTCATAAATTTCCCGAAGATGTACCGTCTTGCATCCAGAACAGTCCCATTTGAACTGGTCAAATTGCAGTCACCATTGTTCGTTGGTTTGGAATTTAGCTTTGGGCTAATTTTGCCGATGCCGGGAAAATGCAAATTTAGTGAACATTGGCTGAGAATGGATGATTATAACTGTGGTTGTCCCGTCACGGTGAGAGGACAGCAACGTACACAATATGTCAAATAAATGTGGATCTGTCCAATATGGACGATGGTCGGAGCCATACAAAGATTACAGGGTACACATTACGCATGGACAGAAAAATCAGGGCAGACAGCATATGAACATACCGGCATTTCTGACTATGCCCGAGCTTCAACTTCTACCTCGAACGGTGAGACGACCAATACCCTGCACGACTGTGGCCATATGCCAACATCTGCCGGAGATCATCGCGAGGGTATTTCTGGCCTTCTTTCAACAGATTAGACATTGGAACCGGAGATAGTGTGGTGTTTGAAACAAATACAGTCACACTGATATAGATAGACTGTCTTTCAGTATGAAGTCAGACATGGACGATGGCTGAGTTATGAATGTCTGATCTAGAACTTGTATGAAAAGCGTTGTTTAGAGGTCACGGAAATTTCAAAAATTGGTCATAGAAAAGTCATGGAATTTTGAACCTCTGAAGGCGCACGAACCGTCATAAAAAAAATACCGTTCTTCTCTCTGACAGTCATATACCCGGGTCTTGTGCATTGAATGTGATAATTGGGAGATTATCGCAGTAAATTTTATCTTTCCAATTTCTTTTGAAAGTTGCCTTTATCTGGTAGCATTTGTTACGGCGAGACGGATAGTCATTCTCCACAGTCCAGCGACAACCGATCCTATCTGGCTATTATGTGGGGCTGATGCCAGGAAGTCACTGCGCCACAAAGCAATAGCAGGATAACCAGCGAGTAATATAGGACCAGCACTTATTGTCCCATCAGTTTTTTACCCCTCGGCCAAAATTTGGCCGAAGGGTATTGTCGTCATGTACGTCTGTCCGTCACACCTTTCTCGTTACCAAGATATCTTCAGAACGACTTACCCTAGGCACACCAAACTTGCAGTGCACATCCGTATGCGCGTGACGCAGAACCCTATTGAATCTGGACCTGATTGGTTGGAAACTTTGGCGGCCATCTTTAATTTATGCGAAACCATCACAGCTTTCTCGTTACCAAGATATCTTTAGAATGACTTACCCTATGCACACCAAACTTGCACCGCACATCCATATGCTCATGACCCAGAACTCTATTGAATCTGGACCTGATTGGTTGGAAACTTTGGTGGCCATATTTAATTTATGCGAAATCATTAATCTTGTGTATCTTAGGTACCATTTCACTGTTCCGTGTGTGAACTTGGTATAGATCATCGATGCATCAAGAAACTTCAAAGGAATGACCAAACCCGTTTCCCTGATTCGGTGGAAACCTTGGCGGCCATCTTTAATTAATGCAAAATCTTTAATGATATATATCTTTGATACCATTCAAGTGTTCTATACAAAACTTGGTATACAGCATCGATGTATCAAGAGACCTGCAATGTATAACCACATCAGTTCCTCTGAGTGGCAGGAAGGATGGGCGGCCATCTTTAATCATTAATGATCTCTATCTCTGATACCGTTCGAGTGCTCGATGTAAAATTTGGCATATATCATCGATGCATCAATAGACTTACGATAAATGGCAGTTCTGGTGTTTCTGATTGGGCGGAAACCTTGGTGGCCATCTTTAATTTATGCAAAATCTTTGATGATGTATATCTTTGATACCATTTCAGTGTTCTATATGAAATTTGGTATACAGCATCCATGTATCAAGACACTTGCAATGAATAACCACATCAGTTTCTCTGAGTGGTGGGAAGGATGGGCGGCCATCTTTAATTTATGCGAAATCATTAATGATCTCTATCGCTGATAATTTTCAAATGCTCTATGACAAAATTTGATATACATCATCGATGCATCAACAGACTTGTGTAATGAAGACCGACTTCTCTGATTGGACATAAACCTTAGAGGCCATTTCTAATGGCAAATTTTTTCATAATCTGTATATTTGTCACTTGACTGCTTGGTGTTCCTGAAGTCTTGCTTCAAATTGAATACATTATGAATGGCTGGCGCCCAGAGCCGAGGGGTTTTCAGATGCGCAGCTTCGTATTTTAGTCACTCTTTCAAATGCAAGAACTCGAAATTGGTACATGGTATATAGATATGAAACTTCAACTTTACACACATATTCTTGAGGTTGTTCTATAACTATATGGCACTTTATGAATTATTATTGCGAATATGAATTTTAATATTTTTGAACATTTTTTAATCTTTGGTAAGCTACCTTACAGCAAAAGTTATGATTCATATATAGTGCAAGATCACAAAGATGATCTTCACTTTAGATAGGGAATCGTCCTCAATGCATTTTTGATACACACAGCTGGTGGGGTAAAGTTTTGTCTTAAAAGCACCGAATTGACCATTTGAATAGATAAAGAATAATCAAGACCCACAGACAAACACAACCAGACTTACAGTGGTTCAAACCTGCCGTATTTTGCACTTTTCGGTGCATTTACAGTCGACATTTTCTCTCCAAAATTCTCATTGCAAAATCATTACACCTTTAACCAAAATCATATTTAGACTTATTTGTTGGTCAAAATAGCTAAAATTGGTTTTGGTTAAAGGTGTCCTATTTTTGTAACAAGAGAAAATCGACACCGAAAAGTGCCTAAAAATATGAAAATAAGCCAACTTAACAACTTTAGTGAGCCATAAATCCGTTTTCGTGCATCTGCAGTCCTTCATTATTTTGGGTCTTATAATTCAGCATGAAGGCTGTACAAAAAGGTCCATTTCATATCCCTTTGATAAAAGTGAAAGTTTGGCCCTTTAAACTGAACAGCTTGAGGATGATTCCGTATGTCAAGCGAACACCACCATTCTTCCCAAATATGACACTAATAAAGTCCTCTGATGCAAGTAAACCCGATATCAGTACTTTAAGTACTTTGATTAAATTTAGCAGAGATAAAAGTTTTGAAACGTGCTATGGGATCATGGGGGGGTACTGCTAGAGCATCGCAGAAATGCGTGGTTGACTGAGAGATACTATAACAGAGCCATAAGACATGTAAAATGAACATGTACCTCAATTATATTCCATTATTATTTAATGTTTGTTTATTGTGAATTTGTATTATAAGTATGGAGTTAAATTACCATGCTGTGGGTATTAGTTACTGATAAATGTATACACTCAATATTATGTAACACATGTTATAACTAGGATTTAATGCTATGAGTTTACTTTTGTGATGAGATGTTTTGATAACAGTTTGATTAGTTCATAGCTCTTGAAAGTTGACATTCAATTAGTGTTGTTAGACCATTTCTGACCAGCTGATGCAAAGACAGGAGCCAGGTGTCAATTGTAGTCAGACTGTCATTTTAGTATAAGATAATCCTTTGTTGTTATTGGGTCAGACTCCCTACTGTTATTGGAGATGTCATATGGAATGAACAGGATAACCATAGAATATAACTACATGTATGCGATAGAAAACGAATTAAACACATGTTGTATACATTAAGCGATAAATGACATGTGACATGTATACATTAAGCCATAAATGACATATAACTACTGACCCCAATCGAACAAAATAGTGATTCCATCAAAATCTTTTATATAAGCTTTCAAGTAGTTATTGTGATAGTCAGGAGGAATAGGTTTGCGATGCCCATGTCTATCTAC
Organism: Hanleya hanleyi; assembly: GCA_036873755.1. NCBI lineage: Eukaryota > Metazoa > Mollusca > Polyplacophora > Lepidopleurida > Hanleyidae > Hanleya > Hanleya hanleyi. The sequence continues at coordinate 110,753 of JAVTVY010008461.1, forward strand.
ACACCACCGCAGACAAGTGCTCCAACTGGGCGCGCGGTATAACGAGCATACTTCACGATGAACAACATCAAGCGAGCAATCAACATTGAATAGACGACTGCAAACATTGTCATTCAACTTTTGTTGACATTCTTTTGTAGGAAGCATCTTAACTTTAATTGCAACGAAGGCGGTATCTAAACGGGACCTATCTAAGTCGTCGATCTTCACCCAACTGTTGAATTTTTTTGGTAAATCCACCCATTGTACGAAGAATTCCACTGTTCCTTTATGAACTCGTCGGTTGCGTATTGTCTCAACCTCTCTTGACTTTTTTCCATGTGAAGATGAAACCTTGGAGTCAGGAACGTCCGAAACTGAACTTGAGATGTCGAACATCAGCTTTCCTGGTATTTTGTTGAAGTGAACTTCTAAAAACTCCACCAAACATCGATTAAAATGACTACCACAGACAATTTATTACAGTTTCGGGACGAAACTTATTCGGGGACAGAGGGAACTATAACAGAGCCATAAGACATGTACATGTAAAATGAACATGTACCTCAATTATATTCCATTATTATTTAATGTTTGTTTATTGTGAATTTGTATTATAAGTATGGAGTTAAATTACCATGCTGTGGGTATTAGTTACTGATAAATGTATACACTCAATATTATGTAACACATGTTATAACTAGGATTTAATGCTATGAGTTTACTTTTGTGATGAGATGTTTTGATAACAGTTTGATTAGTTCATAGCTCTTGAAAGTTGACATTCAATTAGTGTTGTTAGACCATTTCTGACCAGCTGATGCAAAGACAGGAGCCAGGTGTCAATTGTAGTCAGACTGTCATTTTAGTATAAGATAATCCTTTGTTGTTATTGGGTCAGACTCCCTACTGTTATTGGAGATGTCATATGGAATGAACAGGATAACCGATAGACATGTCAAGACATTAGAATTACTTATATAATAGTCAGGCAGTATTTGTGATTGTTAGGAATCACTACCTGGAGATCTTGCTAAAACTCCAATGATATAAATATTAGGCAGTATGAAATTAAGTCAGTTTAGAAAACTATCTCAATGCAGACTTCAACATTAATGAATACCGCAAAGCTATACACTGTAAAAAAGAGAGCTCACCTGGTGAAGACAAACTAGGATACACGATCCTTAAACACCTACCAAATAAAACACAGAAACTAATTTTGAAACTAATTAATGTCAGCTGGCAGACCAAACAACTTCCAAGTAAATGGAAAACATCAATCGTTATTCCAATCCCAAAACCAGGTAAAGATCCATCAGACAGCAACTCTTACCGCCCAATTTCTCTCACTTCAAATCTATGCAAAATAATGGAAACCATGGTAAAAAATAGACTGGAATTTCATATGGAAAACAATAACTTATTAAACAAAACCCAAAGCGGCTTTCGTAAGAACAGGAGTACATTAGACCATATAGCCAGGTTACAACACTCAATAAAAAAGGGGAATGCCAAACATCAGTACACATTAGGTATCTTCCTAGACATAGAAAAAGCATTTGACCTTGTATGGCAGGACGGCATAATTATTCAATTAAGCAAACTTGGAATTAAGGGGAGAATGCAACACTGGATAAAAAACTTCCTAAACAATAGAAATTTTAAAGTTCGCCTAGGAAACACCCTATCCACCGACCATGAATTAGACAACGGTACCCCTCAGGGAAGCGTCATAAGCCCCACCCTTTTTAACATCCTCATCAATGGCCTAGCCAATGAAATTGACACCAAACACCCAGAAGTAGAACAGTCTCTATTTGCTGACGATTCTGCCCTCTGGAAAACCGCACGTTCCATAAAAAAATTGACAAGTATAATGCAAAATACACTAGATACAATTAGCGGCTGGGCGGATAAATGGGGCTTCAAATTTTCCGCCCTAAAAACAACGGGCATTATATTTTCAAACAATAAACACATTGACGTTAACCTAACACTAGGAGGTCAGAAAATTGAATTCAGAAATAGTGTTAAATACCTAGGTATGATCTTTGACAGAAAACTCACGTGGAAAGACCACATCGACGAACTAGTCCTTCGGTGCAATAAAGACCTGAACCTCATGAGGTGTGTGTCTGGGACAAACTGGGGAGCGAGTAAATATAGTCTGATAAAATTATACCAAACCTTAATCAGGTCAAAAATAGATTACGGGTCCATCGCATACCAATCAGCATGTAAGACACAACTAAAAAGAATAGACAGCATCCAATATTCTGCTCTAAAAATAGCTACTGGAGCCTTCAAGGGAACCGCCTTATGTAGTCTTCAAATAGAAACCAATGAGAAACCTCTTCGTTTAAGACGAGAGGAACTGTCCTTGAAATATGCAGGAAAAACTAGAGCTAAGGGCGATAATCACCCATGCCACAAAATGTTTGAAGAAAACAGTGAATATGAATATTTAAAGAAAAACTGGGAAAAAGACTCCGCCCCCCTCGGCTATACCGTAAATAACCTATTCCAAGAGCACGAAATTCCCATCGCACACATCTGCGACACAGACAAAATCATTACACCACCCTGGGAATTAGAGTCGCCCCACGTGGACACAAGTATTCACGACTACCTCACAAAGGAGGACAACCCAGACTTTATAAGAGCCACCACCCTTGAATATATCAACCAAAACTGGAAAAATTACTTAAAAATCTATACAGACGGATCGAAAAACACAAGTAATAACACAGGATCAGCTTTTGTTATACCTGAGCTCAACATACAAAATGGTTTCAAACTACCAGACAATATGTCTGTATACACTAGTGAACTGATTGCTATAATTAAGGCTCTCGAATGGATCATCGAGCACAAACCAATCCGTGCGGTGATACTCAGTGACTCCCTTAGTGGACTCACATCAATCAAAAATTCTATATCTGACAGTAGACCTGATCTCATACACAAAATAGAATGTATATGTACACAAATACACAACGAGGGTATAGACGCCATCTTAGCATGGGTCCCCGCGCATGTCAACATCAGAGGTAACGAAGCAGCCGACAAAACTGCCAAAGACAGTCTTGCTAAAACTACACACGATGTGCCAATAGGATTAGGATATAAAGAACTCAACACTATCATTAGACGCAAAATAGATAGCAAGTGGCAAAAGGAATGGAACGAAGAAGAACGTGGACGGTGGTTACATAAGATCCTTGATGGAGATAAAAGACAAGCCCAGGGACTCCAGTTAGACAATAAACGAGATGACCGCATAATCACCAGATTAAGACTAGGCAAAACCGGACTTAAATCACATCTGTCCATGCTTCTGAAAAACACCTCACCACTCTGTACCGCATGCAACAATGTAGAAGAAACAATAGAACACGTGCTACTTGAATGCCCAATCCACAACCAACAACGTGTGGCACTTAGAAACGAATTAAAAATATTCAACACTCCCTTAACATTACCAGCGTTATTAAACCCTAAGCCCCCATTAGAAATCAGGTATTCAAGTCCTTGATAAATTTTATCAAAACTGCTGGTTATTACTCCAGTATATAATACTACCGCCGTACATGCGCAGTCAGCATTTTTTTTTTTTTTTTTTTTTCCACATAATCAACTACTAGTACACCAAGTACTATGCCACGATTTGATAGAGGCCAAATCATTCTTCTGACTTAAACAAATGGTATGGTTGCATCGGAGATACCTTGATATTGAGGGCCGTGTGCACCATAGCCATACAAAACATTATGGCCATAATAAACTATCCATACATAACATCCGGCCAAAATGTCACAGACACATTTAGAAATAAAATAGGCATGGCAACAACGGAGTTACCTTGATATTGAGGGCCGTCTGTTCCACTGTCCTACAAAACAAACGATGGCCAAATCTAATTGAATTCATGACAACATTAGCACAGCCAAATCGCATATAGCGAGCGGTATTCGGCATAAAATATAGGAAATGGTGATGGCGGAGTTACCTTGATATTGAGGGCCGTCTATCTCATTGTCCTACAAATTCCCTATGGCCATCAAACGATAATGCATACAGAAATAATACAGTGCCGTTTATTTGTGTATTCACCTAGTACTGAATCTATCGAAATGTTTAGTTATTTATTCATTTGTTTATCTATTTGCTGTCTTAATTATATATTGCTATTCATATTATGTGACTGACATTCGGGGCGTGCCTGTTGTTGGGAGGAAGATATATCAAATTATTGCATCGAAAAACAATAGAAAACAAGAATGACTACAAGCCTTCTATTTCATATGATACAGGCACACCGAAGACCACAGACGAGTTGGACAAGACCTGAAACAGAAGACGGATGACGATTACAAGAATACCTACAGCGCCTTGAGTGACAACGCCGCATAGCAAGAACACCCAGAATCAGAATACTCGACCCTAGACCACACCGGACACGCTACCACTTAAATGTTACCGAACGGACACCTCAACACAGAATATGATCCTTTGACTTTCACGTAATATAGGACGTAGACCTGCCGTTCTGTACCCCACTACACACTCCAAGCAATTGTTACAGGCACAGATTTCTGGAAGGACCCACCCTGTTCCCAAGGGCGTCGTTAGGGAAGTCGTCTCGACGAATCCTGAAAACGCCCTGGTTCTCCCAGTTTTTTCTGGACGGCTTTGTGCGTACTATTGGGGTACCGAGACAAAGGAATCATCAACGCGATTATAATAAATATTTTCCAGTATAAAAACCAATTACAGACTTAACGACTTGTACATAGCGACTCTTCTCTATATTATTTATATTTCCTCATTGTTATTGTTATTCATTATTTAATTATTTATTTTAATATCTAGCGCGGCAAAAGATCTCAAATTAACAAAGAAATGTACCGTGAAATTTAAATAAAACATTGAGTTGATGGGCCGCGAAATCCGTATGGGAAGCGGCCCTTAAACTACAATTTCAATCAATTAAGTCAGTTCACTGTTAGAATTCATCTTGGCATGCGACTTTGCAGCGCCAAGGCAGTTCATAGATGTAAGTTATAGGTAACACTTGTAAATGTAGACCGCTATATGTACTAACATATAGTTTCTGTAATAACTGGAAGTGTTGTATAATTGTGTATATTAGAATTAATATTACGTCAAGGTTAGATAATTAGATTAGGGTAAATAAAGCTAGATTGTGTTATATTTAACATGGACTACGACTTACTTATTAATGTGATAACCAGTGAGCCACCTGGTTATAATACAGTATACACAGACTTAGAGCCTACAAGAAGCAAACAATCTGCTATTTTGTGTGAGGTACTCAGTATGATGTTTGGTGCACTTGGTTGACAAGAGTTAAAGTTCCGTGAGACTTTTACCAGAAGAAATTAATTCAGGGGGTCATTTTCCATACATTGATTATGGTGTTAAGACAGGGTGCCCTCGAACAGGAAAGTCGCCTTTGACCTTTCCATTGCTGAGATATAATTGACATGCCCAATATGCAAAATAACCCAACGAATAGGGAATCTATCAGTTTGTGTTGGGACATTTTGTTGGTATCATGCAAGTTTCTTTACTTTCAATACTGTTTAATAGTTTACTCATTCAAATCCCCTGTACCATATTTTGTGTTATTCAACTGACCAATTTCTTTACTGGATTTAATTGTCCCCCGCTAGTTAGTAAGGTGGAGACTTAGAAACACCAGTGTCCGTAATTCCGTAAGATTTTCTTGTCCGGACAATAACTCGTAAACGATTTAACCGATCAACTTCAAACTTGTGGTGTCCCATGACATTGGCGAGAGGATGGTTGGGATTATTTTTCAGCAATGTGCGTGATCTGATATGGCCGCCGTCAGCCATATTGGATCATAAGCAGTTGGATCTTGTTCGGACAATAACTGGAGTACGATTCAACTGATCTACTTCAAACTTGGGGAGTGCCTTGACATCGGTGAGAGGACAGTTGGGATTGTTTTTCAGCAATGTGCATAATCCAATATGGCCGCCATCAGCCATAGTTGGATCTTGGATTTTCTTGTCCGGACAATAAATTGTGAACGATTTAACCGATCTACTTCAAACTTGGGGAGTGCCTTGACATGGGTGAAAGGACGGTTGAGATTTTTTTTTAGCGATGTGCATAATCCAATATGGCCCCCGTCAGCCATATTGGATCATAAGCAGTTGGATCTTAGATTTTCTTGTCTGGACAATAACTCGTGAACGATCTAATCGATCAACTTCAAATTTGGGGTGTGCCTTGACATTGGTGAGAGGATGGTTGGGATTGTTTTTCAGCAATGTACATAATCTAATATGACCGACGTCAGCCATATTGGATTATAAGCAGTTGGATCTTGTCCGGACAATAACTCGAGAACAATTCAACCGATCCACTTCATACCTGGGGAGTGCCTTGACATTGTTGAGAGGAGGATTAGGATAGTTTTTCAAGGACGTGCTTAATCTGATATGGCCACCATTTGCCATACTGGATTTCATTGGATTTTAAGCAGTTTGATCTTGTCCGGACAATAGTTGGAGTACGATTCAACTGATATACATATACTTCAAACTTGGAGAGTCCCTTGACCTTGGTGAGATCCCAGTTAGGATTGTGTTTCATGACTTGTCTTTATTGCACCATGTAAGCGTCCTGTCTGTGTCTTGTGCGCTGTCCTCAGTGTTTTATAGGGTGGATGGAGGGTGTCTGGTTCCATGCTGCTTCAAAGATTTCTTCTTTGAAGTAGCAGGAACACAACTGGGCTGGGTGGTGCTTAGTTGTTTCGTCGTGATATAGCTGAAATAATGTTGAAAGCGACGTTAAATTCTATTCACTCACTCACTCATCTTGTGTTTCATGAACGAGCATAATCCAATTTGGCTGCCATCTACCAGCGATATTGGATTATGTTGCATTTTAAGCAGTTGCATCTTGTCTGGACAACAACTCTAGAATAATTCAACTGATCGACTTCAAACTTGAGGAGTGCATGGACATTGGTGAGAGGACAGTTGTCATGTATTATGTTTTATGGATGTGCATAATCCAATGTGGGTGCCATCCGCTGTATTAGATTATGTTAAGCTCATCAGCGATATGTTCATTTTCAAATCATACGCTTCATCAATGATATGAGATATCAACGACCAAAAAAAAATTGACCATAGAGGTCCATGGCCCCCTAGCAGCAGCGCCAGTTACTGGTGCTGCTAGCGGGGGACATGGACCTCTATGGTCGATTTTTGTTCAAGTTTTACTGGGTTTCAGCTGCTACTGATAGTAACAGTACTGGTGCTGTAGAATTGGGTCTCAAGATAAAAGCTAGTGTAACTACCTGGTAGTATAATTTGTTCACATGTATGGTGGAATGTCTGGACTCTCAAATGAAAATCTGTTATACATGTACATATCCCAGGTTTGAGGAACAAACATGGTTGCAATTAAGATATAATCAGAGAAATTTCATGAAAATTATTGGATCTAAGTAAATAACAAAAAGTAGCTTCAAGAAGGCCTTCCTGGCACAAACTGTTTTCTTTTGGGAGAGCATGGTATTTTCAGAGTTACATGTGCCTGTATAAAGATAGGCTGTTCAAGGAGGCTTTGTTGTTGTGTGTATGGAAACAGAGCCCAGATCTCTACTATTGACATCAACTGCATTTTTAGAGGCTCTTAATTATGCCCCCCCCCCCCTCTAACTAGAGGGGGGGCATATAGCGATCACTTTGTCCGGACGTCTGTCTGTCCGTCCGAATTTCTTGTCCGCGCGATATCTCGGTTAATAATTGATGGACAGGATTGAAACTTGCATGGAATGTGGCCAGTGGCTCATAGTTGTGCAGCGTAGAGTTTTTTCCGAGTTCCGGTATCATTTTCAAGTGTTATGGCCCTTTTTCTGAAATCTCTGTGAATGGGACTTGTCCGGGCTGGATCTTGGTTAATATTGTATGAACAAGTATGAAATTTGCATGACATGTGGTCAGTGCTCCACAGTTGTGCAGCGTAAAGTTTCTCCCCGTTCCGCCTATATTTTCAAGAGTTATGGCCCTTTGTTCCTGAAATCTCCATGAATTGGGACTTGTCCGGGCTGGATCTTGGTTAACTGTTTGGCTGCTGGGTTCTTCTTTATGGTGCACTGCAGAAGTTCCTATTTTTACGATATATTTCACTATTACACTCGGGTTTTATAAGCAAAAATATCATTCATACGTGTGTGTCAAGATTTGCCTTTCGTAGAAGCCGGTTCATAACAGTTCGGTCCACGTTTATTTTATTTTATTTTATGCCGAAATATTTAAAATTGTCAGCGTAAATACATTTTATTGCAAGAGGCTACACTGACTTCACCTTATTATCGCCAAAATGGACGATTTTCGTCGAAATAACGCTCGAAAAGCGTCTTTTTTCCGCTGTCTTCAGCGTGGTCGTGTTCGGCTATCTGCCCGCCATTTCCGAAGGTCTAGGTCTCGTTGTCAAGGGGAATCCTTGTTCTTTCTATAAATAGTCATTACTTTGATGGATGGCCAATGAAAACACGCGATAATGACGGATTTGGAAAGGATAGAAGGATATCCCCTTCAGAGAGCTGGAAGCAACGAGTCTCACGATTGGACAAAGCCGTCACGTGGCCGAAATATAGGTCATTGATTGTCCCAGATGTTGTACTGGAAATTTTCCATAGCAAAACGACGACGTGATTTCGATAATGGCGACAATTCTGTTGCAGGAGAAGTTGACTGAATTATGTGAAAATAAAGTTCGTTGCGCTGATTTCATCAGAATCAACACCATGGAAAGATAAACTGTGCTTTTATACTTAAAATATACCAAAGAGTCATATATTTTGATGGGGTTTTCCATGAGTATTTTATATTTTCTGAGCGGCCTTCTCGGCGAGATTTTATGAAAATCTCCCTTCGCGTTATTTCTGATTGATTTATTTTTTACTTTTCTTTCTCCCGGTTTCATTCTTCTGATTAAGACAGAATATGGAGCTTACATCCAAAATATCAAGACAGACTTAGCTAACAATATGTGAGGTTTTTATAAGGTTTCGCGCATGGTAAATTTGAAAATATCGATTTAAACATTGGTACCTCAGCATACTCGCGAAGACGGACAAGTTCAGGGCCCCGCAAGTGGCCGCCCGCGGTCGATACTTGGTGTAAGAACGCATTGTTGAGGCTATTGTTGAGGCTTTTGTGCAGCTGAAAAAGGTCACGTCTAGACGCATTGTTGAGCTCAGACAGGCTATTGTATGCTTTGTCTTGTGCGTTCTTACACCAAGTATAAATCCCGCCCGCAGTTTACACGGGGGCCCCGATAGTGGCCGCCCGCAGCGAACCAGTTAATATTGTATGGACAATTATGAAATTTGCAGGGTATGTGGTCAGTGCCCTGTAGTTGTGCAGCGTGAAGTTTCTTCACGTTTCGCATATATTTTCAAGAGTTATGGCCCTTTGTTCATCAAGTCTTTGTGAATTTGGACTTGTCCAGGCTGGATCTCGGTTAATATTGTATGGACAAGTATGGAATTTGCAGGATATGTGGTGAGTGCCCTGTAGTTGTGCAGTGTGAAGTTTCTCCGCGTTTCGCGTATATTTCAAGAGTTATGGCCCTTTTGTTCTTAAAATCTTTGTGAATTGAGACTTGTCCGGGCTGGATCTCGTTTAATATTGTATGGACAATTATGGAATTTACATGATATGTGGTCAGTACCCCATAGGTGTGCAGCGTGAAGTTTCTCTGCTTTCGGTTATATTTTCAAGAGTTATGGCCTTTTGTTCATCAAACCTAAATAAATGGGATATATTTATTTGTCCAAAGCACATTCCAAAGTTGATCACATAGGTTCTGAAGTATGAAATTGCCCCAAAAAGAGTGAATTGGATGCAAAATTCAAAGTTCACGATCGCTTCATAATTTCACCACAATATACTCCCAAGGAATGTAGGTCTCCTAACCAGGTCACATTTTTGAATTTGGCGAAAGTCCCGGGTGGAATATGTACATGTATTATGCGAGGCATGCCGAAAAAAGTGACTGAAACAGAATTAGCCAAATTAGGCCTCCACAGACCAATACAAAACAGAACAATGGTGGAGCAGTGTCGGATTAAAGCGGAAGGGGGGCATACAATTGAGCAATCTCTGATTGCTTCCTTGCTGCGTTTCTCTTCTTTAGGCAGAATTTAATTGGGAAAGTAACTTGGATCATGATGTGAAAATATGAGCACATATGGTACTTGAAGTATTTCTCCAGTGCTGTACCTCTTGAATATTGACTATATACATGTATCAATTTGGCTTATAATTGAAGAACATAAATAATGTATTTATAAACAAAATATGTCTAATTATATCTTGTCATTTCTAATCTTTCTCCATTTTGATTCCCTGATTAGGGGATTTGGAATCACTGCCACAGAGTGTGTCGGTGTGTTACAGATTCACATCAGCTCAATAAAAGTCAAAAGCACTGCAAAATTCAGTTTACTCCTATTTCTCATTTCCCACGTCAATAACACAAATTAAAAAACTCTCAATTGATGTTGCCTCAATGTTTGACTAAATTGGGCAAATAGCTCTATCAGCATTTACAAACTCAGACCACTCAGCAAGTTTTATTTTATTTTTTCTTTAAATGTAACCTGATTGAATTGGTGAGCTTATTTGTCTGCTTAGGGACAAAGATATACCAGAAGGATTTGAAATAATGGCTGAGTTAAGATAGAAGATCATACATGTATATTAGTATATTGATTTGTAAGTTCTACTTCAAACATTAAAAAAATGTTTAATTGATGGGAGGTGTCAGCCCTCGAATAGATTTGTACCTGACAGTTTACTGCCACGGGTGATCACCAAAAATGTGTATGGGGCAGCTTAGAAAAACCTGCATGGTTTAGAGAGGGGCGTCAAATGGCGTCATCATGGGCCAAAGAGTTAAAATTTGATCAGTTGTGTAAAATATATTGGTACATGTCCCCATCGAGCACATCATTGGCATGAAGGATCTGAATGTTCATATTCAAATTTCAGATCATTGAAAAATGCTTTAGCAATGCTGAAGACTAAGAAGCAAGTTGCAGACATTAGAAGGAAAGTTATCAGAACCTCAGTGCAAAATTTTCCCATCAATTAGGGCCTTGGGAAAAGCTGACCTTGCCCAACTTCCTGAGTATTTCTTACATGAGAGAATATTATGGTTAATCTAGTTCTAGAAATACACTGATGATATACAATGCATGCTTGCTGGGTGTAAGCAATGACTGATAGCCAAAACTCTGGGATAGAAATCTGATACTTAGGAAGCAGCTATTCTTTTGAGTTTTCAGGGCTCCCACTAGCCTTTTTTTTCCCTATATTTTCTGCTCTTCCCTATTTTTCCCAAATTTTCTCAAATTTGACCCATTTTGCCCTAATATTCCTATATTTTCAGGATTATTCATGCAGCTCTGACCTTGTATTTATTGTGATACATATACACGAATAGTTGGCTCATTTAAATCCTCTATAAATAACAATGCGACGGAGTCGGAAGTGTCCAAACTAAATTGTACTGTGTTTCTTCTTTACTGTCTTGTCCCAGTGATGAGTACAAGTTGTTTTGGATAAAAACACTGATCCTATGAGATTGTAATTAACAAGTACAATCAGTTAAAAACTATTTTTCCGGTGAGCCATAAATTACAAAATATTAATTTACAAATGGAAGTACAGTGCAATAAAATCTTAATTATGCAAAGAAAAGTTCACTTGCAATGGATGGTATCTGTGCCAACACTCAATCAAGCAACAGTGTTCATCCCCTGAACCTACATGGGCCTACATTGTAGTTTATTTTTGTTTTTTCTTCAAGAAAACTGCATGATAAATTAGTAAATAATAATCGGATATGAAATAAAATAGGTTTTCCCACTTTTCCATAAAGAAAAGCAAAACTTTTGAATAAATATAACAAAAACATCACTTTTCTGGTACCCCACATGGCTGCCATTTTGAATTTTCCCATGATCTTCTGCTCGGGGGTCGGGGGTCATGCAGATAGGCTTAAAATGACGCCAGTTGGGGGTCATGCAGATAGGCTTAAAATGACCCCAATATGATAATCCAAAAAGAGTTTCAGCTCTCAATGGGGGGGAATGAAAGTGCCAACCCTTCCCAGGCCAGGTAGGGTTAAGCAAAATTGATGACAATTCGATTAATGTCTTTGCAGCAAGAGGTCATGGAGTTTTTCACCCAAGCGATGGAAGAAAGAGGGTTTGGCACACATACAGTGACACACGTGCAGATACTGCCCCACAAAAATTATTGTTTTGTCCGGGTAAGTAGAATTGGTGATACTCTCATCATCAGCTTTATCTACCAGGCTGTCATTATGTCCATCATGGATGATCTCATCATACGTCTGGAATTATTAAATCCAGGCATTTCAATAGGTTTACAGTCACTAAGAACTGTCCGAGGGGGGGAGGTGATGGGGGCTGCAAAGGGTTGGCAGGCTCTCTGGATTCACATCAAATGCAACGAACCTGAGGCCTAATTTGAACATTTACTCCATCTCGGTCTTGAAAGTTAATCAATACTTGCCTGGAGTAGAACACCCACATGAAATTCATTTGATAGAAGATATGGAAACTGCAGAGGAGATATAGAATCATAGGTGTTGTAGCGCGTGGCGGAGGAGGGGGTGTCATTAGGTGGGAATGATACCCTCTCAGAGCAAATTTCCTATTTTATTACCCTATATATTGGACTGCACACTTAAGGCCATGGGACAAGTCCTGATTTATGCCTCTATATGAAGTTTCGTTGAAAATTTCTGGAGGCAACTTCATTTTTGTCCCCAACAAAATACTCTATGGATATTCTCTCTTCACATGTAAAAGTTCCCGTGTTTTCACTTGCACATTATTCAGAAAATTCACGAGACTGACGATGTCCGTCGACTTGAACTTGAAAAAGTGTTGGAGGGGAGGGGGGGAAGAGGAGAGGTGAGAGAACTCCATGATAAACACACCATAATAATACCGGTTAATTTTATTCGATGTGCATTATCTCCATTTGAATGTTTGAATGATCTGAATTCGTACCAAACTTTGGGTATACCTTACCCATGGGTAGAAGAAGAAGCATATTTAGTTTGAGGTCAATGGAGAAAAGGTCAAGGTCACAAAACTCCAAAACTGAATCTAGTTTGGTGGACTATATACTCTTGGATATGACTCTTAGGAGTTGTCTTCCCTATATACCATTTGACCTTTAGAGTTTATGAGAGTTTTTATCATACAAAGTTTACAGTAGGTGGAAACAGTAGGCAAAGCAGGGCAGGGAAGGTGAAGGGGGGGGGGAGAAAACAATATTCGCTCATGTAATTTTTGAATTGCTGACCTTCCTTTTAATTTTTCAGTTCAAGACTGCAGAACTGGCCACCGAAGCAATGGAGTTAGATGGTGTGGTATTCAAGAAACGCAAATTGCGGGTGAATAGACCAACAGCATACAATGAGTGAACCTACTCTTGAACATTCTGTGTATTTCCAGTAAATCATGACGGAGGAAAAACATGCTGTGCCGATTGCACTCTCACTAAAATGCAGTGTCACTCTAGTGTGGCCGTGTACACTGTGTTTAAGATTCAAGCTCGTTGAACACCTTTAAAGGTCAACCCAAACGCTCTGAGGTCAAAAATATAAAAAAATAGTCCTTTCGATTCTGAAAATGATGATATTTTTTCATAATTTTATGCAGTCTGGTTGGCGAGATATTGCCGTTTGAAAGGTGAAAATCGCTCTCCTGTCAATTCCAGCTGTGACGTCACGGAGGGAAGCCGTCTTGTATTCTCTATGTTAAAGCCGTATACCACAGTCGTAAGTAGCTGCTTATTTCTGGAGATTTTCGGAGTATCGGGACATCATTTGTTAAATATGCCGCGACGTTGTGTAGTGGGAGGTTGCAGTTTTACTACAGATGACGGTGTTGGTATTCATTTGTGGCCTTAAGACGAGAAAATCGCTGCAAATTGGACGAAATTTGTACGCAACACGAGAGTGTGGAAAGAGGGCCTGAGCCAGCACTCGTATAATTTGCTCGGCACATTTTGACAGAAATTAGACATCACTCGAGGACATCTACAGCGTAGCAGTTGAATTCGGGTACAAACCAAAACTAAAGAGAACAGCTATTCCAACTATCAAACCCAAGAACAATCAGAATGTGACGGCAAAGAAATCGGACAAGGAGAATCTATCACGGACATCGGCTGAACGAACCTAGCCTGCAAGCGAGGCCTCGGGCAGAGAGACGGCTGTACATGCCCTGCTCGCTCTCGCGTGGCATTTGTTGCTTGAGCACCTACAGGTTAGACTGGATGAGTCTCTATTTCATATATACTATTTAATAATACTAAAATGATCTTTCATAAATATATATACGCTTGATAAGTAAATAAATAAAAAACACCAATTGGAGTGAATGGCTGTAAATACAGAAGTGATAATAATACTTTCATAATCCATGTAATCCCTTGACATTTGAGATTGTGGGAATATCATTCGATTTCAATTTAATTGAGGTAATTTGTCGAAAATTGAGCAAATGTGAATGCCGATCCACTCACCATGGCTTACTTTTCGCCATGAATGTCCAAAGTATTTTTTATCAAACTATATAATTCTGAAATTGGTATTTCATGGGGATTATGGGAAAACAAACAAATTCAAATCGGACGTATATCAGTAGAGTTTAAACAGTTTACTGTCCATACTGCCGAATCCCGGAGTTTATCCCCTCGAAAAGGCTGCCTCGGTCAGTAACAACAATATAACAACACAGATGTGCTCGTTCTTTACATCACAGAATCGTTCTACATTCAATACAGTTTGAAATATATGGACATTTGCTCTTATACATGACGATAATAAGGTTTCCAGTCAAGTTGCATACCAATCACTATTCAACAAACGACCTCTCCGAATCCTGTCGTCGTCGAGTTCCACGTTGTCAGAGTGGTTGTCACTGTCAGAATCGGAGCCGTACGGCTCACTGAAATTGATAGGGCTGAATTTCGCCGTTGGTCTGCAAACAACTGTTAATTTGCCCGTCATCATCCTCCTCTATGTCTATGTCATCTTCTTGGCGAAAAATATTTCCATCTAAGCAGCTGATATCGCTCGAATCGACATCTGAACCGGAGCTCTGACTGCACTCGCTTTCCATGTTATCCGCTCTTTTTTCTCAGGCAACTTCCCTGCGTGACGTCATCAAGCCAGCTGTGAAAGTGTGAAAAAGCCCACTTTGCTCCCATATTACGTGTGTTTCTGATCAGATTAGAATTTTTTCAATATTTTTTTCATACAAAGTGAAGTATGAACTATGATTTTTAAGGATTTTTAGACCAAAAAAAATTCCGTTTGGGTTGACCTTTAAGCAGATTAAAGGCAGATCTCTAAATGAAGGTAAAAATGGTTATTTTTGTTGAATAAAGTCACGAATGTGTTGAACTGAAAAAGAAAAACCCTCTGTATGCGACTGTCTACATTGTCCTGGTACATGTAGAAAAAGAATAAAATGTCATAACAAGAAACTATTTAGTTTCTCGTCAATTTGAATACTTTTGACATTGTTGGAAAACTACTGTGAAAATAGATACCAAAATATTTCTTTTAAAAGCCTATCTGCAAATTTTGCACAGCAACATCCATCCAATTTGATAAATTTTGATGGACATTGTGATTATCTGCAAACAGTTAGAATATAAGAAAAAGTTAAATATTATTTATATGAATTTTTCGTGAATATGCTTCAAAACTTGGGCTATTCCCTATGTTTTCTGAGTTATCAAATTGAGTATAGGTCTGTCCAACCTATATTTTTTTCTTTGTTTTCCTCATATTGCACAATTATGAATGCAACAACATACATTATTCAAAAAGATAATTACTTTGATTTACCATCAGCGGACATCCTTAAGTCACTTTCATGAAGCAGAGGGTTTGAACAGTTGTCCATACCTTAACTTACACTGTACGATATTCAGCTATAATAATCTGTCCAATAGAACATAACCTCTCTCTGATAAAGATTAACTGCTTGCTAGTAGTGTACATGCTACATATTTTTCACAGCGTAGACTATTTTCACTGTTGCATGCTAATGTGCTTTTCAAAGAAATTTGTTCGGTCAGTTGTTCAGTCAGTTGTTCAAATACATGTACTGGTATACATTTCAAAATGTGAATGAAATATTACATCCATGCCCTGAACAGCTGAAAATGTAGTTTTCATTGCAGACTAAACATTTTTTTATTGATATTCAATGATAAACGGGGCATTTGCTTCACTCATTCAGATAACTGGATAATGCTGGTTTTTGGTATATCCTTTGACAGGCATTTTGAAACCTGGGAAATTTAAAGTGACTGTAAACCCTCAGACGAAGTGAAGGTCAAATGAAAGACAAATTCCAACTGTATCCAAATATATTTTTACTTCATTTATGTGATTTTTTTCTAACTAGGTACAAATTACTTGACTTCTTGTTATGGTAACTCCTAAGTGCCAAGTCAATTTAATTTCCTCGATTTTGGTGAAACATGCACATGGGAACAGTGAGTCTGTGTTGAGTTCAGCATTCGTATGTGCATACAAAGTTTAAAATATATCTATTCTAAAACTTATTTCTCCTCCATTTAAAGGGTGATCTAAGTTAGGTTGGTGAGAATTTAATCCCAAATTTGGGGCGGATAGTTTGAGATTGGAATTAAATCATTTCACCATTTACTGTATTTCTTTCTATGTTTCTATGTATAATATCCCTGTTGTTGGTATGATTTGTCATAGTCAGTGCTTCTATTCAGCAATTACTGAGGTTTTGTGTAAGCCTCCGTAATTTCAAATTTGCTTATTTCCCCTGCACAGTTTTCCCAACTTGATAGTTTTAAGAATGTAGATAGATTTGCGGGGATTTTTACACTGCTTTACATTCACTACCACAGCATAGAAATTGATGTATCCCATAAGTGTTGATTGTGTAATATTCAGACTACTGAATAAAACAAATCATTTTTCTTGAAAATAAATGTGATCTTTGTGTGCAAGCAGATACTGTGTCATTGTATACATTGCAAGAAGCACAACTGATTCTCAGATATTATGGTGGGTGTGTGCATGTTACCCATGGTTTTTACCCTTCGGGCAATTGTCGTCGTCTTGTCTGTCTGTTTGGTTCATCCATCATGCTTGTGGACATTATATCTCAAGTAAGATTATAGCCTGGCATTGTAAATTCATACCACGTATGCATCTATTGAAAAGTCAGAAGCATATTGAAAATGACCGACAATAACCTATCCTATCAAGGTCAAATTATAGTATTTGCTATATATTTTTTTTGAAGGATTTTATTGCTAGGGTCTCCCGACTCGTATTACATATGCAACTGATGATCGACTCTAAGCCCCTCCCAGTTGACTGACCGTGACCTATTTTTTCAGTGTCATTATCATACACTGTTTATTATGATATAACATAAGAAATATAGCTAGGCTTTTCAAATTGATATGGTGTATACATCTGGCGATGGTCCAGTGGTGTGCTGAAGATGACTGCACACCTTGACATATTTTATCCAGGTCAGATTTTATTTACTACAATATATCATGAAGGATTATATCTACATTGTTCAAATTTATACCACATATGCCTGGACATGAAGTTTAATGAATATCACTGACTTTGACCTTTTTATATCAAGACACCTTATACTTACCTTGTGCATAATATTTAATATTATGCAATACTGTTGGGTAGATTCTAAACCTCTTATACCAAATGCCAGAAAAAACGGACACCCCCCTCCAGGGCCTCCATCAACTCCGGCGACCTTGACCGCTTAAGTTCCCGCCAAAAACTCAATTCCTCAGTTTGATTTCTAGCACGATCAAACCCACACGTGAATTTACTGTGCTCCTCAACTAAGGAGATTCATATACATTCAGTGGATTTACTCGTGCTCTCAAGCCTCCCGTATTGGTCCGTGAGTTTTTACATTTATGTACTTTCTCATTATACCGAATTCCTTACCGCATTTCATTGTATATTTTTGTTAAAATATATGTATAGTAGAAATCCTCAGTGTATGGGATCGCTCAGAATGGTGCTCGCCATTCTGTAAACAAGCATATCGGGTCTATGCTTTCACTATGGGATTATTCTGCTCTACATTGAGAATAATATATACGTTGTTTCATTGTAAATCGTATACCATTGTGATAAATATGTTAAATATCTGGCACGGCAAGGCTGGCACGACAAACTATGGCACGGAATTGGCTTTTACGATCATAGGTTACGTTGAGCGTCACTGATCTGGTAGGGGACTCTTGTTGACATGTTACTAGGCAGCCATTTTGACCGACAGCACACTCTCTCGAGATAGTGCGTCGGGGTCA
Source organism: Hanleya hanleyi (assembly GCA_036873755.1). Classification (NCBI taxonomy): domain Eukaryota; kingdom Metazoa; phylum Mollusca; class Polyplacophora; order Lepidopleurida; family Hanleyidae; genus Hanleya; species Hanleya hanleyi. The sequence continues at coordinate 129,211 of JAVTVY010008461.1, forward strand.
TAGAGTCCTTTGCTGGAGAAGTTACGTAACCTCTTTGTTACTGTGAACTCATTGTGCGAATTTCTATAGGTTGTTGGATATACCTTGGCAAGACAAAGCAGGTACATGTAGAACAGCTATACTATAGCTTGATCTCTGTACTGATATTCGCACTTTGGATTTACATTTCAGAGAAAGGTGTATCACAACAATAGCACATTGTTGTCTGTATATTAGTAGAACGATGCGAAGTATTTTTGGCATGTTATGGGAATAATACTGACTAGAATGTTTCACGTTCCAAACATTCTTTGGCTCCAATACTATTTACAGTTAATGTATATATGTGTACCGTAATTATCAACTATACATTTGCACATGTATAGTAGTTCAGCATGTAGTGCTGCAAAGGTATTCAGTCAAGTGGGGCTATACTGATACCTATACAGTGAATCACTATTCATTGTTGCGCATTACGGTGTTGTACGCTTGATTTACGAATGGACAGTTACGATGGGGTCCATCTCTTCTAATAATACCTCGAAACTGAGACTTTCTTTATTGATTGAGCTCGCTTCTGTACACATAGTGGCATCTATGTTGTTGTGGTGGTATAATTTTATGAGGTCCGTAGTACACTATGAGAGGACTACACCTGTGAGGGATCGTTCTATAAGCTCAGAGCTGGCACTGTGAGAAGTTGAATGCTCTGTATGATATGATTATTGACACTAATATAATCATATCTATATTTTTCAGAATTATGTCTGACTCGGATAAATCTGGAAAAGCTTCCCCGTCCGGTTGCTCTAAATGCCATCAATGGTCGGTTAAGGGTACCATTGGGCATGAGTGCTCGAAATGCTCGCTATGTACGGAAGGGAATAGGTGCGAGGTATGCTCTGCCTGGCCGGAGGATGTCTTTCAGCGCTGGCTGTTGGTACGTTCACGGTCCGTGGCGGCACTACCGACCATGAACCCGGCTGCCTCCGATTCGGGTCTTCCAGCGGTTTCCCAACCCGTAGGAAGATTCATACCCGAAGCGGAGCTTGATGCACGTTTTGCGGAGCTTTATCATGCTCTGGGCTTGTCCCAGGGCGCGACGGCTGCCGGCGAAATAGGCACACCGGTGTTCGTGGTCCCCCGTATGGGGAGCGCCGTGTTGGGAAAGCCCCCTGGTCCTTCTTCGACCAAGAAACGCAGGGCGCGCAATTCAAAGGTGCGAGCCAAGACTGTGCGCGGCCCGTCTGAGACTCTTGTAGTTCCACCCAGACCATCGGTTGCTCCTACGACTCTAGTCGCTAGTGAGACACCGTCCGATCCCTCTCGGGGTCCGACGGGTGATGGTATGGGTCGGAGCACAACTGTGCTCGACGGGATGGCTAAGTCCACCAGCCTAGCCGAGATTGAGGTCGATCAATCTCTGGCCGACACGGACCGCTCGGTCCGTGTTGTGGCGTCGTACGGTGGCCGTGATCACTCCGATGCCGGGTTGCTAGTCCGTGCTCGTGATCATGACCCTGCTCAACCGGGAACATCCGGCCTCGGCCGTGACGGTTACCCGTTGAGCGGGGAGCATATCCAATCCTCTTGGTCATGCCCCACGGGTGACCTAGGATCTTCATCCGGCTCCGTCATCGGCTCTCTTGATGATCGGATGCTTGAGGATACGGATATGGAGGTCGGTTCAAGGTCCGGAGAGGACTCCGTCCCTCACGTTGACTTGAACCAGGAGCAAGTGGTTACCATCGATGATACTATCGATGCGGCTCTTCTGCGGGCTGCCGCCCAACAGAAGATACCGGGAGGCCCACAGCTCCTTACGCTCGGCCATATGTTCTCTTGGACTAGGTCGCTAGCGTATGCTGCTGAAGTGTGCGGTGTCCCTTCGAACACTAAGCAGCAAGAACCCGTTAAGCGATCGCCAACAGGTCAGCCCCCGGCTCGCCGGCCTGCCGGCCTGAGCTACCTTCGTTAGGGCTGGATCCATTCGTGGATCAGGCTTTCGATGCGCTATCAGTGAGGCCGCAGGGAAATGGTAAGCGTTCCCTGCGTACGGCTCCACCCGGGTTCACTGAGCTCTTCAGAGGCCCTCCGTCCGAAGTCAAGCGGACGGAATCGGCTTCGAAGGTTGGACGGCAGTCCGCCTTTTTCCTGACAGGCAAGCAACATCGGGAGGATCTACATCCAAACGATACGTTGCGTCGGTCAGTCGAGGAAGAGCTCAAGGCGGCAGAGTGTTCGGCCCGGGCCGGGTTACGAACCTTTAGCCACCTACTGCACATGACACACGCATCGCACGTAGCTGCCCTGCAACGTACGGCTGATGATGCAGTGTCCCGGCTGCACTCCATGGATGCGGAAGCGATTCCGAAACCCGTGGTGCTTCCGGCTGGCGTTGGAGAACCGCTATCGGTTCCTCAAGCACCTCCAGAGTTCTACCACTGTATGCAGTTGGCTACTGCAACGGGGTTGGACCTTCTGACGAGGGTGATAGCCAGAGTGCAGATTGCCCCACGGAGACTCTTCCTGGCTGAGTCTCGACTGGGCTCAAAAGACCATGCGCAGAACCTCATCAACTTACCTCTCGGTAATGATGAGCTGTTCTCCGATGGACTCAAAGCGTACGCTGCTGAGGGTCATATTGACTCAGGAGTTTGAGTCCATGGTCAAACAACACCAGACCCTTGCTAAGGGGAAATGCAAAGCCAGCGTTTCCAGGCCTGCTGATACTTTCTCCGGCTCTTCGAAGCCCAAGAAAGCCAGAAGAGGCAACCGTGGCAAGGGGAAGGGCAAGAAAGGGTCTAACAACCCCTCTAAGCCCGCTGGTAAGGGTGGGAAACGCACCTGACATGTCAGTGTGCGCTCCCCCACTGCCCAGGACACCAACCTCAAGCTCAGCACGAGTTTGGGGGGGGGACCCACCGGACTCGACACTTCTGTGTCGGCGTCCGGAACTGCCGGTTGGAGGCCGTCTCGCGCATTTCACCTCTTGGTGGAATCTATACAGCGCAGACAGCCTAGTAAGGCAGATTGTCGCGGAAGGTTATCGAATGGAATGGAGCGCTCCAAACCGTTCACCTCCGCTGACAGGGACCCCACTGGTGACCCCGTTACCTCGAGACCCCCGTCTAATTACCATTATACGGGACGAGATAACTTCCCTCCTCGCCAAAGCGGCGGTAGTAGAGGTGAAAGATCCGGCAACGGATCCGGGGTTTTACACCAGGATGTTTTTGGTGTCCAAGAAAACCGGGGGATGGCGACCGGTCCTCAAACATTACCGTTCGGAATTACATCTGCCCCTCGAGTTTTCACACGGGTAGTGGATGCCCTATCGGTCGTCCTACGGAGGTGTGGTGTGGATATCAGCACCTACATCGACGATTGGTTGGTGAAGGGACCGTCGGAAACGGCGGTCACCTATGCGATCAGGTTGACGCTATTCCATACGCTTCTCAGCGGCTGGATAGTCAACATACCCAAGTCAGCGCTGACCTCTTCACAGTTGTTCGTACACCTGGGGGTTCAGTTCGATCTCCGGATCGGGCGGGTTCGGCCTTCGCCGGCTGCCCTAGATCTGCTAGAGGAGATGCTCGCGGTGTTCTTCACCTGACGAGCTCTTCCGGCGAGAGTTCTTGCGACTTCTGGGCCGACTGGTCAGTCTGGGAGAAGTGGTCAACTACGGTCCACTTCGACGCAGACCCATACAAATGTACCTTATGTCCTTCTGGAAACAGAGCACAGGTCATTTGAACCAACCAATCCCGATAGACTCGAATCTATTATCAGCCCTCGGCTGGTGGCGGAACCGGGACAATCTCCTCATGGGAGCCCCGTTGCATCCGCCGGAATCGAGTCTAGTCCTATTTACGGACGCCTCCATGGACGGCTGGGGAGCACATCTGGACGAGAACCTGGCACAAGGAATGTGGACCGCGCAGGAAAAGACTTGGCACATCAATCTCTTGGAGATGAGAGCAGTCATCCTAGCGTTGAAACGGTTTCTCCCGCTCTTGCGGGAGAAGGTTGTTCTGGTAAGGTCGGACAGCTCAACAGTGGTCGCGTACATAAACAAGCAGGGAGGGACACGATCCCCCCAGCTATGTTTTATGACCTGGAAGCTATTCCAGTGGTGCATCAAGCATCAGGTGACCCTGCGAGCAGCGCATATTCCGGGGATACGGAACGTGCTTGCCGACTCTCTGTCTCGTCAACAGAGAGTCCGTCCGACCGAATGGCAGCTGAACGACTTGGTACTCGGACAAGTCTTCTTTCAGTGGTCGACTCCTCACATAGACCTTTTTGCCACGAAGGACAACACAAAGCTCCCAATATATGTGAGCCCGTTTCCGGATCCATCGGCGCACGCCGTGGATGCACTAGCGGTTCCATGGTCAGGAATGTACGCTTACGCGTATCCTCCGACCATACTAATTCCGATGGTTCTCAAAAAGATCGAGAGCGAGAATTGCAGAGTCATTCTAATCGCTCCTTTCTGGCCGACACGATCGTGGTTTACAAGTCTCCTCAATCTTGTCGTAGACTACCCACGCATTCTGCCGGATCGTCCAGATCTCCTCACACAATGCCGGGGGCGTCGAGTTCACGACAATCCAGCAATGTTCAAATTAACTGCTTGGAATCTGTCATCGAATCTCGACGTCAGGAGGGCTTTTCTCAGCAAGCTGCCAATCTCATGGCACAATGTAGAAGGCCCTCCACCAGACGGGTTTATAACTCTAAACTCAGTCTGTTCTCGGAGTGGTGCGAGAGAAACTATAAGAATCCCTCTCAAACAACTCCGGGAGAAGTAGCAGACTTCTTCGTATATTTATACGAAGAGAAGGGACTACAACCAGTAACAATAGCTGGTTATCGGTCTGCCATAGCGACAATCCACCCTGGTTTTCGAGACGGGTCTAAGGTTACACAGAGCAAACCATTAGACGACCTGATCAAAGGCATGTTCCACCTACGACCTCGGGTGAAGAAAATGCCTCCTGCATGGAATCTCGAATTGGTCCTAAATGCACTTACGAGACCACCTTTCGAGCCCATGGGTCAGGCCAGTCTTAAGATCTTGACACTTAAGACTGTATTTCTCGTCGCTGTGGCGTCCGCTCGGCGGAGATCAGAGATCCATGCTCTCTCCGCTGAGAAAGATCGCCTACATTTCACGGGCGAAGGTCTGCTACTTCAGCCGCGGGCTGACTTTGTGTCGAAAACAGAGACTATCAAACATGGCGCAAAACCCTTGGTTTTAGCTGACCTAGGTAAGTTCTCTCCTGACGATAAATTCTTATGTCCGGTGCGTGCTGTGAAGTATTATATCGAAGCTACCAAACATCTTCGAACTTCTGACAATCATTTGTGGATTACCCATCAGATCAATAACCACAAACCGGCTTCCAAAGACACCATCGCTCGATGGATTGTTGAAACCATTCAGATGGTCTATGCAGCTGCCCAGACTAAAGAATTTGTTTTCGCCAAAGCCCATGAGACCAGAGTGGTAGCCACTTCGGAAGCGTTATTTAAGGGAGCTTCACTTAGTGACATCATGGACGTTGCTCAGTGGAGATCTGAGGCTACTTTTATCAAGTATTATCTCCTGGATCCTACGTCGACAGCTAGCATTGAAATGGCTACTCTCACTAAAAGGCTGAGCAATGCCGCGCATACTATTCCGGTACCTTGTCCAAAGGGACCCGTCCGACGCGCATGCACCCTCCGGGAACAAGCCTCGGCCGGAGTCAAGAAAGCATTAAGTGAGTATACCAAATCATCACGTAAATGTTTACCCTTTGTCATTAGGCTCGTATTATTAGGGTTTTTCCCTAGCAGGTGTACCAAAAGAAAAGCTCGGACTTTCACCAGGGTGGTGCCCCCCTCGAGTTATCAGGTAACAGAGAGGCTTGGGTTACATATCAATGACGGCCTTGTCGCTCTCAAAATTGATACAGGTATCTACCTTTTGTCTTTGGTTAGCCGACCCGCCAGGGTTCCCACAAATTCTAGGGTTACCCAACAGTATTGCATAATATTAAATATTATGCACAAGGTAAGTATAAGGTGTCTTGATATAAAATGATAGGGTTTTTGTAACCCCCCATTTTATGAAAGACCCTTATACTTACCTTGCGATCCCGCCTCTCACCCACACTGTTAATCAAAGACTGGGGGAGGTACATAAATGTTATTGTTTTTTACATGCTATAATTATTATAGAATCAAACTGAGGAATTGAGTTTTTGGCGGGAACTTAAGCGGTCAAGGTCGCCGGAGTTGATGGAGGCCCTGGAGGGGGGGTGTCCGTTTTTTCTGGCATTTAGTATAAGAGGTTTAGAATCTACCCAACAGTATTGCATAATATTAAATATTATGCACAAGGTAAGTATAAGGGTCTTTCATAAAATGGGGGGTTACAAAAACCCTATCAATTTCTAACGGTCAAATCTTATATGCCCATGTCTATGATCTTCACTTTCATGTTTCATATGTAATTAAGTTAGACCACAAAATTGAAGATGACTGATCTTGATATATATTTCCAAGATCAAATTACTTGATTTGATTATGAGCTATGCAGAAGAGTATACTTAGAGCTAATACTTTGGTCATGGTCTACCGGAACCTAAGCGGGAAGATTTTCCTATCAATTAAGGCCTTGGCAAAAGCTGACCTGGCTCTAACTATAGTCAACCCAACTAGATCACATTTATGTTAACCTACATGATGTTATCAAAGATAAAAAAAAATACATCTTATGCATTGCATGATTGGTGAGTGTAGACAATAAATGATAGCCAAGGGGAATTAGGAGCGCATTGGGCTATACAAAGTGAGAGATACTGAGAAAAGTTTGTCAAGTAGTGATGAATTAGAAAAGGGCTTCGTTAAGAAACATCTTTGTTTGATTTCATGTATGCATGTCAGTAAACATGGATGGTGGCAAAACAACAACAACAGGCAAACGCACTGTGAATAGAAGTAGCAGAAAAGAGTTTCTTGTACCGTTATAGAAAGAGTATTTCGCACTATATATATCACCTCTGATAGTGAATTTCCCGCAGGATCCACCATGTTTCGGAATACAAATATATTTGCTCCTCTATAATTATCTGAAGGACTGACTAATCTGAAGGCTATATTATGAGTCACTTCAACCTCTTCTATCCTCTTGGACTTTTTGTCCGGGCGAATGGAGAAGGGGTCGGAGGTGGCAATCATTTTTCATACAAATTCTTGTTATTGGCTTTAACTAAGTAAAGGGAGAAGTTTTAAAAATCCTCTATGGACTTTCGTCCTTTTTCGGCCAAAGACAGAGTGGGGAAAACATTTTATGAAAAAAAAAAATATATAATAATAAAACCTCCATAGTCAAAATCTCATTCAGCCGAAGTGAATTAATGACCTGATGATACGTTGTGGATCACTGTGGGTATGCTTCAGATGGTTAATTTTTCTTCTTTTTCACTGGTAGATACGAATCAAACAGTTCATAGTGGTCCTTCTATATTACAATCTCACAGTTAAAAAAAATAATCTTATGCAATGCATGATTGGCGAGTGTAGACAATAACTGATAGCCGAGGGGAATTAGGTGCCCATTGGGCTATTTTCATCTTGTAGTTCATGTGCACACTGTGAATAACCTGACAAAACAACCCTTAGCACGGGCATGAGCAGAATTGGATGCAGGCAAGATAGGACCTGCAGGCAAAACCACCAGATTTTGAATGATAGGAAACTGAGTCAATATGAATGTGTTCGAGTACTACATAGCTTTTTGGAAAGATCGAGAGAAGGTTGATTATTGCGATATCAAGTTCTGTTCATCCATCTGTATCTGTTATTATATGGAGTGGTACCAAACTCGGGACAGGGCGAGCTGTGGTGATATTGTGCACATACAAAGAATCAAGGGCCTTGGCTGCTCGGACATCTTATTATAAGGGGTGACTAACTTGGAGATGGGAGAAAAGTAGTTTTAGTTGTTGCCAGTGATACTTGATGTATATGCTCCAGAATGATGTAATTGCGTGTCCCTTTTTAGTGCCACCTATATATGGTAGCAATCCTGGAATTTTTGTTTTTTTGCCCAAAGGGTATTGTTGTCGTCTGTCCGTCTGGCTGTCCATCTTTCTTGTGAACACAATATCTCGCGAAGAATTTTAGCAAGGCATTGTGAATTCATACCACATATGTATCGGGGTGAAGGGTCAGAAGCCTATTAAAAAGGACTGAACTTGACCTATTTTTCGGGGTCAAATTCTAGTATTTGGTTTATTTTTTGAAGGATTAATGCTGGGGTCTCCAAATTAATATTATATATGCAGCTCATTGAATAGAAGCGTATCCCAGTTGACTAACTTTGACCTATTTTTTGTAGGTCATATAATGTTTATTATGATATAATATGAAGAAAGAAAGCTAGGCTATCCAAATTAATACTATTTATAAATCTGGAGAATGTCCAGAGGAAGACGACAGACCTTCACCTACTTTATGAAGGTCAAATTATAGTATTTGCTATATTTTTTTGAAGGATTGAAGCTAGGGTCTCCAAATTCATATTACTTATGCAACTGTTGATTGACTAGAAGCCTATCCGAGTTGACTGACCTTGACCTATTTTTTCACGGTCATATAATGCTTATTATGGTCTAACATGAAGAAATAGATATAGGCTTTCCAAATTAATACTATGTATACATTTGACGAAGGTCCAGAGGTGTACTGCAGATGACTGACGACCTATTTTATCAAGGTCAAATTTAAGTATATTTTTTTAAGGATTGAAGCTAGGGTCTCCAAATTCATGTTACTGATGCAAATAATACTATGTGTACATCTGGTGATGCCCCAACAGTGTTCTGGAGATGACTGGCCTTGACCTATTTTATCCTTGACCTATTTTATCCAGGTCAGATTCGCCCCGTGGGGCTTCCGGAGATTGACCTGGGATGTCGTTGTGCACACCGCAGGTCATGGTAAGAATAGGCCTCGGCTCAGAGAGCTTGTTGTAAGAGGCGACGGAGGCACCCGTGAGGTTCCCGGGTGTGAAAAGGAATAGGATCCCACCCGTGTGGTTCCCGGGTGTGAAAAGGAATGGGACCCAACGTCGTGATATGACTGACATATAGTTGAAAGCGATGTTAAATCAAATTCACTCACTAATTCACCCAGGTCAGATTCTATTCAGTACAATATTCCATGAAAGATTATATCTACATGTCCAAATTTTTCCACTTATGACTGAAGTCTATTGAAGAACATCACTGACCTTGATGTATTTTTAAAAGGTCAAATTCTATATGTTTGGTCTAGGATCTCCAAATTCATGTTCCCTATGCAGTTAAGTTAGAATTGACTTGAAAATATTTGAAGATGGCGGACCTTCATCTATATTTCCTAGATAAAATTACTCTTTTTAGAAGAGTATATTCAGAGCTTAGAATTCGGTCCTGCTCTACCAGAACCTCAGGCCTTGGCAAAAACTGAACTACAGTCAACCCAACTAGATCACATTTTTGTTAATCTAGTTCTAACAAGCGCTGAATGAGCGCAAAGACCTCCGTCGAGGCAACAGGGTCAGTAGGGGAATAGTACATCACTGAATAACATAGGGCCGGATGCCAAGCTCAATTTTGCATTTGTTGACGTGAACTTCACCAATGGTAATTAACGTGAGATTGAGGGTTCCCCACTAGCATGTCCAGCTAGGGATGTGGAAGTCACATTCCCCGCAAATAATATTTCTTTGAGTTCACGTGCTTGAAATATTGGGGTATGGAATAGAGTATATTGATGGAAAACCTGGAATACTGCTTGAGACATTAGGCCCCTTCCCACCCACAACTCGCCATGAGAGGACACCCCCACCCAAATCAACACGTTAGCGGCAGAAATGAGACCCTGTGTGCCTAGTTTTACCAACTTGCTTGTGATTTTATGGTATAGGCCCTACACATCAACACTTCATATTTTGTATGTGTACAGTATAGCATCCTCATTGACAGAATCCTCTACAAAACACATCTGATTTTACCGACACTTCGTTCTGATCTGTCTCCGCACATCATGTGCTGATTCAATGAGCTCGGAATAACTTTGTATACTGGTGTTACAGGTCACCTTCACCATAATGTATCAATTACCATGGACTTGTACATGTAATCACATTCATATTGAATGGTTATGGCTCATGAGAATATTGCCCATATGGAACAAATGGCTGGATTCCAGCGAATAAAAAGTTCATGTTAATCATAAACAACATACAATTAATAATACTATCAAATAATTATGTATATTCCTTGTCGACATCAACAAAATACAGACAATATTATGACTGAATCAGGGTAACAGATATCCAAGGGTATATATGTCTACACTAAACTGAAGGAGATGCATGATGCGTATTATATTATGTTGTAAAACTTCACTTGCTAATCTCGATCATGTTGCTTATTGTGAAAATAAATGAAGTTATGAAAATAAATTTAGTATGATTGCCCAGTACCCTCAAATTAGAAATATCTTCAGCCGCTAAAGTTAAGCCAATCATAACAATATATAACACCATGGTACTCAGGAAATGAAGTCCTTGTTTCTAGAAGCTAAATCATTTCTGACACATTCAAGTCCTCGCCTGGTCAAGGGACATAATTTTGTAAATAAAAAAAAACAAAACAAAAAAAACAAGTATAGATCCACACTGGCGCAGACCAGAAAGTTTTATGACCTTTGATGATATTTGTGGAGCATGCTGCAGGACTTCAACTTTCATGAATCTGATATTATCCACACAATCCCATTCTATATGATATTTTTGCCATAGCTCCGATAAACTAGATCCCTTCATTTATGTGGTCTAGATCCAGGAGCAAAGTTTCAATTTATGCTTTCTGGATATAAAACTGGTGAAAAAAAAGCCACAAAGCTGTTACAACAAAAACATGTCACATTCACAGACTCCTACAAAGTTTTCTTCATGTACAAGTTAAATTGAGTTTACAGCAAAGATATTTTCAGATACTAAGTAAGAATTTGAATTGCCAGTCATGGAAATTGTCCGTCAGTATTAATTCTCTGGTATTTGTCAACATTTTCCTTCAAATATTTTTTACTTTTTGACTCTGTATGGGTAGTTGTAATTCAGACGTCGCCATTGTCTAGATGACTGATGTGGCTGCCTATACAAAGCCCTTAAGGACAATTTCGGATTACATTTCAGGTTTTCACAGGACTTTCAGGAACAATATTTTTGTCATCTACAGGAATTTGGAGAGAAGTACTATAATTCTGTATAAATTACCGTAATTTTCAATATTGTAGATTCAGAGAAAATTACAATTTTGCATATTATGTGACTTTTATACTGTATTACATTCCACTTCAAAGACTTAATTACTTTGTGATCATGGCTAAGAAAACATAGTTCACCAAATATGAAACCATCATACCAGACTTGGGAGCAGCTCTGTTGTCCTTTTTTCTTCATCCAAGGCATTACTACCATTACTGCGGACTCAGGTGGGTTCTCCACTGTAAGACCCTGTTTAGTCCTTCAAACTTATTGGATATGTGCAGTAAACTTGTTCATTAAAGAAGAGCCTTGTGTTGACCTCTCTAGATGGGATGGAGACAGGAGTTATCATCGGACCTCCGTCATAGGATATCAGCTTTGCTTCTCGGACGATTCACATGAGGTCTCTCTCAGAATGTCTAGCGTTCCATTAGCTGCCTCTTTGGCATAATAATTGGCAAACTCATTGTGTTTATTTCCATGGTGACTGTAGTATTATTAACATGTGACCATTCCACCGTGTCCAGTAATGGCTCTAACGCTGCTCTTATTCTTATAGCCCTAATATTCTCAGCCATCTAGGCAAGAATATCAGTAACGAAACTAAAGAAAACATTGAACACGAATTGGGCTTTAATGGTAAGTCTCAAAGGCACTGTCAGTTTGACCTTTTGAAGGCACTGTAAGACTGGTTGCCAATGTTGCAGGTGCCCTTCAGAAGAGATGGACAACCCCAGAATCTCATAAAAATATATATATATCAGTTTATCTTTCATGGATGTCCTATAATGGCTCAGGCTTTACTGAAAAAGCATAGGAGAACTCAACCCAAATGGCATTCTAATTCACTATTCAATTCCCATGTGTATAATAAATGAATGATACTTTAATGGGTATTTGCCATGAACTACCAACCATTCAGCTGGAGTATTGGTGATGCCCTAGCACCTGTGGTTCACTCCATGTACATCGTCAATTATCCTGTATGTGACAACAGTTTCAAATTAGGGGTGGTGGGCATTACAGGCTGATGAGATTATCATTTCATCGGGTATATGACAGCAAATCTCTAATGAATGTTGTGTAGGACCTGGTTCATGATCTGCTGAAATGTCATAGAATTTAGCAACCAAAATGGCATCTGTATGACATTAGACCCTTGCGTCTAGTATAGAGATATATGGGCATCTGCCGTAAACCTGTAGCCATATCAAAAAACTGAACACATCATTTAAGATTCTCCTTTTTAGTTAAAAACTTCACACGAGCAAGGGCTGGTTCGCTCGGTGTCAGTATAATGTGACTGAGTGGGGTGTCATGTCTGCCTACGGCATGATATTTCGGTGGGACAGCACTATAAAATGGCAGCATCAGATCTGCTCTGTTACAAGTAGGTTAAGGGACAACACTGATTTGTTACTATCCACACATGTATATTGTGTTGAAATTCTTGTGGGAATTTTTCATTTTCTAAGGGTATTTTATGCCAAATTGATCCTAGTTTTTATAAGTCAGACTAAGAGTATTCCCATGAAGACAGAGAACAGTAGTGGGCAGTAATAAACCATCGCTGTTGTTGTTCTCATTCATAATTAATCAATGACGCTGAGAGAAATGAGGAATCCAACAATGAATCCTCCCCCACGAGAACCCAAGACATCGAGAGTGTTCTCTGATGCTCGCCCTAGGACATCCTGTTGATTGACTTGGGGTCCCGTGGGAGGTATCGTTGCTGGATTCTTCATGAAAAGAGATACGATTACAATTTTACCCATTAACTACCCATTTATGGATAGCAGAATTCCAGAAGGACCTGCATTTGCTGGATCATGTGAAGACGATTTCAATCAATGCCACAGAATGTTGTTACACATACTTACCCCAGTTAGTCCCCCTCCCCCCTACGACAATCTGTCTGAGAAGCTCCGGCTGAAGACCGAGATGTCCTGCGGCGTGTTTGACTGGCTCACACGACTAGCTCTAACTGATACAGGGAAGGAAGAGTATGGTTCGACTTATTATCCGTGATTAACTCGCTGAGCTGAGTAGTAGAATTAACGAGAGATCCTGAAGGATCTTGGCGCCCACCATTGTCCGATAATTGTAAGCTAATGACAAGAGGATCTTTTTGTCCACTGTTACTAAGAACAAACGATTGATTTGTAATTTTGTTCGCAGTATTTCTAATTTGATCGAAAAAGATCGAAAAAGGGACACTGGAAAACACCAAGATATTAAACATTTATAAACAATGTTAGTATTTATTATCAAATCAAACCTGCTGTTAGCAGTTAGCTTACAATTATCAGACAATGGTGGGCGCCAAGATCCTTCAGGATCTCTCGTTTTCTAGCTCTCGGGATGTAGACCTCGGTTTGGGAGATGTCCACAGCATCTGTGACGTCATCAGTACGAGTAGTAGCGAAAGTGGGCATTGTGGGGGTGTGTTTTAAGGTAATAAGGTAAGATTCTTGGTATGTGCTTTAGAATAGGTTTACCAGAAGACTATTCTGTGAAGTCATGTAACGCAGTCAGTATGTCGGCACCTCTTCCCACTTCCCTTATAGGTGTTGTAATTTGATTTGAGTCATAAATATCCTCTTTCCAAGTTTCAGGAGTTTCAAGATTTCTAGAAAGTGTACTTATGTCGGTTGTTATAGTACAAGAGAAAAGAGCAAATTCAGTCTGAAAGTGAATGTCTGGAGGATCCTTCGTCTTCGTTTTGTAGTATTATTTTTTTTGCACGTGTCATCATTAGGTACTGGAAGTGAAGACAAATCACTTTGACACTTTGGCATGAGCTATGAAACATACTTAAGATTTTATAATGAGGAACGAATGCAATTTCTCTTTTGTTTACTGGGCTAGTTTGAGATATCTCTTTTAAGATACCATGCTCGAAAATTGTAAGATGGTACAACATTCAATACTGAAGGGATCCGGGCAGTAATGTTGAAACTTTGAAAGTGTCTGAATCCTTATTATCTCCCTTGGATCAAAACGCGCAGTTGTCGAGTTGTGACGTGTCACAAGGGTGACATCCCTTCATGCAGCCGACCTGTCGGCAGACGAAACAGTGGGGCAGTTCACTTGCAACTGCATGGACTAAAGAAAACTGATTTAAAATTTGAAGAAAGACATTTTAATTCCAAATTATTTGAACTCCATGATATGGAAGGTGAAGGTATGGATATTCAATATATAGAATATGCCCCGCTGTTTGATCTGCCGACTCTTGTGATGCAACATCACAACTCGGGAATACCGTATTAATTTGAAGCGTAACTTGGATTTTCGAATCGGACCAAAACAGGTATCTTGCACAACTAGGCCCCATGTGGGACCTGTGTACCAAATTTCAGAAAGGTCCATGAAGTAGTTCCTGAGAATTCACGATAACAATGTTTCAATGGGAAATTCAAGATGGCCACCTGTCGGCCATTTTGGATTTTCGAATCGGACCAAAAAAGGTATCTTGTACAACTGGACCCTAAGAGGAATCTGTGTACCAGATTTGAGAAAGATCCACGCAGTACTTCCTGAGAAATCACGAAGACAAAGTTGCTTGGGGGAATCCAAGATGGCCGCCTGGTGGCCATATTGGATTTTCGAATCGGACCAGAAAAGGCATCTTGACCACAACTAGACCACACGGGGGAACTTGTGTTCCAAATTTGACAAAGATCCATGCAGTTTAGTTCCTGAGAAATCGCAATAATAAAATTTCATGGGGAAATCCAATCTGGCCGCCTGATGGCTATATTGGATTTTGGAATCGAACCAGAAAAGGTATTTTGCACAACTGGATCACAAGGGGAACCTGTGTACCAAATTTGAGAAAGATCCATGCAGTACTTCCTGAGAAATCATGGTAACGTTTCATGGGGAAATCTAAGATGGCCGCCTGGTGGCCATATTGGATTTTCGGTTCGGACGGAAAAGGTATGTTGCACAACTAGACCCAAGGGGAACCTGTGTACCAAGTTTGAGAAAGATCCATACAGTAGTTCCTGAGAAATCGCGATAACAAAGTTTCATTTGCAAATCCAAGATGGCCGCCTTGTGGCCATATTGGATTTCCGAATCGGACGGGAAAAGGTATCTTGCACAACTAGATCCCAGGGGGAACCTGTGTACCAAATTTGAGAAAGATCCATGCAGTACTTCCTGAGAAATGACGATAACAAAATTTCATGGGAAATCCAAGATGGCTGCCTGGTGGCCATATTGGATTTTCGAATCGGACAAGAAAAGGTATCTTGCACAACTAGACTCCAAGGGGAACCTGTGTACCAAATTTGAGAAAGATCCATGCAGTAGTTCTGAAGAAATTGCGATAACAAAGTTTCATAAGAAAATCCAAGATGGCCGCCTCATGGCCATATTGGATTTCCGAATCGGACCAGGGAAGGTATCTTACACAACTAAATCCCAAGGCGAACCTGTGTACCAAAGTCGAGAAAGATCCATGCTGTAGTTCCTGAGAAATCGCGATAAAGTTTCATGGGGAAATCCAAGATGGTCGCCTTGTGGCCATATTGGATTTCCGAATCGGACCAGGGAAGGTATCTTGCACAACTAGATCCCAAGGGGAACCTGTGTACCAAATCTGAGAAAATCCACGCGGTACTTCCTGAGAAATCACGATAACAAAGTTTCATGGGGAAATCTAAGATGGCCGTCTGGTGGCCATATTGGATTTTCGTATCGGACCGAAAAAGCCATATTGCACAACTAGACCCTAAGGGGAACCAGTGTACCAAATTTGAGAAAGATCCATGCAGTACTTCATGAGAAATGACGATAACAAAGTTTCATGGAGAAATCCAAGATGGCTGCCTGGTGGCCATATTGGATTTTCGAATCGGACCAGAAAAGGTACTTGCACAAATAGACCCCAACGGGAGCCTTTGTACCAAATTTGAGAAAGATCTATGAAGTACTTCCTGAAAAATGATCGATACCAATGTTTCATGGGGAAATCCAAGATGGCTGCCTGGTGGCCATATTGGATTTTCGAATCGGACCAGAAAAGGTATCTTACA
Organism: Hanleya hanleyi; assembly: GCA_036873755.1. Taxonomy (NCBI): domain Eukaryota; kingdom Metazoa; phylum Mollusca; class Polyplacophora; order Lepidopleurida; family Hanleyidae; genus Hanleya; species Hanleya hanleyi. The sequence goes on from JAVTVY010008461.1 coordinate 145,549, forward strand.
CAACTAGATCCCAAGGGGAACCGGTGTACCAAATTTGAGAAAGATCCATGCAGTAGTTCCGAATAAATTGCGATAACAAAGTTTCATAAGGAAATCCAAGATGGCCGCCTCATGGCCATATTGGATTTCCGAATCGGACCAGAAGAGGTATCTTACACAACTAGATCCCAAGGGGAACCAGTGTACCAAAGTTGAGAAAGATCCATGCTGTAGTTCCTGAGAAATCGCGATAACAAAGTTTCATGGGAAAATCCAAGATGGCCGTCTGGTGGCCATATTGGATTTTCGTATCGGACCGAAAAAGGCATACTGCACATCTAGCCCCTAGGGGGAACCTGTGTACCAAATTTGAGAAAGATCCATGCAGCACTTCATGAGAAATGATAACAAAGTTTCATGGGGAAATCCAAGATGGCTGCCTGGTGGCCATATTGGATTTTCGAATCGGACCAGAAAAGGTATCTTGCACAGCTAGACCCCAATGGGAATCTGTGTATCAAATTTGAGAAAGATCCATGAAGAAGCTACTGAGAAATCGCGATAACAAGGTTTCATGGGAATAAGGCGGCCATCTTGGATTTTCGGATCGGACCGGAAAAGGTATCTTGCACAACTAGACCCCAAGGGAAACCTGTGTACCAAATTTGAGAAAGATCTATGCAGTAGTTCCTGAGAAATCGCGATAACAAGAATTGTTTATGGATGGACTGACGACTGACTAAAGCGATTTGAACACTCAATACGAAAAATTTGGACCAAGGATGGTCCATCTCTACCCGAAGCACACTCCCACAATGACCACTTTACTTACTACAACCAACTGCGCATGCGCAGATTGACGCGTCTTGCAATAAAAACACGCTATTCTTACTCCACCCCATGAGAGCTTCACACTGATACCCCACACGGTACATTTGGACCACGGATGGTCCATCTCTACTCAAAAGAACCCCCAAAATGCCTGCTTTCTATACTACGGCCAGAATGCGCATGCGCAGAATAATGAAAATGGATGATACATTGGTCCAGTCGGATGCTCCTCCTCTCACTCACTCAAAATAAGACCTCATACGACCAAATCGGACCACTAGGGGCTCACCTAGACCCCAAAACGTCCGCCCAGCGCTATTTACCCACTATGCATGCGCACAGTGAGTTGTTCAAAAAATTTCATCACTTAGCTTCGAGACTCCTCCCATTGTGGTCTATGTGGTGAGACGACAAAAACAAGATCCCAAAACCCATATCGCAATGTCCAGGAGTGAATTGCCCAGTATGGACCTATCCACTAAGCCTATGGGCCTAACCAGACCTCTCCGAACTTTTTAAAAAATTTCACCGCTTCTAGACCCCTCCCATTGTGTTCTACAGCTTGAGACGAAGAAAACAAGAACCCACAACCCATAGTAAAAAAAAAAAAAAAAAAAAATCCTATACCCCATACAGGCATTTCCCATATAGATGTAAACGTTCGAATCCGGGGAGATGACCCGGAATTTGCGCCACAGAGTGTTCGCCCAGTCAGAGTTGTCTTCCTTGCCTCCAGAGGGCAGCACGATCGATACCGAAAGGGGAATCCCCAAAGCAAGCGCCGCCATTTTGTTTGTTTATTTTTTGCGGAGATATACTGGACAATAAACGCTCGACCCTGGGGTCGCACTGATAATATGCTGGTCATAATAACGTCGTCCAACACCCAGGTTATGTTTATTATCATTGGCAGTCACTGGGGTCTTATGTAGGGGCAGATCACTCTTGCTGGGCCATTGCCCGGATGTGACCTTTGATGCCCGATGTCACTGGACCGGATTTGACGTCATATTGACATCAATTTGATAAGTAATAAAAGAGCTTCTGGGGGCTTATTTAGGGGCAGATATGTGCAAATCAGGGGAGATAACTAGGAATTGTTCAAACAGAGTTATCTGCCCTAAAATGAGCCCCCAGATACGCTTTACATACTACTCACCCCTATATCCGGAATTACATTGGTTCAAATTTCTAGGTTGTTTAATAGCCTTGATCCTATTTGGTGGCTAGCAATCCAGAGAAAGGTCTACAATTTTGTGCTTCTGAGAATGTAACATAACAAATATGTTTATAGCGAACAAATTTGTATATTTGGAATCCTTGAGAAATACTCTTTCAATGGATATATACATTACCATAGCTATGAGGTTTATTTTTAGCTGTAAAAAGACAAATTCAAGCGGGTGTGTAAAATTGTCTGCAGTTTGGCTCTGTATCCATTAGGCATGGACAACTATTCAAACCCTCTGCTTCATGAAAGTGACTTAACAGCTGCATGGACATGGAGATCAAAAAGGTCATTTTGATTAATATTTTTTCATTAATTCATCGTCAGACTCAAAAATCGTCAGGCAACAAAATTTATATTTTGGTATATATTATAACAGTAGTTTTCCAACAAAATTGGTGAGAAACTAGTACATTATTTTACAATTTATTCTTTTACTACATGTACAAGCACGATGTACCTAGTCGCCCACAGAGGGTTTTTCTTTTTTAGTTCAACACATTCAAGACTTTATTCAACAAAAACAACCATTTTTACCTTCATTTTAGAGAGCTAACCTGCTTAAAGGTGTTCAACGAGGTGTTTTCAAAAAGCCAGATTTATGCTCTGGGGTTTCCCCTTCTCCATTGTAAACAGCTTCAATCTTAACTGTTCAGCTGCTGGATTCTTCTTTATAGTGCACTGCAGAAGTTCCCATTTTTAGCCCACCATCTTGTTCAAATCACTTTTCGTCCGTCGTCTGTCGTCCGTCATTCTGTCCGTCGTCAGTCCATCCGTAAACAATTCTTGTTATCGCTATTTCTCAGGAACTACTGCATGGCTGTTTCTCAAATTTGGTACACAGGTTCCCCTTGTGGTCTAGTTGTGCAAGATAAATTTTTCGGTCCGATTTGAAAATCCAATATGGCCACCAGGTGGCCATCTTAGATTTTCACATGAAACTTTGTTATCGTGATTTCTCAGGAAGTACTGCATGGATCTTTCTCAAATTTGGTACACATGTTCCCCTTGGGGTCTAGTTGTGCAAGATACCTTTTCTGGTCCGATATCCCCATGAAACTTTGTTATCGTGATTTCTGGGGAAGTACTGCATGGATCTTTCTCAAATTTGGTACACAGGTTCCCCTTAGGGTCTAGTTGTGCAAGATACACCTTTTTCAATCCCATTGGAAAATCCAATACGGCCACCAGGCGGCCATCTTGGATTTCCCCATGAAACTTTGTGTTATTTGCGCTGAAAACTTACCTCACTTCCACTCTTTGCATTTCTTGTCTACAGGAAATATCACAGTAAGAATTTAAATGACACAGTTATCTCCCCTGCTAGTCACCTGATTGCATAGCTACCCACAATTCTACTTCCTTCTTGTTCTACTGCTTCGTAGGGCTGGAAGTAAACATTGTCAACTCCGTGAAAAAGTGCCTTTTCTAGCGAAACTACTCGCAGTTGAATTACCTCAGACGTCTGATTTTCTGCAAGAAGCCCTTTGGGAAGTATTCTCTAAGTTATCAGCGTAAAAATGGCTCAAAATATGTCTCAAATGTCATGCATGTCTTGTGGAGGTGACAAGCCTAGTTATGACCTTCACTCAGTGTGTCCGCCATGCCGCCAGGGTAGAATCTGTACATGGGACACGGCCTGTGAAGAGTGTATTGTGTGGGCGCCCGGCATATTCCAGGTTTATTTGGCCGGTTCTCTGGCAGCTAACGAAGGGAATGGTGTCGTTATGCCTGCCAATCTCGCAAACGAGACGTATGTAGCACAGTCTCCTCGTACTAATGTTGGGGTTTGTTAGTTCAGTAGCTGGGGCTTCATTAGTCAGCCTATTGGATGTAAATAAAGATAAACAAACGCCCCCCCCCGCTCACGATGCTTCCATTTCAGGCCAGGTGAAGGGTCAATCAGGTAAGGGATCGACCCGGTTGGTACAAGTGGAAGGAGTAATCGAAGATATGGAATCTGGTACTACGACGACTGTGGAAGTGGAGATTCCTATTGAGCGGACGCCTGGATGTGACGATGAAGGGAAATCGGTGACGGACCCAGGCTTAGCGTGGGAAAGCCAGGGGACTCCGATCGCTCGATCGGAGTCAACTTATGATTATGAAAACTTGGGCAGCACCAGTGAGGAGCCTAATGTTAAATTTTCATTTGGGTCCGGGGTTGGGAAAATACCTTCCTCGACGCTGTCGAGGCCTGGACTTCCCGGTCGCTCAGTTACGCCTTTAACTGCTGCTTCCGGTTTGTCTGAATTTTCTCAACCTGCTTCCGGTTACTCTGGTGGCCTTCCTCGTTCCCTTGCCGAGACGTTTGTGTCTACGAGCCTTCTGGGCCACCAGAGATTAAGGTTCCCGCAACAACGGCAGTATGGTATGTATTCAGGTACCCATAATATGTCAAATTTTTTGCCTGTGTCTGAGTTGCGTTATCAAGAACCCTCAATCAGACCAGTTCAAATTATGCGGCATCCGGTTGCTGGTCTACCTTCGCCCTTGCGTGGCTTAGGTCAGATATCTGCTTCCGGTGGTGTTCGAGGTACGGGACCGGGAATTTATCGTATGATGCGTCCTCCTATACGTGCTTCCGGTTTACGACCTCGTATGCCTGTTCACCGACCTTTACAGTGGCCGTGCTCACGTCCAGCTGGAGGGTCCTTGAGTGTGAACACACCTCGTCAGGCCTTGCTTCCGGTCCACTCTCAAGTGACTGATCCCACATTGGCTGCCATACTGCGCGGTATGGAACAGCAACGTGAGGAAATGAAGGAATTGAGAGAGATGATGACCAGTCAATTCCGAAGTAGTACGCCACTGCTTCCGGTTTTGACTGAACAGTCTAGGAAACCGGAAGCTAATTTGTCGAGGACTATCCCTTCCAATACTCCCTCCTGGCAGGAAGCCCCGGAAGCTATGGAAGTGGATAGGGACCAGTACGGTAGATCTGAATTGAATGAACCTACCAATACTGATCCGGATGCTAGGAAATATTATGAACTTATTTCCGGCATCTATGACTTAATTCCTGATATGCAGCTTCCGGTCCCACATGCGGGGGATATTGAAACTGAATCAGGAGAGTCAAACCGGGTTACGAGGTCGGCTACCACGCTTCCGGCCTCAACTGCTATTCATTCTATCTGCCATTTATTCCATAGAACGTTAGCAGAACCCGCTACGCAGGAGGAACGTGCTATAAGGTTGAGACCAAGAGCTCGCTTCCGCCCTGCAGGATCTTCTGGTCCGTTCCCGGTACAGAAGCCAAACACACGAAGTTATGGCGTACATAACTCACCGTTTAGCTTCCGGTCTGCAGAGGTGAACGGCGACTTTCAGTATTTATGCGCTAGCAATACTAAAGTGCCTAGTAATCCGGATGTTCCTTGCACGAACAAACAGGCCGCAGTACTTGAGGAAACTGCTCGACAAGGAGTGGCGATTACGAATCACCTTGACTGGTTTCTTAAAGCCATAAAGGATGGTTTATTTTCGCTGTCGGGCGCGGACAGTCAAGAACAGTTACAGGAGGGTATAAACCTCGTTCTTGACTACCAGAAGATTGCTTCCGGTGCTGTAGAAGATTTACTGGTACACAATGCCTACCTATCTTCTATGCTAGTGTATTTAAGGAGAAAGGCCTTCATTCCTTTTATGCATAGTTACACACCGGAAGCTGTAAAGAGGAGTCTACTAGAGACATCTACGGCTCCTTCTTTACTGTTTGGTGATGCTGTTGCCGAAGTTCGACAAGCTGATAGAGAAGGCAGCTGTAATAGAGCTTCCGGTTTCGGACACGTCACCCGGGTTCTATTCGCCGGTCTTTCTGGTCCCCAAGAAAGACACGTCCGAGATGCGCATGGTTATAAACCTAAAGCGCCTCAACAAGGACTACCTCACTCCACCGCCACACTTCCGCATGGAGTCCTTCCGGTCTATCCGGTCGGTACTCGGACAAGGGGAATGGCTGACTTCTCTGGATTTAAGGGATGCATACCTGCATATCCCGATACATCCGGGGGACAGGAAGTACTTGAGATTCATGGTCGGCAAACGACGCTTCCAAATTCAAGTGCTTCCGTTCGGCCTATCCACTTCCCCTTGGGTGTTCACACGAGTGTTTACACCAGTGGCACAATTCCTGCACAGTCTAGGTATAAAGTACCACTTTTATATCGACGACTCCCTGCTAAGGAATGCCTGCAAGGAGCAGTTAATCCTAGACACCCAGTTTGTCTTAAGGATGTTGACTTCTCTGGGATACATCCCACACGAAGAGAAATCAGAGCTGATTCCTTCACAAAGGCGCAAATTTCTGGGGGTGGAATACGATACGCTACGAGCTCTCGCCAAACCCCCAGAAGATCGATGGCTAAAGATAACGACGAAGATACCTCAGTTCCTCAAGTTATCTCGGGCCAGGGCTTTACACTTTGCTGCGATAATCGGCCTCTTGACGTCAACACAGGACGTAACACCAAGAGGGCGGTTGCAGCTTCATCCCTTAATGATTTACTTCAATCATCAATGGGTCGAAAGGCAGTTGAATCCGTGGATACCTGTAACACCGCTAGTCAAACAATGCCTCCAATGGTGGCTGGATCCACTCAACGTTATGCCAGGTGTGTCCCTACTTCCGTTTCGTCCGTCACATCACCTGTTCACGGACGCATCTATGGAAGGATGGGGAGCCCACCTCGAGTCCAAGTCGACATCCGGGTTATGGACAATCGAGGAACGCTCGTACCATATAAACGTGTTGGAGTTTATGGCAGTGACACATGCCATCCACACGTGGGTGAGCGTATTGACCGACAAGAACCTGCTAGTTGCGACGGACAACACAACAGTCGTGTCCTATATCAACAAGCAGGGGGGGACGAGATCTCCGCTATTACAAAGCCAAGCGGAAATCTTTTTCGGTCTGTGTTGGGACAACAACATATCGGTGTTGGCCAGGCACATCCCGGGGGTACTGAACGTCTTAGCGGATTCGCTTTCACGACGGAATCAGATAATTCCCACGGAGTGGCAACTTCACCCAGACATACTAAAACAAATAGCTCATGTCTGGGAGATGCCACACATAGATCTGTTCGCCACTCGGCGCAACAATCTACTGCCCCTGTTCATGTCGCCGGTTCCGGATCCGACGGCATATGCAGTGGACGCACTATCGCAGGACTGGTCAAGGATGGTAGCATATGCGTTCCCTCCTCCAGCTATCCTAGCGAAGGTACTTCAGAAGATCCGCGAACACATGTGTGTCGTTTACCTGATTGTTCCGTGGTGGCCAGCAAGGCCGTGGTTCCCGGAACTATTGGATCTTCTGGTAGATGTACCAAGACAGCTTCCGGTATGGCACAATCTACTGCGCCAGCCCGGAACGTCGACATTCCACAGCCAACCAGGACTGTTCCACTACCACGTGTGCAAGTGCTCAAGCAGCACTTCGCTCAGGCGGGATTTTCAGCGGAGGTTGGGCGCCGAATGGCACAATCTATTCGACCGTCCTCTTCCGCTGTATACAACTCAAAGTGGGCAATCTTCGATCTTTGGTGTGGAGAGAGGGATATTAATCCATCCTGCGCAACTATCCCTGAGATAGCAGAGTTTCTATTGTACCTGTTCAGGGATAGGGGCCTGGTGCCTGCTACGGTAGAAGGTTATAGAGCGGCCATTGCTCAACCTATTCTACTGGGTACTGGGATTAATCCCTCGACTGATCCAAACTTATCTGCACTAATCAAGTCATACAAGATAACTGGTCAGTCGGCTGTTCCGAAATTACCTAAGTGGGACTTAGCCTTAGTACTTCGGCAATTGGGAGAGCCACCTTTCGAGCCAATAGAAGCTATTGAGCTAAAATATTTATCATACAAAACTTCGTTTTTGTTGGCTCTTGCTTCAGCAGCTAGGGTGTCAGAGCTGCATGCGCTCGATAAAAGGAACATCAGACACTCTAGGAACTGGAGCAAGGTAGTTCTCACAACGGTTCCTGAGTTTGTGGCCAAGAATCAAGCCCTCTACGATTCCATATCTCGAGAGTTCACAATTCCAGCCTTATCTGATTTCCTTTCGTCCGGTCTTGAATCAGACATGTTAATGTGTCCGGTTCGGGCTCTTGCGTGTTACCTGAATCGTACAGAGGAGATCAGAGCGGGAAGGAGGCGTTTGTTTATCCCTTTCGATCCCAAAGCCAAACAAGAAATAAGTAAAAACACTATCTCGAGTTGGCTCAAAAATACGATTCGGCTAGCGTACTCCACGGCTACTGATAGGCAAGCCGCGCTTGTAAACGTTTCGGGTCACGAGATTAGGGCATTAGCGGCATCATGGCCTCTATGGACCAACAGATCGGTGACAGACATTATGAGGGCGTGCTACTGGAGGTCAAACACGACATTTGCCTCCTACTATCTCCGGGACATGACGTTGGCATGTAACGACCTCTATTCTATCGGCCCACTTGTGACCGCACAGCGGGTGTCAGGGGGACCGAGGCCAGCAATATAGCTACAAAAGTCCGGGCGTACAGTTGTAACCCTGCTTGCGGGTGAGTGCATTTTTTCTCTCGGCCCCTTTCGAAAAAAAGGGGGGGGCGTATATTGCATCTCAGCCTTGAAGTCAGAGTAGCAACAGAGGTTCCCTGTGTACCATAGGCATACAGGTTATTACTGTTGTATGATTTCATGGATCCTCTGTGAGGTAGAAGATCTATGATTTCTACTTTGAACTAGTCACTATGTATGGCATTTATCACTACCACGGATTGTATCAGTTTGCCCACCTACCTTACGGTGGCATTCTATGCAAAGAGTGGAAGTGAGGTAAGTTTTCAGCGCAAATAACAAAAAAAATTTACAAGTAAATTTTCTGTTATTAAGCTAAAACTTACCTCACTTCCAGTGATGCCCACCCAACCTCCCCGCTATGATACATCCAGACCATGTATCGCAGTGGAACAAGAAGGAAGTAGAATTGTGGGTAGCTATGCAATCAGGTGACTAGCAGGGGAGATAACTGTGTCATTTAAATTCTTACTGTGATATTTCCTGTAGACAAGAAATGCAAAGAGTGGAAGTGAGGTAAGTTTTAGCTTAATAACAGAAAATTTACTTGTAAAATTTTTTTTATCGTGATTTCTCAGGAAGTACTGCATGGATCTTTCTCAAATTTGGTACATAAGTCTTTCGACAAACATCCGTGGTCCAGTTGTACAAGAAACCTTTTGGTCCGATTCGAAAATCCAACATGGCCGCCAGGCGGCCATCTTTAATTTCCCCTTGAAACATAGTTACGGTAATTTTCCTAATAACTCGTGATGCAGTGATGAAACTCGCAACTTCAAAAATTGGCTACTTTCGAATTATTTGTCGCGCTAATTCCAGAAAAACGCTTGTGTTCGAATTATATGATATTCACGGAAGATCCAAAATGGCGGACCGCTTCACCGTTATCGTTGTGATCTATTCCTAACCGTGTATTATGTTTGATATCCCTTCATGGTTCATTTAAAAGACTCTGGGCCATCCTTAAAATATGTCAGTTGGCGTAACCCGCCCGCCCCATCGAAAAGCTAGCGACCCAAAAGTTTTGATCAGCCCTCTGTCGGCTGCCCCATCTGTCGCCGTAAATGTTTTTTTCTTTTTCTTCAACTTCAAGCTTCTAGGTCGTGAATTTGTCCGCCAGAGTTGCAAGTTTCAAGAATGAAATACAAAGAAAATTTAGTCTACGAAACGAAAGAAAAATCTGCCCTTACGTTGTTGTTGTTGAAAAGCGATATGCGTGTTGAAACTTTTGTGCCTTACTTCCCTATTTTGAAAGTAAACTCTTCCAATTCGATTCGTCGGGAAGACTTGTGGGATGACAGCATCGGGTCAGTGGAAGTTTCCATTACCGCAATAGGGATGATAGCCCGACAGTATTGCGACACGTGCCTACAGTCAGTCGACCATATTTCTCGGCTAAATCTGTACCGTGATGCCGACGTTTGGTTCATTATCCATCAAACACGAAGTAAAAAGTGAAATGTCCATCTTGTCAAGGATTGAAAATACATAATACGAAGCTGCGCATCTGAAAACCCCTCGGCTCTGGGCACCAGTCATTCATATTGAATTCAATTTGAACCAAGATGTCAGGAACACCAAGCAGTCAAGTGACAAATATACATACATGTATTATCAAAAAATTTTCAATTAGAAATGGCCCGTAAGGTTTCCATCCAATCCAAGAAACCGGTATTCATTACATAAGTCTCTTGATGCATCGATGATGTATATCAAATTTTACATCGAGCATTTGAACGTTATCAGAGATTGAGATCATTATTGATTTTGCATAAATTAAAGATGACCGCCCATCCTTCCCGCCACTCAGAGGAACTGATTCATTGCAAGTCTCTTGATACATCGATGCTGTATACCAAGTTTCATATAGAACACTGAAATGGTACCAAAGATATACATCATTAAAGATTTCGCATAAATTAAAGATAGCCACCAAGGTTTCCGCCCAATCAGAAAAACCAGAACTGTCATTTATCATAAGGGACCGTTCAAAATTTATCTTGAGGGGGGGGCCGGTGGAAATTCAGCTGATGACCCTAAGTTATGTGTGACCCCCCTGCCTTTGGCTGGAAGGTTATCAGTGACCCCCCCTCACCTGATACCATATTTATCAATGACCCCCCCCCCGCCATCTCACCACAAGTTCATTCCCCCCATGGACATTTCCCCCAGTGGGCATTTCCCCCGGTGGACATTTCCTTCAATGGACATTTCCCCCACCCCACAATGTATTTTGAACATAGTTTTTAAATAATTTGGCACATCATATACATGTATTATATAGCACATTTTTAAACAATATTATGGATCACATAGTGATAACATATAAATCATATACATATTATATATTTTAACATTTTAAGAAAACATATCACATTGTGGTAAAATAAAAGATGTATTTTTAAACAATATTATTTTGTTCTATTTTTTACCTCAGTTTTCACTTCAGTTCGGTTTTATGCTCATCAAATGGCTTCATGACACCGACCTATGAACAGTTAATGTTACGCTATATACCATGTATACATCTTTTATATTGTTTTAAAATGTGCTGACTGTATAATACTGATATATACTGTGTATATGTATAATAACTTATCACTTTGTGACTCAATTATCGTAAAACATATGTGGAAATCCTTATATCTTATAATATAGAAAAAAAATTGCGTTATTACAAAATTATTTAAAAACCATGTTCAAAATAACCTAAAAATATAGGGCGGAGGAAATGTCCACTGGAAGAAATGTCCACTGGGGGAAATGTCCAAGGGGGAAATGTCCGTACACCATTCCAACATAGCCAGGGGCACTAAAATGATGGAGTGTGAAATTATATTAAGACCGATTGAAAGCACGTTAATAATATGAAGAGCTATTCGTTGATAAACTGATTCGCGGTACGGTCTTATACATATGAAAAAGTGGCAGGGAACGTGACACAGTTCTGCACTACGACGTAACTGCGAGGAGCTCGGAGATTACATTCTGTATGACGTATTTATTCTGAGGTCTGAGGTAAACTTATGTCATACTGCATAATTATGATAGATAATACTACATACAACCGCTCAGGGAAACAATGAGGTTATGTTTGTAACTGACACAGAGATAAACTTTATAAAAATACGGACGAATCCGACATGATTAATTTCATACATTCATGCATTTTATAATATTATCCTCATCATGACTTTAACTACCGTCAGTGCAACTTGTCTTGCAGTACGCCACAATTTATTTCTTCAACTTTGGGGCAGCATAAATTATTGAAATTATTTGTTTCAGTCTCAAAATTCAGGCTATATTCATTTAGCTAGTCAATGTCCACAAGGTCCAGGCTGCACTGCACCTGGATTTGTTTAGATAAAGGATTTGCTATAGATGCACTGTGTACTAACTCAAATCTAGATGAATAGGGTCTAGCTTTTAATACATCTTGAGAAGAGTAAATATGATTATAAAGCCATTTACCAGTCTCATGTCCTACTACACTACAGGAGGTTTGTACAGAGATTAATGCTAACAGAACATAGATCTATCTATGGTACTGTATGTTGTTTAGGCTTATGATAAACCACAGAGCCTACTGTTTAATAGGCTCCATGGATAAACAAAGCCGTGTTCTGATACATGTGTTTCCTGATCTAAAGTCCACCCTGGTTCTTCAACATTAAAAACATGAAATTCATACAGAAGCTCAAGAAATCTTAGCTGAACAGCTGTCCATTTATCATCATCATTTATCAAGTTACTGATGACCCCCCCTCTACACACAGTCTAGTTACACATGACCCCGCCTTCGTAGGGCTCGAAGTTATTGGTGACCCCCCCTCAAATTCCACCGGCCCCCCCCTCAGGATAAATTTTGAATGGTCCCTAAGTCTATTGATGCATCAATGATGAATACCAAATTTTACATCGAGCTTTGAACGGTATCAGAGATAAAGATCATTAATGATTTCGTATAAATTAAAGATGGCCACCCATCCTTCCCGCCACTCAGAGGAACTGATGTGGTTATTCATTGCAAGTCTCTTGATACATCGATGCTATATACCAAGTTTCGTATAGAACATTGAAATGGTATCAAAGATATACATCATTAAAGATTTTGCATAAATTAAATATGGCCATCACGGTTTCCGTCCAAACAGAAACACCAGAACTATCATTTATCGTAAGTCTATTGATGCATCGATGATGTATACCAAATTTTACATCGAACACTTGAACGGTATCAGAGGTAGAGATCATTAATAATTTCGCATAAATTAAAGATGGCCACCCATCCTTTCCGCCACTCAGACGAACTGATGTGGTTATACTTTGCAGGTTTCTTGATACATCGATGCTGTATACCAAGTTTCGTAAAGAACACTTGAACGGGATCAGAGATATATATCATTAAGATTTTGGATAAATTAAAGTTTTCCACCGGATCAGGGAAACTGCTTTGGTCATTCATTTGAAGTTTCTTGACGCATCAATGATATATACCAAGTTTCACACTGAACAATGAAAAAAGGAGGATTGTAAATTAACCTGGGAAGGATGGGCAGTTCCATTTGGGCCAATCAGCGGTCGAGAAAAAGAGACAATGAGCGATCGATAAAAGAACCAATGGACGGGTACTAGAATTTCGCTCACGTCTGCGCCTACATCCGGGTACTGGAATGCTTTCGGCTACGTCCGCGCCTACATCCGGGTACTTCTATGTAGGTATATAAAAGTGGGAATGTTTAGTGCATTGCTGCATTCATTGCCCTGCCGATCGGAGCTACCTGACCAGCCTGAGCCTATCTGACGAGATGAGCTACTTGCCTGAGCCTCACCAGCCTGAGCCTGCCTCACCGGAGCTATACCATGAGACGTGGAGAAGATTTTCCAGGGGATCCAGGAGCGCCTCCGGCGCTGTAATCTTTGTTGTTGTTGTTGCTATCTTCTTTGGACTAACCAATCAGAATAGTACGTATCACGGACTACACCCGTAGATCTACGTCTAGGCGCGCATGTGTGACATGGTCTATAAAACACGTCTCTCTGGATCCTACACCTCCATTCCTACGGTTTCAGAGCCATGACTGACACCCATCCCTATGCGACTCGCATTTTACAGCATGCGACCGTGGTGAATTCACTCACGGGTTACCGAGCAGTGGTTCGGTCCATGTTCTCAGATGGCGACACGACAACGAGGGGCGACGCCAGATCCTGAACGAGTTCACAGAAGCGGTCCTCGACAGAGTGCACTCGATGGAGAGGTGTGCCATCACTCACCACTACTGGACTATGATAGCCATCCTTGATGCTCGGGCTATGGACCACGAGCGCTCACGCCGGAATCAGCGACGGCTGGTTGGCCTAGTCATGGTCTGTGCCCTATTGACCCTGGCGCTGTGGCATTGACAGTGGGACCTGACTATAAATACGAGGGTCAGACACAGTGTGCATCATTCACCGATCGTCATTGGGTCAACCATGTCACCAGTTCTACGAGCCATCCTTCCCCTTACACCCCGGGTGGGGTTACACGTCTATGAAGATAAAGTCACCCTCGTGGAAGACCGTGGAGATGTTTGTTGGTCGTGCGCTGAGACCGTATCGAATACGGTTACGCTACACCGTGACGGCTGGACCAAATTTAAACGGGTTTGAGCGGCGAGCTCGACGGACACCTCATCCACATAGACAATGCCATCTACGTACACCGTGGACCCTTCTTCCCACGCCTGGGCCGCTACCAAGACCCTACGCGAGGCGTCATCCTAGACGCTGATCTGTGGACAGCCTTCGAGAAAGTGGTGCCTATCGTGGACCAGCTGTTTACACCGGACGAGCGGTCATCAGACGAGTTGGAGTGCACTCGTGCCCTGAGAGAAGCGGCGGCAGAACCCAATGAACAAATGTCTAGCAATGAACCAGACGATGATGCCATTGATTACCCGGCTAGACTTTGACCACCCGATCCTTTGATCTCACGGGGTTCTCCCTATAAATACGAGAGACAGTCAAATCTGGTACCATTCACGTACTGACCATGACGGAGCATATAATACTGGCGTATCTCAGCTTGACCCCCGAAGTTTTCCTGCACGTTTATGCGGATAAGGTCGATATCATGGAGGAGGTGGGAGACATCTGTGATGCGGACCCTACACAACCGTGCCCGGCCCACATTTGTCTGTCCCGGGAGGGCTGGATCAAATTCAAATGGGTGTTGTCTGGTGAACTGGACGGCGACCTCATCCACTTGTGTCACGATGTGTACATCCGACGCGGCCCTTTCTTTGCTCAATTGGCTCGGCTAGATGGGGGTACAGTGCATTTTACCCTTCACCCTGATCTATGGTCTGCATTCGAAGATGCCGTGGTAGATGTGGATCAAGTGCTTATCAAGCAGTCATCAGATGAGTTGGACTGGTCATTTACTATGGACACTGTGGAAGCCAACGAAGAAAATCAGAAAGAAACTCCGGCCCAAGATATACCCGTTATAAATAAAAGTCAGGATCCATCATCATTTGTCACCATGAAGCGCTTGGAGAAGGTGTTGGATAACTTATACTACAGTCCCGACAGTCCGGCGGCCTAAAGTGCATTGTCGGACCTCTATCGAGCGGCCAAACCCCAGGGGATACAACGTGCCCAAGTCCGAGATTGGTTAAGAAAACAAGACACATATACCTTACATCGATCTGTCCGTCGCCATTTTCTACGGAACTGGGTCATCGTCGGAGGAATAGATGCCCAGTGGCAAGCGGATTTGGTCGATATGAGCGCCTTTGCCAAACACAACGATGGGAATCTGTATATCTTGACGTGCATCGATATCCTATCGAAGTATGCGTGGGTGGTACCCATCCGGACGAAAACGGGGGCGAATCTCATAGCGGCGTTCAAAGACATCTTCAAGACCGGGCGCAGACCTTTGTATTTGCAAACCGACGAAGGCACGGAATTCCTCAACAGACCGTTCCAACAGTTTCTGAAAGCCCAGAATGTGTTTTTCTTCCATACGTACAACGAGACCAAGGCTTCCGTGGTGGAAAGGTTCAACAGGACATTCAAAGGCCGCATGTATAAATATTTCACCTATAAGAATACAAGGCGGTACATCGATGTTCTCCCGAAACTTGTGAGTGGTTACAATCGAGCCTATCACCGGAGTATAGAGAGAGCCCCCATTACCGTGACTGAGCGCAATGAAGCCCAAGTCCGGCATATCTTGTACCCCAGGCAATCGCAGCGAACGACGAAGGCGGTGTACAAGGTCGGGGACCCTGTACGGATCAGTAAAGTCAAAGGTCAATTTGAGAAAAGTTACTTGCCCAACTGGAGCGATGAGCACTACCTGATTAAACGGCGCCTACCCCGACAGCAGCGAGTCTATGAACTGGAAGATCTTCAAGGGGAACCGTTGCTAGGGACGTTTTACGAGACGGAATTACAGCCCGTCGTAAAAACACAGCAAGACTACTACACGGTGGAGCAGATTTTGAAAACAGAACGTCGACGTGGCAAACTGTTTCATTTCGTCAAATGGCAAGGCTGGCCCAGTTCCTTCAATTCCTGGGTCGCTGTCAACCAGGTGAAACGACTATAAAGCCAGACACCACTGCCGTCATCCTTCATTCCACGTCCGACCACAGTGCTATGGACAAACAGCAGCTGTCTCTGAACACAGCGTCTCGCAAAACGCGCAAAGCGCAAGTGGGCTTTGTGGTGATAGTGCTAACCCTGCTGAGTGTGTTGTACGGAGATGTGTTTTGCGACGTAGCCGATGTCAGCACGTTACTTAACCAACTGAGAACACCAGCCATCAGTGAAACCGGTCTACAGATAGCACCAGTCAACCCCGTATCGAGCCCAGTCACCACCACACCCCGTGTACAAGCCCCATCGAGCTCCAAACCAAAGCCCACACCTACACCAAGTACACCCACTACGTCTGAAAACCCACCGGATTTCATCCCTCACACTGAACAGACAACGACGACCGACGTTGTACCCACCATCATCATCACTCGCAGTGAACAGACAACGACGACCGACGTTGTACCCACCACCACCACTCCAGTTCACTCGTACCAAATTTGCAAGAGCGGGTTACCACGACAGCGCATACAGCTCGAATCATGGACCCTCGGTGGCAGCATCCCTTCACTTGCGTCATCGCAGGACCGATGGGCTCAGGCAAAACGCACTTCGTCAGGAAGCTCCTTCAACACGCCGACAGCATGATCACCCCACCCATTGCCAGAGTCGTGTGGTGTTACGGAGAATGGCAGCCAGCGTATGCAGCAATGCGTTCGTGGAAGGCCTACCCAACCTGGCCGATTTGGAACCAGACACCTTGGTGGTTCTGGATGATCTCATGGCGGAGACGGATGCGCGGGTCACCCAACTCTTTACCAAAGGCAGCCATCATCGACGGCTCAGCATCATCTACATTGTGCAGAATCTGTTCAGTAAAAACAAAGAACATCGGAACATTTGAAGGAAACTACAGATAGCTGTAACTGCACATCATATTTAGACCTATATATCCATAAAAATGGACAAGAGAGATGATTACAATTTCGACATCAGACTATCGCTTTCTGGACTGTAATATATTAGTGGGACCTGCAACTAGCGTATATATTTGCTAGATCCTGTGTAAAATGTGAGGATTTTAAAAGTTATTGCAGAAACATATAAAACACTACTACACCACCAAGCGCTACAATCCAAGTTTATTAAATTTGGCGATAAATATCGGATGCTGATAGCAAATTACGAGCGTAGCCTGCAAGATCTATGGTGTTGCGTTTCGTAACGTGTGTCTGATTCCGCTGAACCCGAGACTAGGGATCGTATGAACCCATGTACTTCAATATCCTCATGGTGCTCATACGAACAGCCACAATCAAAGCGTGACTGAGGTACATCATTCTCTAGATAACGACTTCAGATCGAAAGTCATATGGACACGATTATTTGGTGATAATACTGTTATATGGAATAGGTCTTTGAACTATGGTTGAGGAAATTATTTAATACCAAACCCAAAATCTTTGAAGTACATTTTCTCGGCAATCAACCAGTAGGAATATTATGACGAAAATCATTGCCCATATTCTAGGCAGCTGGAAATACGTTAATGGCGGAAAATACATAAAATAACAAGTTGAACACGGAAAATAAAATAAATAGATTTTATTTGTCACTCGATGAATTGAATGTCCTCGAGTCTCGTTTTTAAAGGGAACCCCAAGTACAATAACTAATACGTAAATATACCCTCATATGCGGATTGCGATATGTGATGAGCAGACTAGATGACTTATGAATGACAACCACGTACAACTTAGGGGTTGATGGTAATCAGCAATGCTTATAATTCGAAATGAATGTGCTCTCAGCTCACCGTGCCAACAGTATAGATGTGTCTGGACCAGTGTTATTTGGTCGAGCTGCCCTTCTTGGTTTAGACTGATCACCCGCTGCAGATGGTTTTTCTTATGTTGTGGGCAAGGATTAAATGGTGCCGCTATTCATTCGATTGGCTAATTCAGATTGGTCAACAGATAATTTTCTCATTTGGCCTTTTTCTTCTGCTTTCTACAATAGGACTATAACGGCAAGACCATTGTAGCAGACACATATAGATGTACGAATTTATCGAACAGAAAGAGGTTCTGTGTCCACGTTAATGCGACTAAATGCTAAAATGATCAAATCACTGAAGAATTGTTTGTATGAAGCAAATAATCAATCAAACAGGAGAGCCAATGGAGAGAGTGGCAGTTGACATTCTATGCCCCCTAACTCTTAAATCCAGTGGTAGTAAGTATCTCCTAGTATTTACAGATTGCTTCACCAAATGAACGGAGGCAGTCCCGCTGCCTAACCAGGAAGCATTTACTGTTGCTAAGGCAATAGTAGACAACTTTAAATGGAGATTTGAAACGTGGGTCTACTAGACCAGAGGAAAATTTAGAGTCTATGCTCTTCAAGGAAATGTGTGAAATTCTCCAAATTAGCAAGACACCATCCTCTAGCATGCGACCTCAACCAAATGTGACTGTCGAGAGATTCAGCAAAACGGGATTTGAAGGAAACTACAGATAGCTGTCACAGCACATCATATTTAGACCTATATCTCCATGAAAATGAAACGGACCTTCTCTCTCGTCGACTTTGCGACAAGAGAGATGATTACAATTTCGACATCACAGACTATCGCTTTCTGGACTACTATATTAGTGGGATCTGCAACTAGCGTATAAAGATCACGCCTAGTAGCATTTGCTAGATCCTGTGTAAAATGTGAGGATTTTAAACATTATTGCAGAAACCTATAAAACAGTACTATACTACCAAGCGCTACAATCCAAGTTTATTAAATTTGGCGATAAATATCGGATGCTGATAGCAAAATACGAGCGTAGCCTGCAAGATCTATGGTGTTGCGTTTCGTAACGTGTGTCTGTTTCCGCTGAACCCGAGACTAGGGATCGTATGAACACATGTACTTCAATATCCTCATGGTGCTCATACGAACAGTCACAATCAAAGCGTGACTGAGGTACATCATTCTCTAGATAACGACTTCAGATCGAATGTCATATGGACAGGAATACTGATCAACGATGCGGATTTGATATTTTTGGAACCTCATGATGTCCTGCTGGCATCACTAAAACCTGTTGACTGCTTCTCTCTTGCAGAAAACTAGCCTATTTTTATGTATTGTCACTCGATGAATTGAATGTCCTCGAGTCGCGTTTTTAAAGGGAACCCCAAGTACAATAACTAATACGTAAATATATCCTCACATGCGGATTGCGATATGTGATGAGCAGACTAGATGACTTATGAATGACAACCACGTACAACTTAGGGGTTGATGGTAATCAGCAATGCTTATAATTCGAAATGAATGTGCTCTCAGCTCACCGTGCCAAGAGTATAGATATGTCTGGACCAGTGTTATTTGGTCGAGCTGCCCTTCTTGGTTTAGACTGATCTCCCGCTGCAGATGGTTTTTCTTATGTTGTGGGCAAGGATTAAATGGTGCCGCTATTCAGATTGGTCAACAGATAATTTTCTCATTTGGCCTTTTTCTTCTGCTTTCCACAATGGGACTATAACGGCAAGGCCATTGCATCAGACACATAGATGTACGAATTTATCGAACAGAAAGAGGTTCTGTGTCCACGTTTGATGCGACTAAATGCTAAAATGATCAAATCACTCAAGAATTGTTTGTATGCAGCAAATAATCAATCAAACGGGAGAGCCAATGGAGAGAGTGGCAGTTGACATTCTAGGCCCCCTAACTCTTACGTCCAGTGGTTATAAGTATCTCCTAGTTTTTACAGATTGCTTCACCAAATGAACGGGGGCAGTCCCGCTGCCTAACCAGAAAGCATTTACTGTTGCTAAGGCAATAGTAGACAACTTTATATGCAGATTTGGGACGTGGGTCTACTAGACCAGAGGAAAAGTTTGAGTCTATACTCTTCAAGGAAATGTGTGAAATTCTCCAAATTAGCAAGACATCATCCTCTAGCATGCGACCTCAACCAAATGTGACTGTCGAGAGATTCAGCAAAACGGTGGCAACTGTGTTGACAAATTCACAATACATTGTGGAAAGCAATAACACAGATATGACGCATTCCTTCCCCAGATGTTGATGGCAGGGCCTCTAGACACCCAAGCACAAAGAATTCTCCAAACATGATGGTATTCGGCAGGGAGAGTAGTATATAAAGCCTAAATTTTGTCGTATTGAGGCTCAAAAAAGTGATGCTCATCGCGGAGTGACGTCACTTCCGGGTCTGCGACGTCACGGATGACGTCACATCCGGGTCAATGGTCAAAGGACACATCCGGCTCAAAGGTGACATCCAAGTCACTTCCGGTGACCCCACTTCCGGTCATGTGACGGCCCAACAAAAGTGATCTCCCCCTTTTTACAGTTATGGTGAAGGTCCATTCTAGCACAGTGGATAGGTCCATACTGGGAAACCCACGCATGGGAATTTGCGGTATAGGTTGTGGCCCCTTATTTTTTTATTTTTTGTCTCACCATGTAGAACACGACGGCAGGGGTCTCGAGACCATTGGTTGAAATTTTGTTGAAAAGTGACTGCGCATGCGCAGTGGCATTGGAAAAAGGGTATGGCAATAGACGTTTTGTGGTCTAGATGAGCCCCTGAGCGTCGACCTGACGTCATTCTGCGCATCCGCAGAAGACAAAAGTTATGGAAATAGACATTTTGGGGTCAAGGTGGGCCCCTAGTGGTCATGAGTCATGAGTGGGTGCATGTAAAATTAGGATTTTCCCCGAAAATATAAAAAGCGAAACACGAACACCTCTAAAATAGGGAAAACCCCTATCAACCAGGTCTGGAGTGGCTAATATGGCTTCCAGGTGACTCGGGGCCTGCCGACAGAGGCAGGGTGGGTGAATGGGTGTATGCATCTTTATTTCAACACGATAACCTCAATAGGTATACGCCTCTTTTCATAAGGGTCGATAGCTAAAACAAATTATTTACAATTAACAACAATGTATATATGTACTTATATGAGCTTAAGAGGAAAATATGTAGAAATATAATATAAATTGTGATTTAAAACATCAAGTAACTGACATAAATTGTGCATTTAAATTACTAAAACATTCGTTCAACTGATTAAAACATTTTAAAATTTCAAAAATACAGTTTATGACAAGCGTGTTTAAAAGCCCCCAGACTAGTACTAGTACAACAAGCGTCGATAGATAAATCAAATTCTTTACAATTAAAAACTATGTATATATGTACATGAGCATAAAAGAAAAATATGTAGAAATATAATATAAACAGTTATTGCGTTGTAAAACATCCAGTGCCTGAGACAAATTGTGTATTTAAATTATTAAACTAGAACATTTGTTCAAATGATTAAAACATTTTTATAATTTTGAAAATAAAATTTATGACAAGCGTGTTTAAAAGCCCCCCAGACTAGAACAACTGTTAATCACAGTAGGTAGTTTGTTATAAAATGTAGGAGCAAGTACTCTAAAAGACTGTTTTAACAATTCAGTTCTAGCGAAAGGAACAACCAAGGCTTTGTTAGTAACAGTGGTCCTCCTGTTGTAGGAAAGCCCGCCAATGCCAAGCTTAACGCTTCAACGCCCTGGTGAAATAGTTCAAAAGCTCTCATTTTCTATATAATCCATGGCATTGTCATTAATTCATCGAGATGCAGTGACGCTCGCTAACGACCGTTGTTACGCCATAACGCCCTATCTGAACACCTTAATGCCCTAGCATAACGCCTTGAGCCCATGATGTAGACCAGTGAGAGAACAACAACAACAACAATTTTATTATTCCCTCCAGGACATCATATGCACGCTTGGGGAGCCGCGTTGGGTCTGTATACAATTCAAGTAGGCTCTTGCCCAATCAGAATCCGTCGTTTGAGAAAGTTCGTACTTTGTTCGCTGTAAACTAAGCATCGTCGGGCAGGTCAGGATACCTTCGAGGAAGCATGTCCTCAAACAGTTGTTTGCGCATTATGAGCGCATTTTCCAGGACCTCGGTGGGTGGTAACCCCATATCGACGATTGGTCTTCATGATAGGCCTGTGCATGTGATCGCCTTTCATTTCAAACGGGAGCAGGCTATGCCGTTCATAGACGGCGATGACTGTTTTCCTGATGCAGGGGCGCATTTGGGTGTACGCCTGTTGTAAATTATCCTGTCCAGTATCTTCGATTACCGCAGCATAACTATGAATAGCTTCATGCACAATGCAATCCCAGAAGGTAGGCTCTGCCTCACTTTCCTGGGATGTAGGCTGACTATCTGAGGTCAAGCTCTCCGTATCAGTAGACAGACTGTCAGCAATCTCTGTTTCGGTATCAGTCGATACACTATCAGCAGTCTCTGTATCAGCATCCGTCTCAACGGACTCCTCGGAGTCTTCAATCGCATGTATATTTTTCTTGTGTCGCATCATATCGTAATGTCTGGTGAACATGCGTTCGCACTCAGAGCAAGTGTAACCCATGTTGACAGTTGAACGTCGACTGTGCACGTTTTGGGAATACGCTTGTTTTTATAGACAGTAACGCCCGCCAACGCTTAGCTTAACGCTTCAACACCCTGGTAAACTAGCCCAGAAGCTTTCATTTTTATGGAATTGCCACTAATTCATCGAAATGCAGGGACGCCCGTCAACGCCCGTTGTTACGCCTTAACGCCCTATCTGTATGTCTTAACGCTCATCTCAACGCCTTAACGCCCGTCTCAACGCCTTAACGTCCTATCTCAACGGATGGATATCATTATGTTGGGGTTGTAGAAGATAATTTTCTGTCTCCAGCTGCGTCTGCATAAAGGTTTGAAATGCCTCATGCAGGGTCAGCAGATTCTGGGCATGGGTAGTTGTGTTAATATCCTCTTTGGTTAATATCTGTTTCTTATGCAGCAGAAGACATACCCGTGTCACCAATTTGGATGTCATCTATGAACGTGATAAGATTTTAGCGCATGCGTTGGTGCTGGACGGTGATTCCTCCTTGAGCTGTATCAATAATAGGATCGACATTGGCTCATGGTGAAACGAGGAAGATGGTGCCATGTGATCTATTTATAGTGGGACGCTTTTGGTCTTAACGATGCGTTCAAACAAATGTTTTTTTTGTGCTCGTTATGTTCTGAATTCTAGTGTTTCTGGTGCTATCCAATGACCGATCGTACGGCTGAGCGCCGTCCCAGAGTCTAATAGGGAGGACAGGTCCGGATAACTCTGGTTTCGCGATTGTTATAATATTAGAAAAAAAATCGCGTCTTCTGTTTCATTGGTATATTTATTTATATATGAAAGGAACAGAGGAAAAAAGCATGCTAATATTCGGCCTTCGGTTACGAATTTTGCCATGATGGTCGCTTTCATAGGCAAGGGTAGTTTTCCGTGGAATTCATAATAAATGTCACACAACCTTCACACCGGGAATAGTGCTGAATCTTAACAGTCTGTATGACATTAGTGGCCCCGGGCGGAAAAATTATGTCCCCGGGCAGTCCCGGGCTGTCCCCGGCGGGTTCGGTCGATCCCGAGTGGTGTTTAGCATGACTGCACCAAGGAATTCTTCCAATCCATCGCTTTCTGGAGGTGTGTGTTCGTTCTATGAATGTGATTGCGCCGATGTCGGATCTTCGATAGTTTCTGAAAATCATCCACCGGGAATACACATTTTTATTTATTTATGGCAATTTATTTGAATTTCCTAATGTTAACATGAGCAGTGTGACTAACGTCACACGACCTGCGAAGTAGAGTAGGCATTAGGACTCGAACGCGAATTGAACTCTTGGAAATCCCCACCCCCAGTTGAAATCCTGCCTATATTAAGATGAGCACTGCCCAAGTCAGAATCGCCAGTGATTTTCATCAGAAATCACCAGAAATTTTCATCAAAAGTAGGTCAGCTTAGAACTTGTTGCTAACAGTCTCCTAATGCGCCATCATTCCAAAAATAAATAATGATTGCCGATTCAAAACAACTTTTTGAATCGCATTATTTCCCCAACAATACAACAAATTTGTATATATAGTACTATAGTAGAAAGGTAGCAATTATGTAGCTTACGGTAATTCAACTCAAGACCAACACCTTCTTTGCGCAAGATAATAATGATTCTATGTCATTCTCCTGAGCATAACCGGTACAAAGACGAATAAATAGCGTCTCTACATCACGTTGTTATCTAGATATATGAGACAACACATTTTGGGTATCGGCAATCTGATGAATGTACTATTCCGGTTTTCTTGTTTTCACATTATATTCTATGACGGTTGATCGGTGATTTTCTTTATTGATAAACATTAAACCACCTCAGCTTCGTTGTGTGAATCGGAATTGCATTGCTGTGACACACCAACACACTCTGTGGCAGTGATTCTGTATCCCCTAATCAAGGAATCAAAATGGATCAAGATTTGAAATGACAAGAAAAATTTAGACATATTTTGTTTACACATGGAATTTTTTGTTTAAATTATATTCCAGTGTGATATATAGTCAATATTCAAGAGGTACAAAAAAAAACCCCTCGAAGTAGGTGCTCATATTTCCACATCATGATCAAAGTTACTTTATCTAGTTAAATTCTACCCAAAGAAAATAAATTAAGACTCTTTAAACATGCCGTCAAGACTTTGTTTCACCCTCAGTAAACTTTTATCATTGTTGCTCACACAGACTAATCTGAAGGATGATACGTACACATATTTCTTTCTTCTTCTGGGTTATTGCACCAGGCTGACTTAATTGGTTGATGTAGGATATTTCACCACCAGTGGGCAATTTGACCTGAATTTGAAGCCTGATGTGGTCTGTGATGAAATGTTTGGATGTGAAATAGGATACACGTTAAAGGCCACAGTTTACATATATCTATAACAATATACTGAATTATGTGTATTGAGGCTGGCAAGTTGGTAATAGCAGTGTAGATAAATGCACTAACAAATGATGGAAAATTAGCATTTCCTAACAATTACGGATGGCATATCCCACCAGATTTTGTACTGTGTTATATATACAGTGAAAAATACAGCCAAGGGTTCCCGATGGGCATGACAGTGCACTCGCCGAGCCATCAATAAATAATAAAAAAAATAATTATAAATCAAATTTTCTTCAGAATTCGGTCAGCTCAGTACTTGCTGGTAACAATGCCCTAATGCATGTTCATGCCAAAAATCAAGATTCTAATGTCAACTGTTCTCCTTATTCTGCCGACGAGATGGACTGACTGACTGCCTCACTGACTCACTCATTACCGGACAATTTGCGATCTGTAGCCTACTTCGTAGGAATATTATAGGAGCTGTACCTCAGTTAAGGGCGGGAAGGGCTATCTGTGACAATTCCTGCTTTCTTATTGTGCATTACCTCCCTTGTCGTTTCACTCTTCTGTCTTTTCACGTGTGAGAAATACCGCAAATTTATTTATTTGTCTCTGTTAGCGCTTTTAGTGGCGAATGAGATGTCAATGTTTCATATTTGTTTGGTTATTGATTGCTTTTGCATAATTCGGAGGTAATGTAGCTGATATTTGCTTTGTGAGTCTTGTATCACCAGCATTATAACAACATAAAAAAACGAGTGTCGTTGTTGTTGTCGAAAAGCCAAAGGGGTCATTCCACAGGTCAGAGTGAGTGAGTGCCTTACTTTTGTTCTGGCAGTTATAATTTCTTTCCATTTATGGTAATTTCTTTCCATTTAAAGCAGTAATACTAGAATATATTTGCACAACATTGCTCGCCGATGGACTAGCCTACTCGCCCATGTCGAACAGTGTCGAAGTTACGTCAGCGTGACGTCCCGGTTATTGCACACTTTCACAGGCGGCTGGGACAATCTATATGCCGGCGCCATATTGAACGTACGTATAAAAAGAGAACAGGCTGGAAACGCTGTTCAAGGCTTCTCGCCAAACGGGCGTAAATAAAGCTTTATCTTCTCCAAAAACTATACCACCTTTACCCTAGGACCCCCAGCACACTCGGATCGTCAACACCAGGTGCTTTATCAGGTCATGGATAATATCCCAAATGGGATATATATCTCAAATGGGATGTGATATCCAAAATGGGATATTTTTTGATATCCCAAATGGGATATATGACAATAAATGTATCTGTATCTACCAGTTACATGGAGTATGAACACCAAGCAGTATATGCATTTACACGAAGCGAAGTGAGCTTCTAAAAGATCCAATTCACAAACTCTATAATTGTCCCATATTTGTCTCCTGAGCACTTTCAGCTTATGTCCAGGTTATAGTATGCTGTGTTGTTGTTGTTGGCCATTATGATATTTTTAGAGAAAGGTGGCTATGAATTGATTCATTCTAAATCATAATCAATATATATTAACAATCACTACTGGGTACCTTGATAAAGTAATTTTTCTGATAATTTTGTCAAGAAGATAAAATTGCATGTCAACAAAATTGAGTGAGGTTTTAGGTACGACACGAGGCATGTTGCTTAGTTTATTTCATGATGAACATGTCCATTTCCAAACCCTGTCCGAGGATGTCTGGCTTTGCCAATTGTGGACAATACTTTAATCAGATATCCCATTTGGGATATGGGGGAATATCTCAATTGGGATATTATATCCCATTTGAGATATATATCCCATTTGGGATATTATCCAGGACCTGTTTATCCGAGTTTTCGCCGTCAATTCAAAATCAACCCATTGGACTGTTTACCTGAGATAATGACCCAGTTTACATACGAATCGCCATTCTTCGGTCCTTTCCGCCTCCGCTCCGACCAACTCGAGCTGGAAATCCCTACGCGTCAGCCGGAGCACGTGACCTACCAGCGGATCAACGTGGTGCTGCTGGCGGGAAGAGTTTCTCGTAGTTCCTTTGCGTCTTTGTTTTCGATGAGTTTTCAGTAGATTTTCACGGTGAATCGTTTACAGCAATTAGCCGTGCAAGTTGTCAATGATGGGCACAATTTAAGCATCACCGGACAAGCCGGGACAGAAAAGACATACAGCTGTCAAACAAACTCGAGTTGGTCGGAGCGGAGGCGGAAAGTACCGAGGAATGGCGATTCGTATGTAAACTGGGTCATTGTCTCCGGTAAACAGTCCAATGGGTTGATTTTGAATTGACGGCTAAAACTCGGATAAAGCACCTGGTGTTGACGACCCGAGTGTGCATGAGCATCGCTGGGGGTCCTAGGGGAAAGGTGGTATAGTTTTTGGAGAAGATAAAGCTTTATTTACGCCCGTTTGGCGAGAAGCCTTGGACAGCATTTCCAGTCTGTTCTCTTTTTATACGTACGTTCAATATGGCGCCAGCATATAGATTGTCCCAGCCGCCTGTGACACTTTTTATGAATAAGAGTCTGCAGGTCGGCCATGCAACCATGTATGGCCGAAAAAGTAAACACTGGATAAAAGACTACATCTTTGGTGATAAATAGTCATAAAAAAATACTGAAGAAAAAATATGGGGAGAGACGGGGAATAGACGGGCATGGGACCATTCACGGTATGAGAATTCAAGTTTGCGCCCAGTTATTTATTGGACACTTTTTCAGTTATGGATTAATTTGGAACTATTAACTTACTGTCAAATTGTTTGTCCCACAGTCTTCAGTAAACCTCCAAGAATATTTAAACATGAATCAGCACTGTAGCCCACAAACGATACCAATTTTACCTTCCAACAGGCGCCGGAAAAGCCCAAAAGATTTTATCGGCCATCTGTCGCCGTAAAAGTATTTTTTGTTTAACTTCAAGCAGGCCTGTGTAGTTGTTGTCATCTTTAAATCGCGTAGGTCGTGAATTTGTCCGCCAGAGTTGCAAGTTTCAGAAATGAAATACAAAGAAAATATAGTCTACGAAACAAAAGAAAAATCTGCTCTCACATTGTTGTTGTTGAACAGCGATATGCGTGTGGAAAACTTTTGTGCCTTACTTCCCTGTTTTGAAAGTGAATTCTTCCAATTTGATTCATCGGGAAACCTTGTGAGCTTACAATACCGGGTCAGTGGAAGTTTCCATTACCGCAATAGGGACGAAAGCCCGACAGGCTTGCACTTTGTCATGTTTGTAGAGCCACGTGCCTGCAGTCAGTCAACCATATTTTCCGTCTAAATCTGGACCGTGATGCCGACGTTCCCTTCATTCAGTATCCTTCAAACACGAAGGAAAAAGTGAAATGTCCAGCGATGTCAAGGATTGAAAATAAATCAAGACTAAACATCTAAATTTCACATGACTTGTACATTGTACAAGCCAAGACCTAGCTGCAATCAGGATCGGGTTGTATTTTTGTAAAATACATTGACTGGTCTACAACTTCACTCGTGAGATGTCAATGCGACTGATGCTGCGATGAGAAGAGACTGCATATTTTATCTTCTTCTGCTCCATAAAGTGGACTCCTCGTTGATTATAAACAATAAATTTTTATAGTTTGAAGAGTAATGGAAAACCATACTTGAGAAAAAGGCATATTATTTATACATATTTCTGTATTAACTTGCATTAACCTCCATTGAAAATTTAGCCAGGGGATAATGTACATCTATATAGGCCTGTCCTGAAGGAATTTTATGAGACCTGAAATTGAAAAACGAGGTGACCTCCAGAACTGAATTTTGGAAAAAATTAACAGAGATAAATAGCACTCAAGAAATTTGCTTAAAAAATTTAACATTGAGTGAATGTGATCATCCAAAAGATGCCGTAGTTTTCAGAAAATTTAGACTGTAGAACTTGGCAGATCTGTCTCATGTAAAAACTTTATTAAACTTTAATTCAGTAACAGTCTGCAGAGGCTGTGTTTGGTGCAGTTAACTGCAGACAAGAGGGCATGTTTCCTGAACAATTACTGCTTGATTTCTCTCACCGATTTCATTCGTGATATAGATTGCCATATGTCCAATGTTATTCAGACTGATCTTGTGGTATGGTACATGTAAATCTCTTGGTTTTTATACTTCATTTGATGATAAATTTAGCTGAAGACGCGCTGAATAAAATGAGTTTTATTGAATTTGGATAGATGATTTTTTTTTGTCAAGAATAACCCCACAGACCAACAATATCTTGGATGAAATATTTGAGAACTCAATACCAGTGGGTGAATCGGTGGTAAAATTTTTGACTTGTATGAATCCCTGATATGCAATCAGGTATGAAATTGAGAACCTGGAGGATATTTACTGACACAATTTTTCACCCAAATTTGTGACAATGTTTCCGACCTGCACAAGGGCTAAACGTGCACAAACAGAAATTTATCAACATGCCTTTGTAACTCAACTGTAAATTTAAATTTGTATACAGTTATTCTCAGAAAATAGCCTACAAAGTTAGTAGTTGCACATTCTCGCAATCTATAGCTCATGCATTTTGGATAAGATTTCACAAAATCATGAATTTTTGTCTCGAGCAGATAACAATCTTCACTCAGATATCTTGCCCTGGACGTGATAGTCAAATTTCATGTTAGTCACATGATACTACTATGTCATGGTAAACACTTGAGAAATCTTAGCAGTCATATATTTATGATAGTGAGCATCTTCACAGGTCCAGGTTAATTGTTTTGAACTGTATGCTGGTATCCCAAGCCTGCGGTTTTTGCTTTGACTTTGAACAGATGTTGATTTCACCCTGACATCAAAGTAGTTCTGCATGTGATAAAATTCAAACCTGTCGATTGGCGTAATCAGCTAGCTTAGTTCGTTCGTTGATTGGTTTAATTTAGAGGCAATTTCTTGTTCTATTTATTTCCAGGACGGGTATTTGTAACTAACCAAACCAGTGTATCGATTCCAACAGGGAGATCGATACACTGGCTCACAAGGATGGATAGTGAGATATCGTTTATTCTTCCATGGAGTTTCTGGGTGTAAATAGGAAGAGAACCTCACCCATGAGGTCCCCGGTGTGAGTGGAAGCACTGTGGGCATTCAGATTTGCCAACACGTTGAGTTGCCGCTTTAAAATGCCAACTCGGGAGATCGATTATTCCAACTTCCGGGAAAAAACACGGTGTTGGGAGGTCCATTTGCCCTCCTGTTGCAGATTCCAGATCAAAAGCACTAATTGTGGAAAGGTAGGCAGCTTTTTACATAGTCCACGGAACAACTGACATATTTAGCTGTTAGTATAGCCCAGTGACAGCCCACGTAAGCTTGCGGATTTACGTATCGAAGCTTCACAGTTTTGTCGGTTGAACACTTTTCGCCGGTGATGGCTCTTCTCCACGATCATTATTGAGGCTAGTCACTACCACGCCTATCCCAAACACCCCACAGTTACGTTGAATTGAAGCTTGTAATGGCGTGAATCTATCTCACGTCTTAGTTTTATATAAGATAAACCAGATAACCTTCAGATTTTGAAAAACAGTGTGGATGTACAAACTTGGGAGGTGGTTCAGCCCAACTCTGGAGAGATATGATAAACAAATCAATGCAAACTATCTGAATATAATCCCTGTTTCCATTGTTTCTATAACCCAAACCTCTTAATTTTCAAACGAAATACACCCTTGCAATACACATGTATGATTGGGTCACAAAAGAATAGCCATAAAGGCGCTAGGAGACCGAGTCTGTCTGTATGTGCACACCTGAAATAATTCCTTGTTCCATACATCAGTTAAACATACTTCTGTTAATTTTAACAGACGACGTTTGTGATGTGTGGCTGTTCTTGATATGTCAGCAGGATCCCATATATTGTGATTATTATTTATTTTTAGTATGAATTTGTCTGGAATCGGTCCAGTGGAGTGAGGGGGATGGGCCACCAGTCGCCATCGGCGATTCCACACTGGGTTCAATGACCAGCACACCAAAGCCGCCTCAACAAATGCCAGACGAGCATTCCCCCGGCGATTCTGCGGTTATGGTGGCACCCACAACCAGACCCAGGCCAAGTCATGAGTGTGGCACATGTGGGAAATGTTTCTCTCGACGAGATAATAAAGACAGACACGAATACTCTACTCACAAGGGCACACGGCAGGAGTGTCATCTTTGCGGAAAATCTTTCAGGAACACATATGGTGGGAACATGCACATCTCAATCGCTCATCACAGGAAGATGTCACAGTGTATCATTTGTTTGAAACACTACTCCTCCGAAGATGGTTTGAGAAGACATATGCAGTCCCATGAAGGCAATTACAGGTCACCTAGGTAGCATTGTCAAGTTTGCTGAATAGAATTAGTTCACATATATTTACAGGCCTTGACATTTGAAACATTCACGTAACCCAAAAAGAGGTTACGGGCAATCGACTTGCATAACCTTCAGTTCGGTTACGCGACTGGTGATCACGTAACCCAAAGGTTACGTAAATGGGTTACGCCAAGAATATTGAATATCAAGTTAGATTACACATTTTGAGCAAATGATTTAAGTAAGATCTTGTGCTCTTGTGAACCATAAACAATTTCAGAAGATGGTATGTACCCTTCGGCGTTACATTCAACCGAGAAATCGTTGTTGAATTACCATCTATTAAACGTTTTCATGTTGACGAAGCCATTCACATATCCACGCATCCTGCTTTAGCCTGCGCATATACTGGAACTAAAAATCTGCCATCAGTGTTGTCTGACATCAATGTTGTCAGCACAAGAACAGCCTCTACGAGGAGTTCAGGGCGGAGGACCCTGAACATGCGTTTTCAATTTTATTTGCTAAGACGATCACAGCTATAACGAATATACGAACATCTCTTATCATAAATAGTGCGCAACGAATGTCCATTGCATATAACAAAACAATATGCCATGTATTAAAATACATATTTAGCTCACGGAAACATTCCAAGTACTTTTCATCCCTGGTTACGTACACACCGCTCTCGACATACATAGTTGAACTCCACCTGTCAACTCACCTCACGCCTACAAGATGGCGGCCGTATAATACAATCTCGACGTTGATTGCCAACCAGTAAACAATTTTTGATACTAAAAGCAGACGATGACTAAATGGAGAAGACAAATACATAAATATATCCCATGCCTTAAGACTGTAAAAACCAGGAACGTTCTATGACCATTTGGCAATTATTCGTGTGTAATTTTTTGTTTATACACACGTAACCCATTTTTCGTTCTCGTGATTTTTTTTTCGCGTAACCGTCACGCGAACGAAACGATCGTTCGCGTCAAATGCCAAGGGCTGTATTTATATATAGTTTCACACATATTTATTGGTAGTTATATACGAGTGCCCCGTGACCGATGCACATATCTTATTATATTCTAAATCTACTTCACTTTGGTTCATTTCACGTGAACTTGTATTTATTCATTGTCATACAGGTTATAAACGTTTCGTACTTAAATAACTGCTGAAGCATTATTGTTGAATCACTATATATGTGAAGTAATTCTATTCAGCAAACTTGACAATGCTACCTAGTTTTATACCTGTAATTGCCTTCATGGGACTGCATATTTCTTCTCAAACCATTTTCTTCGGAGTAGTGTTTAAAACAAGTGATACACTGTGACATCTTCCTGTGATGAGCGGTTGAGATGTGCATGTTCACACCATATGTGTTCCTGAAAGATTTTCCGCAAAGATGACACCCCTCCCGTGTGCCCTTGTGAGTAGAGGATTCGTGTCTGTCTTTGTTATCTCGTCGGGAGAAACGTTTCCCACATGTGCCACACTCATGACTTGGCCTGGGTCTGGTTGTGGGTGCCACCATAACCGCAGAATCGCCGGGGGACTGCTCGTCTGGCATTTGTTCAGGCGGCTTTGGTGTGCTGGTCATTGAACCTAGTGTGGAATCGCCGATGGCCACAGTTGCCTGGCCTGTAGGATATTGGATGGTCGATGTCTACGTACAATTTTTTCCAATAAATTATGAAAATTAATAAATATTAAAAAAAAAATTAAATCAATTTTTGTTTTAAATATTTCTTCTAAGTGTATTTCTCTTTCATCTTTGGCTCAGTTAAAGTCATTCCCTATAATGTCAAGCCGAGTTACTACAGTTTTTAATTATCTACCATACCCGGCTCTCTATGACATAGAATGAGGGCAGGGTATGGTAGATAATCAAAAACTGTAGTAACTCGGCTTGACATTATAGGGAATGACTTTAATTGAGCCAAAGATGAAAGAGAAATACACTTAGAATTTTTTTTTTTTTTAAATATTTATTAATTTTCATAAATTTATTGGAAATAATTACGTAGACATCGACCATCCAATATCCTACAGGCCAGGCAACTGTGCCGAAGGCCAAGATTTTAAGCGACTCTGGTGGCCCATCCCCCTCACTCCACTCTAATGGACCGATTCCAGACAAATTCATACTAAAAATAAATAATAATCACAATATATGGGATCCTGCTGACATATCAAGAACAGCCACACATCACAAATGTCGTCTGTTAAAATTAACAGAAGTATGTTTAACTGATGTATGGAACAAGGAATTATTTCAGGTGTGCACATACAGACAGACTCGGTCTCCTAGCGCCTTTATGGCTATTCTTTTGTGACCCAATCATACATGTGTATTACAAGGGCGTATTACGTTTGAAAATTAAGAGGTTTGGGTTATAGAAACAATGGAAACAGGGATTATATTCAGATAGTTTGCATTGATTTGTTTATCATATCTCTCCAGAGTTGGGCTGAACCACCTCCCAAGTTTGTACATCCACACTGTTTTTCAAAATCTGAAGGTTATCTGGTTTATCTTATATAAAACTAAGACGTGAGATAGATTCACGCCATTACAAGCTTCAATTCAACGTAACTGTGGGGTGTTTGGGATAGGCGTGGTGGTGACTAGCCTCAATAATGATCGTGGAGAAGAGCCATCACTGGCGAAAAGTATTCAACCGACAAAACTGTGAAGCTTCGATACGTAAATCCGCAAGCTTACGTGGGCTGTCACTGGGCTATACTAACAGCTAAATATGTCAGTTGTTCCGTGGACTATGTAAAAAGCTGCCTACCTTTTCATAATCAGTGCTTTTGATCTGGAATCTGCAACAGGAAGGCAAATGGACCTCCCAACACCGTGTTTTTTCCCGGAAGTTGGAATAACCGATCTCCCGAGTTGGCATTTTAAAGCGGCAACTCAACGTGTTGGCAAATCTGAATGCCCACGGTGGGAAGTAGGACCCAAACATCGTGATATGACAGAAATATCATTAAAAGTGACATTTTATCGTATTCACTCAATCTTATTATTTCTTGCGCTGTAGAACTTACCTTCACATACCTAATATTGCTATCGTGTTCCTACGCGATTGCCTTATTGTAAAACATTACCAAAGAAACAAAATAGTCCCTGTGCCCATGCGCGAATACCCAGAATCCAATCTGTCCGACCACGTCACTTCCTTTTTTCTTCTACAAGTCGTAGTGGAAACACGTGTTCTAAATTTTGTCTGAAAAATCTTGCATCTACTTACCACGCATTACCTCGGAATTTACCTTGGATATTACCTCGGATTCTACCTGGGATTAATACCTTGGATTTACTGTGATTCTGTGATTCTTGGATTGCCTACCGGGCCTGGAAATCTCACCCGTCGGGAAGTATTCCAATCCTCTCTGAATCAAAGAAAATGGCTTCTATTGTCTGCGTTGTATGTGGTCTATGAAGCCGGCCTACGGGTGCACCTTGGTGCGTCCGTGGTGTCGGGAGAAACTGGTTTGACCAGTTTGTAAGAGGAATGGGCTTTGTCCCATCACGCTATTTCTGACAAAGGGAAATATCTTGTCGGTTCATGTGCTAGTGTATTTCTGTCGTCTCTCGTCTGGCGGGCCGAGAAATTGTATTGTTCTCCGTCTCGTCTTTAGAGTAATGGAGAGCCTTCTTTTCTTATGTCTGTTAAACGTAATTTCATGTTTATATGACACCCCGTTTCACTTCATTGTTGTAATAAATATTCTTCCAACTATTTCTGATTATGTGAAGTTTAAAACGGGTACAAAATGGCGTTCGTCATCCAGGTAAGATATGTACACGAGATGACCTTGATCGCATATGTTTCCTACTTCTAATTTCAGATTATGGTACTCGGCGGCTGCATCGAACACCTTGGTACAGCCTCGTCATGCAGAAGATATTTCTACAACAATGCCGGAGAAATTGAGGAAAGATGTGCCTGCAATTTCTTCCGTTATTGCACCACTTCCGTAAGGTCGTCGGTTGTAATAACTCCTGTTTCCGGTTTGCTGTGTCTACTATTCCCTCAGCAAACTGGAACTTCGTTGATGAAGTCCGAGATTGTGACTATCCCCCTGTCAAGGACCCGTCACATCCGGAGAATTTATCAACACATCGGCCCAGCTCATCGCCGTCTACACAAACTACGGAGATGTCTGCTGCATTTGTAATATCACCACTTCCTGTCATCGGTGACTATTACACCAGTATCCGGTTTTGCTGAATCTGGCTGTTCATTTTTGAATGTGCCGAGATTATATAGGGCTCTGCCGCAACCATTGTCAGCACCCACGCAGCTTCTCAACCGGTATTACAACCACGTACGCCTGGGTCCAGTTATGACTTCCGGCCTACGTCTATTCCGAGTTTCTCGGATATCGTCATGCAACCTCTTACATCATACCTTCCGGTATCATCTTACCTTCCGGTATCATTGTTTGGAACTTCCGCTTCTGTTCTTGCGCATGTTCCGACTTCGGCAACTACATCCTTCTACAGGCTTGCTGCAACTTGTGATGTTCTGTTACGTAATCATTGTATGATGTTCCGGTTCAACCATCGATGTTTAGTTCTCCAGTTACGTCATCGAGGTACTGTGTTCCGGTTACGTCATCGATGTGTAGCAGACCGGCTGATTCATACACTGCTCCGATTTACTCTCCATTTCCTGTTCGTCATGCGGTGTACAGGCCTACATCATATCCTTCTGTGGCTTCTGTAGTCCGATGTACCTCGTAGTGTGACTTCTCCTGTTACATTCTTCGATTGTGTCACATTCGGCTTCCGGTATATCGGGTGTTTACTTTCGTTCTCCATCTTTCGAGACGTGAAGTAAAGGTTGCACATCTACATCTGCTGTTATATACGGCGCATGTTTCAACTTACGTGGCTTCAGCTTCTAATTATACAGACATACGATGTATCACTGAGCTATTTATTCTACGATAAAGAATAAATACCTGTTCCATTGGGCTGTTTATTCTACGATAAAGAATTACATGCCTATACTCAGCTATACACAGCCCTTGTATTCCCCCGTACCTGTTCGTTACGGAAGAAAGAGGGGCACGCAAAAGGGCCTCATCGTATCCTATTTTTTCGGTTGCTCGGCCACATCCGGTAACGTTGAATGCTATCAACCATCAGGTCTTACATCACATTCAACTTCCGGTTATGCAGATCTTCACTTCCATCTCTAATCTGTGAGGCATACGGTATCGTATTTAGACCTATGCCTATCTTCATACACAGGTAGTGAATGTTGCTCATCTGCACCTTCGGCCTAAGTACCCAGTTAGGCCGACAATCTCTCAACGACTTCTGTCACTTCCGGACTGGAAGTACAGATTATGTCACCATATGGCTGCTTCCTATAACAACTCACTGGTGACGTATACGCAGTTATTGAGAGTTTCCCGCCTTCACTCTTAACTTACTATCGTATGTTGTGAAGACACCTGATCATCGTTTACGGCGTTTTACGTATTGGTTTCGGCCGTGCAAACGCCTACTTTGGTGACAACGGAACTGTTGTTCTTTTATGGATTCGGATATTTGACCACTCCATTGCTTCAACCGTTTCCGTTTTGGCGAATTTTCACCGCTGTGTCTCGCTTACAGTTTTGAGAAAGCAGGTGATTTATTCCCATATCTGGCTGCCAGAAGTTCTGCCTATCTTCATAGCGCATTCCTTCTTTTAAGGGGCTACGGCGTTCTACGTATTGGTTTCGACCGTACAAACGCCGGCAATCTCTCATCGGCCTCTGTGACTTCGGAGAGGAAGTACAGATTATGTCACCATTTTGCTGTTTCTTATAACAACTTACTGTTGACGATTACGCA
Source organism: Hanleya hanleyi (assembly GCA_036873755.1). Taxonomy (NCBI): domain Eukaryota; kingdom Metazoa; phylum Mollusca; class Polyplacophora; order Lepidopleurida; family Hanleyidae; genus Hanleya; species Hanleya hanleyi. Next base: position 182,769 of record JAVTVY010008461.1, read on the forward strand.
ACTATTGAGAGTATCCTGTTTTCACACTTAACTTACAATCGTAAGTTGTGAAGACATATGTTCGTCAACTAGGGCGTTCTACGTACTGGTTTCGATCGTACAAATGCCTGCTTTGATGTCAACGAAACGGTTGTTGTTTTATGGATTCGGATACTTGGCCACTCCATTGCTTCAATCGTTTCCGGTTTGGCGAATTTTCACCGCTGTATCTCGCTCTTCAGTTTCGAGAAAGCAGGTGATTTATTCCCATATATAGCTGCCTGAAGTTCTGCCTATCTTCATAGCGCATTCCTTCCTGTCTACGACTTCTGTCAACTAGCAACGTTGGTATCTGGTCGAATGACTTTGCAGCTGGGCAGTATGACGTCAATTCCGGTTTTCATTCCGGTTTGTAACTCATTCTGCAGAGTCACAGCCTCACCCGGGCCCTCTAGTCAGCTTTACAATTGTCTTTGGGTCTTAACGAGGGTTTGCGCATGCGCATTCCTTTACCGTCCATCAGTTTCCTGTTCCTCGTTGATCCATATGACTTATGTAGACCCTGATGATTGGGTGTTGCTGTTGCGTCATGAGTGGAGCATTATCTCCAGGTATGACTTATTGTCAGAATTTGGATCAAATTCGTTTGAACCATACCTTTTTGGTCTGTTTCGTTCAACTATTTGTACGTCACATCTATTCCCAAAAAATTCTGACAATGCTTGCCGAGTTTGGTCATCTTAACGAAACAAGGAGAGATCGTACTTTCCTAGAATACGTGATCTTCTGCAGTTTCGGCCCTATGGGATCCTGATCGATCCTCTGGGTATTCTACTTCGACTGTGTCTTTAGAGGTATAGTGAACGTGTTCACTAAAGAAATCCTCTTATGGAGACCTGTTTCGACTCGTCTTCTTCCGCACACAGCTCATCATGGGATTGTGATTACACTGGTCAGTTACGCCAGAACATGTTATCTGGCTAAACTTGACACGGATTGGTTTCATTGGAACCGTTTCTGTTAAAATCGCATTCCCTCATCTTCTCTACTTCCGGTGGAGAATGTGGAATTTATGACAGACTTCTCGGCGATGATGACGTAGTCGCTTGCCGCGACCTAGGGACTTCATCCCCGATGCCACGTAACCGGAAGAAACTACGATTTACCTATTCTTCTTGAGGTTACATCCCTATTGCGGCTAAACTACTCCTGGCAGGCGAGTGTCCAGGGTGGTGTACATGAGACTGCGTCGCCTCGTCATCGTTTCCTCAGTTGGCAGCGGAATAGTTGCAGCAACATGGTCGGTTTGGTAGGCAAGCTTCAGTGGATACTCTTTCAGTTTCCATGATACTTGTCTCATACCGAGCTACCCCGGACTTATTCAGTTCTGTATTACCTGTAGTGTAAGCACACAATCTATTTTTCTCTTCTGTCTTTCTTCTTCTAAAGTGGATGACAATATGGAAGAGCCTTCATTCCGGCGGTAATGTTGCTGTTCTTTTCTTCCGACACTGAGGTATCATTGTGGTGGCATTGAAGTGTTCGTCCCAGTACGCACCTAAAAGGTCAAATCTCACCTGTACTGCTCTAATTTGCACGAACATTTGACCGGTGTTTCTTCCTTCGTCTCAGCCATTCTTCTAAGACGGCGTCGAGGAGGGCTGGAGAACATATTTGGTTCGAGAATTGACAGTCGTCTTGTTACAGCGGAAGTCAACAGATTCTCAATAACCAACGCTTGTGTTGTGTCAGACATCATAGCTTTTGACCTTCATAAAGAAGCGCAGGGAACAGTGATGTCTTTTCCCAGTGACTACTGCTTTTAGGGATCGTCACTACGAGTTTGTCACGTTTCCGGTATATCTAACTCTATCAGGTTCTTACGACCGTGTGACAGCTACTGGTAGACCGCCAGGTCGAATGCCCCAGTTATGAGAAATTTCAGCGACTTTATGATTCCGGTTTATATTTCTCATACTACGATCCCAGCAGTCAATGGCAGCGTCTTGCGTACGTTTATGGCGTATCCTTACTGGAGGACACATTCTTCGGCCGCTGCTACTCTGATGACATCTATTTCGGCGACCGGCTTCCGGTCAGTGGCATCAGTACATGTTATCTGACCCAGTTCCGGTTTTCCCCATCAGCCAGCTTTTCTTCTAGAAAATCATTTGGTTTGTCTTCAGAGCATCTTCACGTAATACGTCTTCCAGAACAAGAAGCCCTTCCATCTCGGGTGTTTTCATCGAGGACGCCATATATATAGTAGCTCCTCTCTTCACCTTACATCCGATTTAAACGTATCGGTTAGGAACTTAGGAACGGAGGTCTTGTTCAGCGAGCGACGTATGTGTAATGATATGCAATATCTCGGGTTGTTCAGGTGTCAACGTCTCGTTCCACGTAAATCTTTCTTCCACTCCCTGGAGAAGGATGGATGGATGGAGTCGTTTGTTCACTCCGTCGCTTTCCGATGGATACTGAGATTCACTTCAGACGTTGCAGTTCCGGAGCTGGTTTTGGCACTGTATCGTTTTCAGGAGTGTCTTTCAGCCTACATGTACGACATCAAAATAACCTACTGTGATCATAGATGATGATGTTTTATATTCCTGCAGTCTGCAGGTAGCTTGTTACCGCGGGAGTCCAGCAGATACTTCATGTGGGAAACTATTGTCTAAGTCTTGGTGCAGCTGATGGGCACTAAACCTAGTCATATTTTTCCCCCCAGACTTCGCTAATTTATGCATTGTCGTGTGTTACATGGAGCATGAACCGGATTTCGTCATCCCAGCATATCTACGGGTTCTACACTTCCGGGATTTGTCATCAGCATCAGTTACTTTATGACTTACTTTCCGGAGTCCGTCAACCCGGCTCTGTCCTACAGTTTATAATTGAAATGATGGCAGAGTTATGGGCCCTCATACCGCTCCCGTGTGCTGACACGTGCGTTTGTTCTGGGCCAGCGTCTACGGTCCCGCTTCTAAACCAGGAAATATAAAATGCTCTTCCTGGCTGTCCAAAACTTCTCGTTTGGCATACACGGACGTACCTGCGGAGGTAACACTCTCCAAGGTCAGGATTCATCAGATCAGGGCTGTACTGACATCCTGATTTCTATGATCTGACATTTCCGTGGACGACATTTGACATCTTGAGGACCGTAATCTGGAGGTTTGCCATACGTTTGTCTGTCATCACCTCCGGAATCGGATGCTGTTGAGACAGGATTTCTACACCCTGGGACCGCCGGTGGTGCCCAGGCCGTTGAAACCCGTCGACATGTAAGCACTAGACCTAGTGAGTCTACCAATTTTTATACGCCCGCCCAAAAGGCGGTCGTATTATGTGATGGCGGTTTCCGTCCGTCTGTCCGTCTGTCCGGTTCTCGTGTCCGGTCTATGTCTGGGACAGTTTCCTATCCATAGCTCCAATTTTTGGTGAGTGGATACCCTACGGGGAGACGATGTGTCACGTACCAAAATGAAGGTCGAGGTCACAGGTCAAAGGTCACTGGCCTAAAAAACAGGAAATCACTGAAGTGTTCGTGTCCGGTCTATATCTGTGAACGATTTCTGTCCACAGTTGCAATTTTTTGTGAGTGGATACGCCAGGTGGAGACGATGTGTCGCGTACCAAAATTGAGGTCGAGGTCAGAGGTCAAAGGTCACTGTTGCCAAAAATCAGGAAATCATTGATCGTTGACAGTTTTCTATCTACAGTTCTAATTTTTGGTGAGTGGATGCCCTAGGGGGGAACGATGTGTTGCATATTAAATGTAGGTCAGAGGTCAAAGGTCAGTGTGATCGAAAAATCAGGAAATCGTTTAAAATTTCTAATTTTTTGTGAATGGATTCAATAGGCGGAAATGAAGTGATGCATACCAAAAATTAGGTCAAGGTCAAAGGTCACCGACCCCAAAATTAGGAAATTATTAAAAATAACATTTTTTATGTCAGTAGATACATTAGGGGACACAATGTGTCACATACCAAAATGTAGGTCAAGGTCAAAGGTCAAGGTCACTGTGACCCCAAAATCGTGAAATTGTTAAAAATCATGACTTTTTGTGTTCATTGAGAAATTGAGGGGAGATGGTTTGTCATGTACCAAAATTTAGGCCAAGGTCAAAGGTCAGGGTCACTGTGACCCCAAAATCAGGAAATCATTAAAAATCATGATTTTTTGTGTGCATTGATAGATTGAGGGAAGACGATTTGTTGTGTACCAAAATTGAGGTCAAGGTCAAAGGTCAAGGTCACTGTGACCCCAAAATCAAGAAATCGTCAAAAATCACATTTTCATATGCCTCTCGAAGACGAGGTCGTGTAATGCGATGTTGCGTTCTGTTCATTCATCCATTAACATTTGTTGTCCATGCGATAGCTCTAGTTTCAAGGTATGGATTGGTACCAAACTTTGAGTATACCTTACTCGCATGGCAAAGTGGAGCGATACATATGAGATCAATTTGTCAAAGGTCTAGGTCGCAGTCCGAGCTTAGCTGACTAAATGTGTTGGAATATTGTTGGAATATTCGAAGTTCTTTCCCCTGCATTTATATGGTATTGTCCTGTGGAGTTGTCTCCCATGTTTGAAACGCTTCATTTAGTTAAACTGTTGTGAAATAAAAACCATACATTTACTAATTTAACGGGGAGAGGAGTCCTTTATGAACTTCACACCTGTTTATTAACTCAAGAACAAAGGTTTACTTCATCTCTTCTTCCTTCATGAAAAATTCTCTCGTCTGAAAGGAATCCATTTGCAGGAAAACTACTATTTTCTTGTGTTTGACTATTGTCGATTTCAGTGTGGGATATGTGAGCTCTAAGCTCTTGCTTCAAGGTCAACTAGTTACCAAGAGTTAAGCTCATTTTAGCTTATCATTCAACATAAGATGTGATATATGTTACATTCTTATAAGCAAAAATTGTAGACCTTTCTCTGAATTGCTAGATCAATTGGAATCAAGGCTATTAAACAACCTTGAAATTTGATCCAATGTAATTCCAGATATACGGGCGTATATTGAAGCCCCTTGGGCTCTTGTTAAAATTGGTAAGTGTTTGCTCTCCCCAATTTTCAAAAAAAGGGGGGGGGGGAAAGATTTCGGTCTAGTGCTTGTCAGCCTGCGCACAGTGCCCTCTTATCGGGGCAAGGTGATAGATCGATAGCCATAATATACTCACTTACATGCGTTTATGGCGCTCGATTACCTGGCTGACTCCTGTTTTCTCCTTCGCCTATGCTTGAGATTCCTTTCTGTTTTCGACCACTATTCCCTCCGTCCTGCTATGATATTCTAGCAATAAGGTATGTGAAGGTAAGTTTTACAGCGCAAGAAATATGAAAAATTTGAAAATCAATTTTCCTATTTCTAAGCTTAAACTTACCTTCATACTGTGATGGCCCTCCCAGCCTCCCCGCTAATGGGTTATTCACACTGCGATTGAATAGGAAAGAAGGAAGTGACGTGGTCGGGCAGATTGGATTCTGGGTACTCGCGCATGGGCACTGGGGAGCACAGGGACTATTTTGTTTCTGCGGTAATGTTTTACAATAAGGCAATCGCGTAGGAACACGATAGCAATCGAAATAGAAATAGGAAAATTGATTTTCAAATTTTTCATTTTCACATGATTAAAGGGGTTTGAATTTTTAAACAGGGAAGTTTCCCTGTTTCTTGCCATGCTAGGTGAACTGGCTTATGGGTAATTTCAGAGGTGCCATCTATCCAAGCGGTATGGTTTTCATTACAACACCCCTGCGCAAAATGAGAGAATGACTGAAACTTCCGCATCACTCCGTTTATTGAGCGCGATATCAAGTAGTTTGACCTAGTTTGGAATAATTTCTCTGAATTAATCTTACGACGAGCCATTTCTAGGTGGAGCCATTGAATAATATGTTGGTTTCGTTTCCTTGACAACACTTCTGCTGATATTTTGTGAGATTTTCTTCGATAGATTGTGTTTTGTCTGTAAACTGGTCAATATGGCACAAGTCGTAGTCATGGAATATGCCGACTTCATCTTCGGCTCTGATAGCCACTAAAATACATCGAATTGACAAAATTACTTCATGTTTTGAGATCGGCTGAACCGCACTGCCAAAATTATAGTGCAGTCCCGGTGAGAGAGTTTGAAAAGGAGAGACGAGGAGGCAGTTTCCTTTTCGTTCCATCAGTCGACTGGAGAGTTTTGACACTGTGCGAGTGTAGCATTCTGACAGATCGAGGTGTGTAAAACGTTTTATACCCGTCACTGAATTCATTACTTGTTTCCCGGCGCACACTTGTTAATATTATCAAATAAATGAATGTTGCAAGTTTCCGCGCTACTGCATGATTGGAGCAAATGGCATGACTGAAAGCCGCCGTTTTGTGTGCTAAATTTGAAAACATTTCTTGCAAGGAAAACTTGATTTATTTCATCAAGCGAAAGCATCCTTTTTACTGCAATTTTCAAATTGACTGATTTTATCATCCTGCATCATTTGTCATCCAGCAAAAGTAATGTTCTTGTTTCTTACCATATCCGTAATGACAGCTCGTTGAACAGATCAGGGAAAAGGACTAACTGGGATATATATCCCAATTGGGATAAAATATCGCAATTTGAATATTTTTTTCATACTTCCATATTTTCAAGCTCGCATATTGTGCTAGTAGTTCTCGTATAAAGACATACAACAGTGGTTATTGCTGGGAAGTATACTGCAACAACAACATTAAAAGTATTGCACGTAATTGCAATTGCACAGAGAAAATGTCGGCGAGAAAAGGTCATTAAAATTATACAATCGTATTGGCAGTTTTGTGAAGTAGATTCTATCTTGTGTTTGGTAGTTTTGATGCCGAAATCCGACATTGCCGTTTAGTATGAAAATCGGTGAAAATATCCCAATTAGGATATATTTCAATATCCAAACTTTGATTTAATATCTTAGGTGGGATATATACCCCACTTAGTGCTTTGCTCTGACCTAGCAGTGGGCCAGGCAGTGGAGGTAACTTTACTTTTTAGCCCACCATCACCGCCTTTCGTCCATGGTCCATCGTACGTCAGTCCATCCGTCCGTAAACAATTCTTGTTATCGCGATTTCTCAGGAACTATTGCATGGATCTTTCTCAAATTTGGTACACAGGTTCCCCTTGGGGTCTAGTTGTGCAAGATACCTTTTCTGGTCCGATTTGAAAATCCAATATGGCCGCCAGGCAGCCATCTTGGATTTTCCCATGAAACCTTGTTATCGCGATTTCTCAGGAACTACATGATGAATCTTTCTCAAATTTGGTACACAGGTTCCCCTTAGGATCTAGTTGTGCAAGATACCTTTTCTGGTCTGATTCGAAAATCCAATATGGCCACCAGGCAGCCATCTTGGATTTCCCCATGAAACCTTATCGTGATTTCTCAGAAACTACTGCATGGATCTTTCTCAAATTTGGTATACAGGTTCCCCTTGGGGGTCTAGTTGTGCAAGATACCTTTTCTGGTCCGATTCGAAAATCCAATATGGCCACCAGGTAGCCATCTTGGATTTCCCCATGAAACCTTGTTATCGCGATTTCTCAGGAACTACTGCATGGATCTTTCTCAATTTTGGTACACAGGTTTCCCTTAGGGTCTCGATATGCAAGATACCTTTTTCGGTCCGAATCGAAAATCCAATATGGTCACCAGGCAGCCATCTTAGACTTCCCATGAAATTTTTTTATCATGATTTCTCAGGAAGTACTGCCTGGATCTTTCTCAAATTTGATACACAGGTTCAATTGTGCAAGATACCTTTTCTGGTCCGATTCCAAAATCCAATATGTCCATCAGGCGGCCATTTTGGATTTCCCCATGAAACTTTGTTATTGCGATTTCTCAGGAACTACTGCATGGATCTTTGTTAAATTTGGTACACAGGTTCACCTTGTCGTCTAGTTGTGCAAGATACCTTTTCTGGTCCGATTCGAAAATTCAATATGGCCAACAGGCAGCCATCTTGGATTTTCCCATGCAAATTTGTTATCGTGATTTCTCCGGAAGTACTTCATGGATCTTTCTCAAATTTGGTACACAGGTTCCCCTTATGGTCTAGTTGTGCAAGATACCTTTTTGGGTCCGAATCTAAAATCCAATATGGCCAGAAGGCGGCCATCTTGAATTTCCCCTTGAAACATTGTTACCGTGATTTCTCAGGAAATATTTCATTGATCTTTCAGAAATTTGGTACACGGGTCCTTTTTTGGTCCGATTCGAAAATCCAAGTTACGCTTCAAATTAATTCGGTATTCTCGAGTTGTGACATTGCATCACGAGTCGGCAGATCAAACGGTGGGGCATATTCTATATACTGACTATAGAGAATATCCATACCTTCACCTTCCATAGCAAGGAGTTCAAATAATTCGGAATTAAAATGTATTTCTTCAAAGTTTAAATCAGTTTTCTTTAGACCATGCAGTAGCAAGTGAACTGCTCCACCCTTTCGTCTGCCGGCGGGTCGGCTACATGAAGGGACGTGACTCTTGTGACTCAACGTCACAACTCGACAACTGTAGACTACTGCATGTTTCGATCCAAGAGAGATAATCAGGATTCAGGCACTTTCAAATTTTCAACATTACTGCGCGGACCAGATCTCTTCAGTATTAAGTAGTGTACCATCTTACTATTTTCGAGCATGGTATCTTAAAAGAGATATCTCAAAATAGTCGTATAAACAGAACAGAATTAGCATTCGTTCTTAACTATAAAATCTTAAGTATGTTTCACAGCTCATGCCAAAGTGTCAAAGAGATTGCTCTTCGCTTCCAGTACCCAATGATGACACGTGCAAAAGAATGAATAAAAAAAATACTACGAAACAAAGGTGAAGAATCCTCGATACATGTACATCCACTTTCAGACTAACTTTGCTCATTTCTCTTGTATTATAACAACCGACGTAAGTACAGTTTCTAGAAATCTTGAAACTCTTGTAACTTAGATTATATCTTGGTGTTTTTCAGTGGCCTTTTCTGATCCTTTTGGCTCAGATTCGAAATTCTGTAAACAAAATTACAAATCAATCGTTTGTTCTTAGTAACAATGGACAAAAAGATCCTCTAGTCATTAGCTTACAATTATCGGACAATGGTGGGCGCCAAGATCCTTCAGGATCTCTCATTTATGTTAATAATGGTTTTCTGTGTCTGTGATTGAATTTTTTAGTAACGTAAGGGTATTTTTTCTGTGTGCAATTGCTGAATGTGATTTTAAAATAATTATTCGATGTACCGGTATAGGCATACGTGTAATCTTGAAGAAGACCTATAGGCTACTTATAGTATTTTCTGGTTGTCAATTGCCACACAAATAAATTATGAATATGAATCAGATTCAAGTCTACAATAACAATGTCATTGAGCTTTGACTGCAGGTTGCAGTGTGCATGAATACATAAACCATGAATGAATGCCACTATGCTTCCTGGGCAACAATGTTCACTATGATGCGGACACCGACCTCGGCAATATTGTAGGCTTACTACCAAAATGTTATCTTGTCTAGTTTAGATAATATACAATTTTTAATCTTCGGTGTTGTGTTCTTTATCAGGGAAAGGTAATTCCATTGGGTTGTCAAACGATTGTGATAACAGTTGAACACCTCGACAAAATTGTTTCCATCGTCCAGTGGTACCACATATGCAACTCTCATTTGCCTAGACTTTCTTTACAGTATTGATGAAGTCTCTTCAATAATAAGAGCTAAGCTTCACAAATTCACATCACGTATGCAACGACATCTTCACATTTTCAAGCTAAATACTACACTAACGTTCCGTCATTTACCTTGACTTATTGAATAGAGTAAACTGTTCAAGCTGGGAAACGCACGTGATGTCATATATCCAATCAAGATAAGAGCTTGCCAACACCGTGCAGCTAGGATTTTCTTTGATGTCTGCCCGTGTGATCTCCAAATATGGCAAGTGGTGGGTGTATTGGTGTTAATTTCCGTCGAAGAGCCAATCAAATTTGAATTTTAAAGAGGTCATATGGTAATTCCCCTAATAATTCGATCACCGGAAGTGCAGCAAAAATGGCTTATATCTGGAAATATTCTTGATGGCACCAGCTACAAAGTGTCACATTTTGTCATTATATGACTTTTCTCCAATTTGAATGAAGAATGGGAATGTTACTTTTTCTCTGCATTTGAATAACAGAGCTAAAAGGTGAACTTCCTGTGATTGAATTATTAGGGGAATTGCACTTCCCCTAATATGGACCACGGAATATTTATAGCTCTATGACATCACCAGACCTGTATTCTGATCAGATAATGTGTTGCGTTCAGCCAAGGCAACACGTGTAGTGTTAGACTTGGATCAGCGAAGATGATGCAACGAGAGACGCATCAGAAATATATTGAACAGGACCAATTCCTTCCCTGTTTTTTAGCAGCCTTGGATGCTTTCATTTTGATTGCTCTGATATTCACAGGGTGGTATTCTTCTTCTGTAGGTATTACTAGAGATCTATGTTTCAATTGTGAAACTACATACCTCGATCAAATGTGGTAAAATGATCTCTACTGCATGTTGTCGAATGATGAGATGACAGAGCATCCTCCGGATGAGGCGGCTCCACAATTGCCGGAGGAGTTTGGGGCTTTGGAATCACCTGAGGATGGAGCTCCACAATCACCAGAGGATGGGGCTGTGGAACTACCTGAAGATGGGGCTTTAGATTCACATGAGGATGAAGCTTCACAATCACCAGAGGATGGGGCTGGGGAACTATCAGAGGATGGGGCTTTGGAACCACATGAGGATGAAGCTCCACAATCACCAGAGGATGGGGCTTCCCACCCAGCTGAGGATGGCTCTCCACAGTCGGTGGAGGACACAGGTCCACAGTCACCAGACAACAAAGCTCCAGATTCAACGATTGAAACGGATCCAGAAAAGCCTGACGAAGTAAGAAAGCATCCATGTTCCTATATTTTCATGATTGCGATAACTCGTTTTGTGAAGGACCCCACCAACCCACAATTTCAGACTTCTGCAGGTACTGTACCGGTATAGCTTTTCTCAGCTATTTTTAGCCCACCATCACCAGATGGTGGGCTGTTCAAATCGCCTTTCGTCCGTGGTCCGTCATCCGTCGTCCGTCAGTCCGTCAGTCGTCCGTCCGTAAACAATTCTTGTTATCGCGATTTCTCAGGAACTATTGCATGGATCATTCTCAAATTTGGTACACAGGTTCCCCTTGGGGTCTAGTTGTGCAAGATATCTTTTCTGGTCCGATTCGAAAATCCAATATGGCCGCCAGGCAGCCATCTTGGATTTTCCCATGAAACCTTGTTATCGCGATTTCTCAGGAACTACATGATGAATCTTTCTCAAATTTGGTACACAGGTTCCCCTTGGGGTCTAGTTGTGCAAGATACCTTTTCTGGTCTGATTCGAAAATCCAATATGGCCACCAGGCAGCTATCTTGGATTTCCCCATGAAACCTTGTTATCGCGATTTCTCAGAAACTACTGCATGGATCTTTCTCAAATTTGGTACACAGGTTTCCCTTGGGGCCTAGTTGTGCAGATACCTTTTTCGGTCCGATTCGAAAATCCAATATGGCCACCAGGCAGCCATCTTGGATTTCCCCATGAAACCTTGTTATCGCGATTTCTCAGGAACTACTGCATGGAACTTTCTCGAATTTGGTACACATGTTCCCCTTGGGGTCTAGTTGTGCAAGAAACCTTTTTTGGTCTGATTCGAAAATCCAATATGGCCACCAGGCAACCATCTTGGATTTCACCATGAAACCTTGTTATCGCGATTTCTCATGAACTACTGGATGGATCTTTCTCAAATTTGGTACACAGGTTCCCCTTGAGGTCTAGATGTGCAAGAAACCTTTTCTGGTCCGATTCAAAAATGCAATATGGCCACCAAGCAGCCATCTTGGATTTCCCCAGGAAACCTTGTTATCGCGATTTCTCAGGAACTACTGCATTGATCTTTCTCAAATTTGGTACACAGGTTCCCCTTGGGGTCTAGTTGTGCAAGATACCTTTCTTGGTCCAATTCGAAAATCCAATATGGCCACCAGGCAGCCATCTTGGATTTCCCTTTGAAACCTTGTTATTGCAATTTCTCAGGAACTACTGCATGGATCTTCCTCAAATTTGGTACATTGGTTCCCCTTGGGGTCTAGTTGTGCAAGATACCTCTTCTGGTCCGATTTGAAAATCCAATATGGCCACCAAGCAGCCATCTTGGATTTCCCCATGAAACTTTATTATCGTCATTTCTCAGGGAGTACTGTATGGATCTTTCTCAAATTTGGTACACAGGTTCCCCTTGGGGTCTAGTTGTGCAACATACCTTTTTCGGTCCGAATCGAAAATCCAATATGTCCATCAGGCAGCCATCTTGGATTTCCCCATGAAACTTTGTTATTGCGATTTCTCAGGAACTACTGCATGGATCGTTCTGAAATTTGGTACAGAGGTTCCCTTTGGGGTCTAGTTGTGCAAGATACCTTTTCTGGTACGATTTGAAAATCCAGTATGGCCACCAGGCAGTCATCTTGGATTTCCCCATGAAACTTTATTGTCATTTCTCAGGAACTTTCTCAATTTTGGTACACCGGTTCCCCTTAGGGTCCCAATATGCAAGATGCTTTTTTCGGTCCGAATCGAAAATCCAATATGGTCACCAGGCAGGCAGCCATCTTAGACTTCGCCATGAAAATTTTTTATCATGATTTCTCAGGAAGTACTGCCTGGATCTTTCTCAAATTTGATACACAGGTTCAATTGTGCAAGATACCCTTTTCTGGATCGATTCCAAAATCCAATATGTCCATCAGGCGGCCATCTTGGATTTCCCTTTGAAACCTTGTTATTGCAATTTCTCAGGAACTACTGCATGGATCTTCCTCAAATTTGGTACATTGGTTCCCCTTGGGGTCTAGTTGTGCAAGCTACCTCTTCTGGTCCGATTCGAAAATCCAATATGGCCACCAGGCAGCCGTCTTGGATTTCCCCATGAAACTTTATTATCCTCATTTCTCGGGAGTACTGTATGGATCTTTCTCAAATTTGGTACACAGGTTCCCCTTGGGGTCTAGTTGTGCAACATACCTTTTTCGGTCCGAATCGAAAATCCAATATGTCCACCAGGCAGCCATCTTGGATTTCCCCATGAAACTTTGTTATTGCGATTTCTCAGGAACTACTGCATGGATCGTTCTGAAATTTGGTACACAGGTTCCCTTTGGGGTCTAGTTGTGCAAGATAGCTTTTTCGGTCTGATTCGAAAAACCAATATGGCCACCAGGCAGCCATATTGGATTTCCCCATGAAACCTTGTTATCGCGATTTCTCAGGAACTACTGCATGGATCTTTCTGAAATTTCGTACACAGGTTCCCCTTGGGATCTAGTTGTGCAAGATACCTTTCCTGGTACGATTTGAAAATCCAGTATGGCCACCAGGCAGTCATCTTGGATTTCCCCATGAAACTTTATTGTCATTTCTCAGGAACTACTGCATGGATCTTTCTCAATTTTGGTACACAGGTTCCCCTTAGGGTCCCAATATGCAAGATGGAATCGAAAATCCAATATGGTCACCAGGCAGCCATCTTAGACTTCGCCATGAAAATTTTTTATCATGATTTCTCAGGAAGTACTGCCTGGATCTTTCTCAAATTTGATACACAGGTTCAATTGTGCAAGATACCCTTTTCTGGATCGATTCCAAAATCCAATATGTCCATCAGGCGGCCATCTTGGATTTTCCCATGAAACTTTGTTATTGCAATTTCTCGGGAACTACTGCATGGATCTTTGTTAAATTTGGTACACAGGTTCACCTTGTCGTCTAGTTGTGCAAGATACCTTTTCTGGTCCGATTCGAAAATTCAATATTGCCAACAGGCGGCCATCTTGGATTTTCTCATGCAAATTTGTTATCGTGATTGCTCAGGAAGTACTGCATGGATGTTTCTGAAATTTGGTACACAGGTTGTGCAAGAAACCTTTTTGGGTCCGAATCCAAAATCCAATATGGCCAGAAGGCGGCCATCTTGAATTTCCCCTTGAAACATTGTTACCGTGAATTCTCAGGAAATATTTCATTGATCTTTCTGAAATTTGGTACACAGGTCTGTCTGCCGGCGGGTCGGCTACATGAAGGGGCGTAACTCTTGTGGCTCAACGTCACAACTCGACAGCTGTAGACTACTGCATGTTTCGATCCAAGAGAGATAATCAGGATTCAGGCACTTTCGAAGTTTCAACATTACTGCGCAGACCAGATCTGTTCAGTATTAAGTAGTGTACCATCTTACTATTTTCGAGCATGGTATCTTAAAAGAGATATCTCAAAATAATCTGATAAACAGAACAGAATTAGCATTCGTTCTTAATTATAAAATCTTAAGTATGTTTCATAGCTCATGCCAAAGTATCAAAGAGATTGGTCTTCGCTTCCAGTACCCAATGATGACACGTGCAAAAAAATAAATAAAAAAAAAATACTACGAAACAAAGGCGAAGAATCCTCCGTATATGTACATTCACTTTCAGACTAACTTTGTTCATTTCTCTTGTATTATAACAACCGACATAAGTACATGTACAGTTTCTAGAAATTTTGAAACTCCAGAAACTTAGATTATATCTTGGTGTTTTTCAGTGGCCTTTTCTGATCCTTTTCGCTCAGATTCGAAATTCTGTAAACAAAATTAGAAATCAATCGTTTGTTCTTAGTAACAATGGACAAAAAGATCCTCTAGTCATTAGCTTACAATTATCGGACAAGGGTGGGCACCAAGATCCTTCAGGATCTCTCGTTTAATACACTTCGACCAAATTTGACCTTGGCTATTGTCATCATGTAGATCCATTTTCATGTTACCACCATATTCCAAGAATGACTATGCCCAGGAGTACCAAACTTGCAGCACACATCATGCCAGTGGTTACGAAGCACAAGCCTATTGAAAACCAGCAAAATTGACATGTATTTTCCCACATCACCAGGACAAACTGTCATTTTATCACTAATTGTTACCACCATATCTCATACACACGGTGGCAGAAATATATCACAAAGTGAGATTGTCCAATTGCTTCTTGGCATCAGCTACTTAGTCTTCCTTCCCCCGCCAGTCATACATGTAAACAGCATTGCTTCAACAGATCATCGTAACGCCAGTCTGTCATTGGCGTCGTTGGAGGGATCGTTAGTACAGAACAACCCCCTCTGGCCTCTCAGCTGCATGTTATTTTGCTATGTTGTACAGCGCAGTACTGGGCTCTTCAATAATTAAGCATAGAACAAGAAATCCTGACGACGCCCATGGTTGTGCATAATCCCGCTTCAGACAAAATCGTCCGATGAAAGCGAGCGATCATGGTCACATGGTCGCCCAATATTTTTCCATCCACCGCCATTGATTGTAATTCGGGGTGGGTAACCAGGTTATCTTCCTTTACAGTAGCTCCTATCTCAAAGCACTCGCATCGGCTGGCTCGTGTCGATTACTTCTCGGGCCTCATTTTGACAAGTTTGTGTAATAAAGGTCAGTTTCAGCAGCTGTAGTTCTAAATTAGATAGCATTCATAATGTGAACAGCTCGTATTTCATCATAATCAGCGACGATCAATGCCAATGAATATTGCAAATGTGTGACTTTACAGTGTTTTTGTTTTGTGTTGTTAGCAACAACAACATAGGGCCAAAGTTGTTCACAAGAAGTCCTTTATCACAGAATTTGCCTATGGACATTAGGGTGTTCAGAAAAGGGTCTTCAGCGGGGGGTGACGCCTCGCCAAATATAAAGTTTACTGACCCCATTATATTTCTGTAATGCGTCACTCTGACAAACCGTGTAACTAATAATACCTTCCACCATATGGTCCTGTATTGTATTTCCAGTCTGTTGGTGTGGTGGCAGAGAGTATGGACATAGATTTGACTGCAGAGAAGTCGAAAGCGGAGCTAAGTCCTGAAGTAATCACTATAGAGGTATGACTTCCTGATTTATCATGTCACTCCATACAGTTGATATCAACACACCCATGGTGTCGTCGTTGCAAATTTGGTTTCAAGTTTCCATGATCTGAACAGAATGAATGAAAATGCTGACAGTTTATGACAGTTAGTATATAATAATAATGATATGATAATGATATGATGATAAATTATGGACTTTTCATTTTTAGGTTTGCTGTAAGTGTAATTATATCGGGTTGCCATGGTTACTTTTACTCAGATTATTGCCATTACGCAATCTTAATTAATATCCTATCAATGCTCTCCCATCGTATATGTCGTTATGTAGGATATTACTGATTAGGGTTCAAAGCCAGAATGGCTTGAAGCCTTTTGTATCTGTTCGGATTATTATTATTCCTATTATTTTCCGCCATATTTTGTTCCCGCTATAACTCGAAAAGGGCTGGAACAATTCGGTCAAAACTTAGAGGCATGATAACATGACAAGAGAGGTGTTGCACCTGGGCTAAAGCTTCTTTATTTTCCCAACGACATGGCGGCCATCTTGGATTTACCCTCAGTTTTTTTTTTTTTCAAAGATCTTCTCTGGAACCACTGGATCGATTGACTCGAATCTTAATACACATGATCTATGGATCTGTGGCTCTCAAATCATCGTTTGAAAATTTGCTGCGTGAAACAAAATGGCCGCCATTGACCAATCAAAATTGTCCGATTTTCAAATGACGGATTTGGACGGGAAAAGTGGCTACATATATGCATTGTGATATGGCGATCACGAATATGCAAAAATTGTGGTGCTCGGTCACATGCTTTGGCCGCCATCTTGAATTTTGTGGAAAACTTTACCAATTTTGCAACGGCTTATTATTTTGAACCCTGATAGATACGGGTTTCTAGGTTGCTGCGATATATCGAGATGGCCATGATCTGTTGCACTGAAAGCAAATACTTTTGATTGGCTGAACAGTTTGGCAGCCATCTTGGATTTAGCTTAAAACCTTCAATGGTCTTCTCCTCTGAAACCGCTGCACCGATCGTTGTGAAATTTGATATACCTAATCTTATTGGAAAGTTGCTACGTAAAACAAAATGGCCGCCATCGGCCAATCAAATGCTATCTGGGCCCTGTAGTTTGGCCGCCATCTTCGGCTTGCAATGTTCGAATAATGCCCGTGAAATAAGAGCCTGGTTCGAGCTTTGAACCCATTATAGCTATCCATAGCTCTAGTTTCATTTGAATTTGGTGTTCAGAGTGCCCAGCTCATGAATATTAAATAGTCTTATGACATCACGGCCGCATTTTAACTACTTTACTTGCAGTCAGGGAGGGGGGATAGGGTCATGGTCTCCACTTTAATCCAAGGTTTACGCCAATGACCAGTCCATAATTATGTCTCCCCCAACTATGTTGGGGGGAGACATCATCTAGTGTTTGTGCTGTCTGTCTGGTTGGATGGATGGATGTCTGTCTGGATGGATGTCTGTCCGTCCCCTTACCTTGTCTGCAAGATATCTTGAGAACTACTGGATGGAATTTTACCAAACTTGGATGGAAGCTTCATTGGGATAGCCCCACCCCCCCCCCTCCCATTTGATTAGGTTTTGGTGTGTGTGTGTGTGCATTCATCTGTGTCCGGTGACCGTCCGTCCATCTACTGGTACATGTATATACAGGCCTTGTCTGCAAGATATCTTGAGAACTACTGGACGGAATTCCCTCAACTTGGATAGAAGCTTCAGTGGGATAGTCCCCTCATTTGATTAGGTTTTGGTGTGTGGGCGTGCATTCATCTGTGTTCGGTGTCCGTCCGTCCATCTACTGGTACATGTATATACAAGCCTTGTCTGTAAGATATCTTGAGAACTACTGGACGGAATTCCCTCAAACTTGGATAGAAGCTTCAGTGGGATAGCCCCGTCATTTGATTAGGTTTTGGTGTGTGTGTGTGCATTCATCCGTGCCCGGTGTCCGTCCATCCATCTACTTGTACATGTATGTACAGGCCTTGTCTGCAAGATATCTTAGAACTATTGGACGGAATTTCACCAACCTTGGTCAGAAGCTTCAGTGGGATAGCCCCCTCATTTGATTAGGTTTTGGTGTGTGTGCGTGCATTCATCCGTGTTCGGTGTCCGTCCATCTACTTGTATATACAGGCCTTGTCTGCAAAATATCTTGAAACTACTGGACGGAATTTCACCAAACTTGGATGGAAGCTTCATTGGGATAGCCTCTCATTTGATTAGGTTTTGGTGTGTGTGTGCATTCATCCGTGTCCATCGTCCGTCCGTCCGTCCGTCCATCTTCATGTACATGTATGTACAGGCCTTTTCTGCAAGATATCTTGAGAACTACTGAACAGAATTCACCAAACTTGGAAGGTTCACTGGAATAGCCCCCTCATTTGATCAGATTTTGGTTTGTGCGTGCATTTATCCTTGTCCATTGTCCGTCCATCCATTCATCTAATTGTACATGTAAATACAGATCTTGTCGGCAAGATATCACGAGAACTACCTGACACTTATTTCTACATTAATTTTATAGCACTTTCCCTTAAATACATGTAATGTGCCCACTCAACGCAAGGTGGGAGGTTGGGGGAGACGTATGTTTTTGCTTAAAAAAACAACCAGCATAGGCTTCATGCCGGAGCGGCAACCCAAGGGTCAAAGCGGAACCTCTAGTTCTACCCCGCATGTATGGTTCCAACCTGGCGGAAGGGCGGCAACATTGGAAGATTCCCCGACAGCTTGGCGTGTAATTCGTCTGAGCCAACCAGAAATCACTTACCATTATGATCCCTTCAGAACACTATGACAAGCTCTCGGGATTGGTTGACACTTGCATTACTGCAGGCCGGTTAGATTCTGCAAGCGACATATCCAAATGGGGGAGCAGATAGGATTTAATTTTAATTAGATTGTGCCATTGCGTTAAATTGTCTAAGGATTCAGTCACTCCATTAACATAGTACAACCAAACGCAAATTTTGTCTCGAATTTGCTCGCCCCCAGAATCTATAAGAACTACAGATTTTGGATATTTTCATTGTGGGTCCAATTATATGTTGGGGTGTGAAAATGCAATTGATTGAATTATAAGGAAGCATTTCCATAAATTGTTTTTTCTATTGGTCAAGAATTTTCTTTGGTTTTCTTGAAGAACATGCTATTGGGAATACTTTGAGTGAATTTCAGGAGAATAAACCCAAAACATTTTCACAATTCTCGTTTGATTTAGTCAATATAGTTTTGTTTTTTTTGACCTTCAGGAATCAATGATTTTCTGTTGATTGGGAGAATTTGAAGAAACTTTGATTGAGAAACCATGTGGAGGTGAATGAATTAAATTGTGTCATTCACATGCTAACAGATCTTTATGATGCTGTGTGTGAGGGTGCCATATTAAAGTATATGGTCTCGTAAAATTGAGCTGCATCAGGGCTTTGTGTTTAGCATGAGGGATAGCTCACCTGCACGCAAACACTCGCGTAAATTCATGTCACAAGAGTGATTTTTAGCTCGCGTAAACTGTCATATTTTATATTGTATTATATTTCAATCACTCGCCTGACTTTCAAATACCCTCTCCTAAATATTTCGACGTGGGCTATTTTCAGCTTGCGTACTACTACTTAATTCTAAACATGACGCCCTGCATATGCCACTTTAACAATGCAATACTAATCTACCAGGTTCATCGCGATTTGTCAAAGAGACTGAGCCTTCAACATCACAATTTCATAAGCAGCTTTCTTCAGTTATGCAAGATTAATGAATATAAACCCTAGATAATCAGTTCAAATCAAACCGAGAATAACATCAGCATTTTATTTACACTTGTACCTTCCCCCCAGGATAGAAGGCAGCGGCACTACTTCCAGCCAGTTTTTACCCCTCGGCCATTTTGGCCTTAATTGGGTATTGTTGTCGCCATGTACATGCGTCTATCCATCCATTACTGCATTTTAGGCAAAACTGCTTGAGTCACAACCCCCAAATTTTGAACACTTATTATCTAGGGCTAAATCAGACGCCTATTAAAATTAGCTCCCCTTGGCCCCCAGAGTTATGCCCATTTACAGATATATTGATTTCTATTTCTGCCCTATATGCTTGAATGTAACCAACTATATCTGCAGAACTGTGCTACTATATTTTGAAAACTTATTTATATTGTTGTATTCTAGAAGCAAACAAAAAATTACTCACTTCAGCCCTTATTTTACAGAGTTATGCCCCTTTTTGTGTGCCGTTATCTCTGATTTTGTGATTTATGCTTGAATGTAACCAGTTATAAATAATTAACTGTTTGGTACAGCTACCAGATTGTGAGGAAACTTATTTATCCGGTTATGGTCTAGATACCCACAAAAACATTAGTTGTCTCAGCCCGTATTTTATGGAGTTATGCCACTTTTGGATGTAATAATCTCTGATTTTGTGATCTGTAGTTGAATGGACAAGTTATATCTGAAGTTCTGTGGTCAGTACACTTATTTATCTACTTGTATTCTTACCCGTCGGTCATTTTGGCGTCCGGGTATTGTCGTCGCCATGTACGTCCGACCGTTACTGCATTTTAGGCAAAACGGCCGGAGACACAACCACCAAATTTTTAACACTTATTTATAAGTCTGATGCCTATCGAAAGTGGTTCCCCTCGGCCCATATTTTACAGAATTATACCCCTTTACAGAAATATTAATTTCTATTTCTGTCTTATATGCTTCAATGTAACCAACTATATCTGCAGAACTGTAATAGTTAGCATGCTTAGTTCTATGCTCGATACACTGATCTGTTGATACATCCATACACTGCAAATTGTAAATTACCTTTAGCTTGATCATCCCACATACTACTATCTCTTCTCCAATTCACACTACCCATGGGTCTCGATCTCTTGGAGAAAGCCGAGGGTGATTAGATCAGTCTCATGTTAATCTTCACTGAGAAGCGGGTAGTTGGGTGGGAATGGATTCCTGTTGCTTCAATGCATTTTGCTGAGAAACAGCAGGAACTTGATATGGTGATGTCTATCACTGTAATATCACTCGTCTGTATTGCACCATGTAAGCGTCATATCTATTTCTTGTGTGCTGTCCTCCGTGTTTTATAGGGTGGATGGAGGGTGTCTGGTTCCATGCTGCTTCAAAGAGTCCTTCTTTGAAGTACCGTAGCAGGAACGCAACTTGGTTGGGTGATGCTTAGTTGGTTCATCGCGATATAGCTGAAATATTGTTGAAAGCAACGTTAAATTCTATTCACTCGCTCACTCTTCATTGAGAACTATTCTTCAATGTTTCTCAACTGATTCGCGATAAATGGTTATCATTTTCTTTTGACAAATCATTGGGTTTTTCTGCCAAAATTATCAATTTGCTTTCACCATACAAATACTTGAAAAAGATTTTTTTCTCGAACAATTAAAGGAGATGCTTCCTAAGAGAGTTGATTTGTATAAATTTAGGCCTTAAGTGCCTCCTATATTTCCTATATTTTTGAGTCATTCCTATATCTTCCTATCTTTTACTCAAAACCTCCCATATTTCCTATATTTTGACTTTTTCTCAAGAAAACTTTCTTCAATGCTCTGTTCTGAGTCAAACTGATATGAGGAAATACATTTCAGAATTTTTTTTCTGTCTCGCTTCGCTCGGCAATTACGAAAACTTTCCAATCTTTCTATTCTGAATCAAACAACAGAACAGACCCCCTGTAATACCACCACTATGACCGCATTCAGTGAAAGTAATTTGATTAAACACCAGAAAACTACTAAGTTTGGAACACACAATGTAGTACAGACCTGTCTTTCACTCCTTTATTTCCTATATTTTCCTATATTTTATTCAGAAAATTCCTATATTTCTCCTATATTTTTGCAAATTTCCTCCTATATTTTCACTGTGAGCCACTTGCAGGCCTGTCAATTCTATTTGGTCACATTCAATGTTTTATGTGATATGAATGGTTAGAGTTTGTACAGCAGACTCATTTGCTTTCTACTAATTGAAGAAAAAATACTTACAATTTAATTTTTACATTACCATGGTAACAGGATGATGATGATGATGAAGAATATACGAGAAAAGAGATAATCAGTGGAAAACCCAAGACCACAGCTACAGGTATGGTGTACTGTTTATCATTTGACAGATCAACTTAATCTGTTTAACAGGATTTCATATGGGTCCTGGATTTCCTTGATTTCCTTGAATTCTGAGAAAATAAATTCAGGACCTGGAAATCCTTGAATTCTGACAGTATTTGTAAAGAGCCCTGGAAAACTCCTCGAATTTTATTGTTCTCTCTCCTCCCAAATAATATCTGCCACAATTAATTACTGGAATTTCTAATAAACTGAATTTATTCTTCGACAACCCCCCCCAGGATTTCCCCCCCTTGAAAAAAGTCCGCCCCCCCCTCCTTACCTTTCAGATTTCTCAATGTCAGGTAAAAACCCCAGAACAAGATATATAAATATTACCTGGGTAATGTCAGTCATGTTACAGTAAGTACATTTATTAAAAAATATGCATGCATGATTTATTTGCATCATCATGAAATATTATCTTGGTAATGTCCTGTTATTACAGTAAGTACATTTATTAGGTGCACATTTACAACATGTTTTCACATGTATATTTTTAGTTAACTGTTGTAAAATGCTTTTAAAAACTGGTGTGAAAACTGGTGTAAGATGATGGAGGATTTTTTTTAGAAATGAATATGTGTATGTATATAAGCTTACTAATTGTAGTGCTCTATATGTATTTACTGTAACATGACATTACCAAGATAATATTGCATGACTGAAATAAACCATGTTTATATTTCTTATATATTTTGTTCTGTGATTTTTACTTAACACTGAGAAATCTGAAATGTAGGAGGGAGGGGGAGTTTACCAGGGGGAATATTACTTGGGGAACTTTTCCAGGAGGGGAACATTTCCTACACTCTATTTTTATGATTAATTTTGACAATTTTGTGTGTTCCAGATGTCACAAGTACAAAAAAGCAGTTCAAAAGCAATGTTGACAGAATGATGAGAAGATGTAAGTGCGATATGATCTGGTTATCAAATGGCGAATAATTCAACTTCTTGGCCCCCGAAGGGCTAAAGGGGATAATTTATAGTACCGGTATTGCGGTCGGTCTGTATGTTAGATCAACTTCGTTTATGGACAATAACTTCCGAAAATGTAAACGGATTCTTTCCAAATTTGATATGTGGATACCTTGCCTAAACATCTCCCTTGGGATTGGTTTTCATGCCGAGGGGGGGATGGGGTGGGGGATTTGGCTTAATGTCACACTCAAGGTTGTTTCACTCCTATGGTGACAGTCAGTTTGGTTGGTAGAGGAAGCTGGAGTACCCGGAGAAAACCACTGCTCGTTGGCAAGTAACTGACAAACGTTGACCGACCCCTCCGAACCCCCACTGCATACGGGCCTGTTATCATGCTCTCATGCTTGTCGTTTCTGCTGTTATCATGCTCTCACTCTTGTTACCCCTTGGTCGAATAGGGTATTGTCGTCATCAGTGTCGTCTGTCTGTCCGTCTTTCTTGTGAACATGATATCTCAAGAAGAATTATAGCAAGGCATTGTGAATTCCTACCACATGTGTATCGGGTGAAGGGTCAGAAGCCTATTAAAAATGGACTGACCTTAACCTATTTTATCAAGGTCGAATTCTAGTATTTGCTATTTTTTTTTGAAGGATTAAAGCTAGGGTCTCCAAATTCATATTATATATGCAACTTGTGATTGACTAGAAGCCTATCCCAGTTGACTGACCTTGACCTATTTTTATATGTCATATACTTTATTATGATATAACATGAAGAAATAAAGCTAGGCTTTCTAAATTAATACTATGTATACATCTGGCAAAGGTCCAGAGGTGTACTGAAGATGACTGACCTTGACCTAATTTTAGTATTTGCTATATTTTTTGAAGGGTTGAAGCTATAGGGTCTCCAAATTCATATTACTTAACATTTATGCAACTTGTGATTGACTAGAAGCCTATCCCAGTTGACTGACCTTGATCTATTTTTTCAAGGTCGTATACTGTTTATTATGGTCTAACATGAAGTAATATATCTAGACTTACCAAATTAATACTATGTATACATCTGGCAAAGGTGTACTGAATAGTATTTGCTATATTTTTTGAAGGATTAAAGCTAGGATCTCCAAATTCATATTATGTGTGTAACTCGTGATTGACTAGAAGCCTATCCCATTTGACTGACCTTGACCTATATTTTTAAAGATCATACTGTTTATTG
The DNA here is from genome assembly GCA_036873755.1 of Hanleya hanleyi. NCBI lineage: Eukaryota > Metazoa > Mollusca > Polyplacophora > Lepidopleurida > Hanleyidae > Hanleya > Hanleya hanleyi. The sequence goes on from JAVTVY010008461.1 coordinate 207,083, forward strand.
TGATAACATGAAGAAATAAAGCCAGGCTTTCCAAATTAATACAATGTGTACATCTGGTGATGCTCCAAAGGTGTGCTGAAGATGACTGACCTTGACCTGTTTTATCCTTGACCTATTTTACCCAGGTCAGATTATATTTAGTACAATATTCCATGAAACTGAAAGATTATATCTGCATTGTCCACAATTATACAAATTATGGTTGGACCTAAGATCTCCAAATTCATGTTCTCAATGGGTACTGAAGCCCATTGGGCTATTTTTGTTTTTGCAGTTATCATGCTCTCATTTGTTTTTTCTGCTGTTATCATGCTCTCACTTGTTGTTTCTGCTGTTATCATGCTCTCACTTGTTGTTTCTGCTGTTGGCATGCTCTCACTTGTTGTTTCTGCTGTTATCATGCTCTCACTTGTTGTTTCTGCTGTTATCATGCTCTCACTTGTTGTTTCTGCTGTTATCATGCTCTCACTCTTGTTTCTGCTGTTATCATGCTCTCACTTGTTGTTTCTGCTGTTATCATGCTCTCACTCTTGTTTCTGCTGTTATCATGCTCTCACTTGTTGTTTCTGCTGTTATCATGCTCTCACTTGTTGTTTCTGCTGTTATCATGCTCTCATTTGTTGTTTCTGCTGTTATCATGCTCTCACTTGTTGTTTCTGCTGTTATCATGCTCTCACTTGTTGTTTCTGCTGTTATGCTCTCACTTGGGGTTTCTGCTGTTATCGTGCTCTCACTTGTCGTTTCTGCTGTTATGCTCTCACTTGTCGTTTCTGCTGATATCATGCTCTCACTTGTTGTTTCTGCTGTTATCATCCTCTCACTTGTTGTTTCTGCTGTTATCATGCTCGCACTCTTGTTGTTTCTGCTGTTATGCTCTCACTTGTCGTTTCTGCTGTTATCATGCTCTCACTTGTTGTTTCTGCTGTTATTGAAATTTTATTCACCATACAGAGAAGATATGCATATAAATCAATGTGGAATGCGTCCATATTGTCTGTATATTGGCGGGAATAAAACCCTTGCGGGTTTGTTTTATCCCTAAGAATATATATGTTGTAAAACATTAAACAGCGAGAGTATAATTATATATATAAACAGATGGTGAATAGAAATAGTCTGACATTGATATCTGACATTATCATACTCTCACTTGTTGTTTCTGCTGTTATCATGCTCTCACGTGTTGTTTCTGCTGTTATCATGCTCTCACTTGTCGTTTCTGCTGTTATACTCTCACTTGTCGTTTCTGCTGTTATCATGCTCTCACTTGTTGTTTCTGCTGTTATCATGCTCTCACTTGTCGTTTCTGCTGTTATCATACTCTCACTTGTTGTTTCTGCTGTTATCATGCTCTCACTTGTTGTTTCTGCTGTTATGCTCTCACTTGTTGTTTCTGCTGTTATCATGCTCTCACTTGTCATTTCTGCTGTTCTTATACTCTCACATGTTGTTTCTGTTATCATGCTCTCACTTGTCATTTCTGCTGTTATCATGCTCTCACTTGTTGTTTCTGCTGTTATCATGCTCTCACTTGTTATGCCCCCCCTCTAACTAGAGGGGGGGCATATAGCGATCGCTTTGTCCGTCCGTCTGTCCGTCCGTCCGTCCGTCCGTCCGAATTTCTTGTCCGCGCGATATCTCGGTTAATAATTGATGGACAGGATTGAAACTTGCATGGAATGTGGCCAGTGGCTCATAGTTGTGCAGCGTAGAGTTTTTTCCGAGTTCCGGTATCATTTTCAAGAGTTATGGCCCTTTTTCTGAAATCTCTGTGAATGGGACTTGTCCGGGCTGGATCTTGGTTAATATTGTATGAACAAGTATGAAATTTGCATGACATGTGGTCAGTGCCCCACAGTTGTGCAGCGTAAAGTTTCTCCCCGTTCCGCCTATATTTTCAAGAGTTATGGCCCTTTGTTCCTGAAATCTCCGTGAATTGGGACTTGTCCGGGCTGGATCTTGGTTAATATTGTATGGACAATTATGAAATTTGCAGGGTATGTGGTCAGTGCCCTGTAGTTGTGCAGCGTGAAGTTTCTTCACGTTTCGCATATATTTTCAAGAGTTATGGCCCTTTGTTCATCAAGTCTTTGTGAATTGGGACTTGTCCAGGCTGGATCTCGGTTAATATTGTATGGACAAGTATGGAATTTGCAGGATATGTGGTGAGTGCCCTGTAGTTGTGCAGTGTGAAGTTTCTCCGCGTTTCGCGTATATTTCAAGAGTTATGGCCCTTTTGTTCTTGAAATCTTTGTGAATTGGGACTTGTCCAGGCTGGATCTCGGTTAATATTGTATGGACAATTATGGAATTTGCATGATATGTGGTCAGTACCCCATAGTTGTGCAGCGTGAAGTTTCTCTGCTTTCGGTTATATTTTATGGCCTATGGCCTTTTGTTATGGCCTTTTGTTCATCAAACCTAAATGATTGGGATATATTTATTTGTCCAAAGCACATTCCAAAATAGATCATATAGGTCCTGAAGTATGAAATTGCCCCAAAAAGAGTGCATTGGATGCAAAATTCAAAGTTCACGATCACTTCATAATTTCACCACAATATACTCCCAAGGAATGTAGGTCTCATAACCAGGTCACATTTTTGAATTTGGCGAAAGTCCCGGGTGGAATATGTAGATGTACATGTATTATGCGAGGCATGCCGAAAAAAGTGACTGAAACAGAATTTTTATAATTAGCCAAATTAGGCCTCCACAGACCACTACAAAACAGAACAATGGTGGAGCAGTGTCGGATTAAAGCGGAAGGGGGGCATACAATTGAGCAATCTCTGATTGCTTCCTTGCTACGTTGTTTCTGCTGTTATCATGCTCTCACTTGTTGTTTCTGCTGGTATCATGCTCTCACTTGTTGTTTCTGCTGTTACCATGCTCTCACTTGTTGTTTCTGCTGTGATCATGCTCTCACTTGTTGTTACTGCTGTTGTCATGCTCTCACTTGTTGTTTCTGCTGTGATCATGCTCTCACTTGTTGTTTCTGCTGTTATCATGCTCTCACTTGTTGTTTCTGCTGTTATCATGCTCTCACTCTCGTTGTTTCTCACTTGTTCTTGCAGTGATGATCTACCCAATATCCATGAATGATCTCAAGAAGCCGTTTCTAGCTAAGAACATTTCAAACAGTTGCTTCTTCAACCTGCGTTGTTTGGATGGAGGAACTTCCAAGATGGGGTATGGCAGTGAACATTCTCAAATTTTTTCTATAATACTTCTAACATCTTGCCTGAAAAGTCCATTCTATCATTGTCAGACTGTGTAGCCTCATACATGTAAACTGTCAATTGCAATATCTCTTTAATCGACCTTAATGTTTTGGCTGTCCAGGTAAATTAATACATAATTGAAGGAAAACTCTTGAATGCAGTGATATAAGCTGATATGTAATACATGTATTTAGGTTATAATCTCATGTTTATGTAACATGTGTAAGTTTTATGGATATACCATTTGCACTTGAAGGCTTGATCAAACGTAGTAATGGACTGTATTAAATGAAATAACAGATGCCCTAAGTGGGTGTAGGACAAAACCCCAGTGGACAAAACCCCAGCGGACAAAGCCCAAGCGGACAAAACCCCCGATTTAAACTTTTGTATGAAAAAATTATATTAGCCGCACAACAACATTAAGAGATTTTATCTTTATTTTTTTTATTAAATTAAGATCAATATTTACATGTTATGGTCAATATTTACACACAAAAATGTGACATTTCACATTTAGGTTTCTTTCTGACTAGTAATCTATCTAAATCTAGTAAGTCTATCTAATATAATCTCATAGTCCAAGGCCTCTCATGGTTTCTTCCAATGTCTTACGTATAATTAGTCATCAAAGATAGAGCAGTCCGCTAATCCTCTACTGAGAAGGTGATTAGCGGAGATTATTGGAGATTAGGGGGAAAAATGGTTATCATTGGGGATTAATGAAAAAAAAAAATATTCAGAATTAAAAGCATATTTAGAAGTAAACACAAATTAAAAGAAAAATGAAGTGGTGTTTTGCCTGGGGTTTTGTCCACTTTTTCTGTTCTGGGGATTTTTGTGTTGGGGTTTTGTCCGCAGGTGTTTTGTCCGTTGGTGTTTTGTCCGGGTGTAGGACAAAACCCCTTGCGGACAAAACCCCCACTGGACAAAACCCCCATCATATATTATGTTCTATGCTATTTTAGCAATAAAAGAAAACATGGTAAATGATAAGATCTCAAGACAAAGTTATTTGATGTTATAACATATTTATTAATCTTTCAATACTTGTGTAGCCTACTATACAGGCTACCCTGTTCTTACATCACCAATAATTGAAAGTAATTCCAGTTTCTCACTAGCACATTTTTTCACCCCAAATGAAGTTTTTCACTAGCACATTAGCACATGTATTTCAGTAGCAGATTTTCACACCAAACGAATGTGTCCAACTCCTCTCAGCAATTCTTGTACTGTCTTCCGACCATCTCTGACATCCACACATAGATTCCGCAGATGCCATAGATTCTTTAGTAATTAGAGCATTCCCACAAAGTGGATGCTCTTATGTTTTCATGAGAAACGGCTCCGCCGGATCCGCCGCCGCCGCCGCGACTTCAAACGTGAATATCTCTGAAACCGTTAAATATTTTCGGGTCAGACTTTGTGTGCTATCTCCTCAGGCCTGGGGAATTTGTCTGGTTGTGTTTTGATAGCCGCTGCTCACCACTAGCAGGGATTCATAGAAGTCCAAATTTTTACTACCCACTATAAAATATTGAGTTCTTTTTATGCTCAAATTGAGTTTTTCCAAGTTTTTACGGCCCACCCACAAGTTGATATTGAGTTTTTGAATGTTTTTACCAATACCAATTTGTTCATACCAATTAAGATATGAACAAATAGTTTCTGTAGTACTAAGGTGAGCTATCTAATGTGATTTGGATAATGGTCATCTGAATGACAAAAAAACACATGTTCTGTATTGTAACTTGCTCACTTATTTTCATAGATTTCATTTTTTTGGACCTCGTGTTTGTAGCAACACCAACAGCGGTAAGAGATCACAAACTATCATAAACATTCAAAGATAATTATCATATAACGCTTGCAAGAGACGCTATAAAATCCTTACATCATCAGCGGATTTTCACGTAAGATGTAGCAGCTGTCAAGCAGAATGATGTCTTGAACTCAGACTTCTACTTTACGTCCATCGCATGGTTGCCGTCAAACTTCAGAACAAAGGAACTGCGTGGGTAGAATTTCACAAAATTTTGTGGCTTAGTTTGCGAGAATCCAAAGAATCCAAATTTACGGAACCAAGCATTTCGTGACCAGTTGCCATTTTCACTAGTGCTAGTTACTGCACAACTAGATGTAAACTTCTCAATGGGAAAAATTGAAATCGCCTCATTTATTCTGAGGAGGGTGGTTAGCACACCTATAATAGCACAAATTAGTTCAGGCGAGTGATTATCTCCATTGATGAGCAGTATTCAACCTAAACATGTTTGGTAAGTGGTAAGTATATACTCTTAATTTTATTTCATTTGTATCTTTGTATTGCATATGAAACAAATATTGGAATTGTCTGCATTGCAAACAAAAATAATAATCATAAAAAAAATAAAATAAATAAATAAAAATCTGGCCACCTGCTGCATTCCCTGACAAGCAGTAAATCAACAATTGTTATTAATGAACCTTTATATAAAGACTAGGCTATGGATTTATATGAGATACGCAAAAACATTAAAAAAATAAGGAAATTCCGATCTATATTTTTGTACCACATTTTCTCATTTTATACCATGATGGTTTTTACAGTGAAAGATAAAAATTACCAACAAAAATTCAAGACTCACGGACATAAACAAGAAATGCAATGCCGTTAAAGTTAAAATCTAGACCTCAAATAAACCGACTTCTGAAGAAATGCATGCTCTCAACGTAAAGTGCTAGACCGCGTTGTTGTTGTTGTTCATGACGGGTATCATACACGCAATGTCTCGGCCGTAGCAACGATCCATTTTTATTTTCATAAATTTCCTACCGCTTGATTCTACTTTGCCCGATGTTCTGTCTTAGGGAAAATTGTTTGTCATTCTAATTATGAACCAATCCAGATCAAATTCATCTGCTAAATGATATCCAAAATGTCCCAGGACCAGGTTTCAATTTCACCCTCGTGTATTTTTCGTCTGCAGACCGCCAGCTAGCATTCAATTCCTTCATATATACTGTTTTCGTCTGTTGGGTTTAACGTAGGTAGCTGTTCACCAGCAGCCGAGCGAAGGAGAATACACTCATACATTCGGCGCCAGTCGGGAACCATTACAGAGAGTATTCGAGGCTCCCAAAAAATAATCGAGCAAAGGTCTCCGAGGTTTAGTTAGCGCATTTCGTCAGCAAAATCTGAATCCGTTTGTGTACGTTTCGCAGAACTCGCAAATTGTCGAAGGATCGGCGATGATTTTCACATCACTGAAATAATTTGCACCATTTCGAGTATTGAGTTTTCGTCAAAAACATTGAGTATTTCTTGTCCAAAACGTACACTTTTGAGTTTTTTGCTGTCTATATTCAGTTTTTGACATTTTTTTTCTACCGTTTAAACGGTAGTAAAAACGGACGTCTATGAATCCCTGCACTAGGTGGCGTTGTAGTCCGAGCATAGGTGAACCTTTCTGTGACGATTTCGTCTGAACCGCTTGCCCGATTTCTTTGAAATTTTATTACAATGGTCTTGAAGGATAGGCAATGTGCTGAAACGGTTTTGGTGTAGCTGGCGTAATTTTTAAGGCAAAAAAAAAAAGTTTTTCGTGAAATGAAAATTCACCAATTCGCTTGAAGAAATATTTGAAAACTGTTCTATTCTAGGTTGCCAAGCATAAATATAGGATTACCGACATGATAATTCCATTTCGGTGCGAACCAAATTGCCATTTAAATGAAAAATCACATCTATCTGACTTGACGACAAAACCTCTATAACTATTATCATGATTAAAGTTTTTTCCATTGAACTCTTATGTGCCATCTCCCTAGGGCTTTAGATCTCACCCGCTCGTTTTTCATGACATTTGGTCATCACTAGGTGGGGCTATAGACATGAATGCAGGTAAACATGTGTAACATCATATCTTCTGGACAACGTGTTTGATTTCCATGTAATTTGGGTATAATGATCTTGCAAGATAGGCAAAGAACTGACAAAGATTTTGTTGGTGTTGGCGAATCATGGCGACTCATTTTTGTATTTCAAAATAAGATTTTCTTTTCACAAAAACGAAAATTTGCTTCAGGGAAAAGTAATTCTGTTTTGCTGAACATGATCATAGCATTCCCAGTGTTGTAACTTACATCTCTTGTGAGCCAAATGGCCATTTTTTTAAACATATGAAATTCTCACGACTTGAAATGCGACGTTAAACCCTAATTCTCTCTCTCTCTCTCTCACGACTTGAGTCCAATATCTACATTCCCCAGGCCACGTCTGAGGATTTTGCTTCATCATGTAGGTTTGTGATATTGTTTATCATTGGATGGCACTATAGACAGTAAATGTTTTTAGCACAATCTATTGGCATTTAATCTGTTTATGAAGTTTATTATTGTCAGACAAAGGCCTGAAAGTTGGGGGTTTTTTTTTTTTGGATTGAAATTGAAGGACCACCGGTCATACGGATTTTGCAGCCCATCAACATAATGTTTGATTTATATCTCATTATACATTCTTTTTTTTTCAATTACTAATTTTATTAACAGTATGGTTTTAAAATGGATTGAAAGGACATTGGTGCTGTTGGTGCTGGCATAGGGTAAAGTCAGCTAAATATATCTTAGTCTAGGCTGCATCATTGGATGGTCAGTATGGAGAATTTAAGGATTCAAGTGAGCTTGAAGTCAGGCCATTATATTCTGCTTTACCTGTCAGGCCTCCTTTTAAGGCCTGTATGTTGACTTTTCTGGTAATAAAACCTGTACTTCTTGCATAATGCAATTTACATAAGTGGACTAGTACACCCCTTGTGTCAACAAAGTAAACACTTCATTTCCAGAATTAGTGTGATTTCTCTCTCCATTACTGATATAATAATTTGATCCTGTTCCCAAGTCCATTTCTTTATCTCCAGTGGCTGTGAAGGCTTGGGCTTCCAGATGTCTGGGGATGCATTCTGGCCAGTTTTCAATGAATAAAATCACAAATTATCACTCAGTTAATGCCATTAAACATAGTGTTGCATTTTGACAGCATAATTACAAATGCTGATAATTATTTCTTGCACTGAAAAAGTAGAAAGATTTTTGAAGTGAAACTAATTCATACCTGCTATATGGCACATCCCACCGGGGAAATTTTTACATGTATATCTAATTGAAGTAATCCATTGGAACCACTGATGATTTTCCAATAATAGAGAAGAAAAGCAACTCCAAGTAGGGATGACAATTTCATTCTGTATATTTCACTGTTAGTTACAGCATCTTCAGCAGTGAGCAAAGTTACAAACAGCTCCATACGCACAGTATATACAAGGCATAATGTGATCTTAGCCAATACACATTTATGAATAGGTGAGCCAGTACATTATGTCATGCTGTCATTTTCAGAAATTTGTTAAATGTTAAGCGATGACCGGACAGCAGCGATCTACAAATGGTGTGATTCAGGTAATACAATACACACTCTAATTGATGAAAACAATACATAATCTTCTTATCTGGCAAGAACTAAGTGAACTGCACAAATGAATAAAGTATGGTGATATAGTACATTGAATATTTCTACATGTCATGAAGTTTGGATAAGGACTGTCATTTTAAGATAATATTGGTATAATTTTCTTGGCAATCCACATCAGAATTGATGGAATCCTACAAATGTAACTTGCATGTTTCATAATTGTATATTCCCATGCGAGTTACAACAATTGTGGAGTGTGTATTGTAACACCTGAATCACACTATTTGTAGATCGCTGACAGGTCATCGCTTAACATTTAACAATTTCTGAAAATGACGGCATTTTAATATCCGTCCAACTTGATTGATATAATTTACTGGCTCACTATACATAATGTGTATTGGCTAAGGTCACATTATGCCTTACTGTGCATATGAAGCTGTTTGTAACTTTGTTCAATGCTTAAGATGCTGGAACTACAAAATTGCAATCCCGGCTACTCAGAGTTGCTTTTCTTCTCTATAATAGAAGTAAAATGGTGTGTTTTGGTGCATTTTGACAGAATATTTAGACTTTGAAGATGATATGTAACGATTTTACATGTTACATGTATCTATTTGTCTGTCTCTCTCTCTGTCTGCCCATTTTTCTTGTCATACTACATATGCAGCTGGTGATGGATCAGAAGCCTAATTAATGAAATTGACTGACCTTCACCTGTTTTATCTAGGTCAAATTTATTATTAGAAAGGAGTGAAGATGGGCTCTCCAAATTCATCATACTTGTGCAATTGGTGACGGACTACAAGCCTTTTCCAGTTGACTGAACCTATTTTCTCGAGGTTATATACTTTATATTATGATATAACATGAAATATAGCTATGATTCTAAATTGATACCACATATGCAACTGATGATGGACCTGAAGTCAATGAATAGGACTTACATTGACCTATTTTCTCGAGGTGAAAAACTATGTTAAGTCACATGTTGACTGCCAACATACACTCCAAATCTGTTTGTTGAGGCTGTGGTTGTCTTTCAGAACAATTTAGCGAATTTTGCATACATGTGTTCCAACAGCCTCAACAGCCCTGCCCCCTGTGCAGACCCTTTGGTCTTTGGTATATGTTGGCATATGTGGGAAGTTGATGCTGAGTCGACATCGGGCCTTACAGACTAGTCTTTTGTGTTAAATGTCGTCATTTTCATCTGATGACGATACAGCTCGCCAATCCCCAGTGTACGAGTTGTCACAGCGAAACAGCTCACCAGTTACCAATATGCGAGTTTTCAGAGCATTTCCATCATAGCTCTAGATTTGTAGCTAATACCACTTATGCCGGTGCTAGGGGCCGTGTGGTCATATCATCCAAGTTGCCACATGAACAGGTACAATAAAAGCGTACCTGAGATACAACACATATCATGAATCGTTAGATTCCTGAATGTGCTTTAGAATAGGTTAACCGGTAGACTATGCTGAGAAGTCATGTGACTCTGCCAGTATGTCGGCACCTCTTCCCACTTCCTTTATATGTGTTGTAATTCAACAGTAACTTGAATTATGCTGTATAGGTTGAGCTGTTGAAACATCCTCCATTTCCTAGCTCTGACACACTGCAAAATAGGTGCAAGAAAACGTCACTTTTTCTGTTGTTTTTCACATGACAATTGTCAAAGTTTTAGAAAAAGAAAGCTAAATATTTTTGGCTATCCAGAAATGAGAAGTTAATTGTAATCGTCCCTTTTGTCGTGGAGTCGACGTGAGAGAAAGCCCTGATCATTCCTATAAAGGTCCAGATATGAGTTGTCGGTATGAATATTCAGGCCTTCAATTATGTCCTATATGTCCTATATGTCCTATATTTTTTTAGTTGTCCTATATTTTCCTATATTTCTGAAAAATGTCCTATATTTCCTATATTTTTGCCCTGAGTCTCTTTCAAATTATTAAATTACTTCAGGGACAGGAGTTATTCTAGCCCAAAATTTATAATATGCTCAATTTTCGAAAAGAGATAAACTCAATTTTTTCGCGCGCCGTTGGCGCGCAATTTATCTCTATAAACTCAATATTTCAGACTTTTTCATAGGTAAAAGTTTCAAGAAACATTATATTCAAGTTATTCATCGATATTGTAATTATGATGCACACCAAAATAACTAAAGAATAGGTACTGAAGCTGCTGAATTGTATGTTCTTTATTTCTCCATTCTTTGGGTTTGACTAGCATGCACCACCAGTGTGGTTTTATTACCCCTCGGCCAACTTTGGCCTAGGGGTATTGTCGTCATCATGTACGGCTGTCCGTACATCCGTCCGTACGTCCGTCCGTCCGTTACCGCGATATCTACAGAACCGTTTCATGCATGGCAACCAAACTTGTTACATCTATTTATCTTCACGTAAATCAGAAGCCTATCGAAAATGAGTCATCTCGGACAATATTTTGCAGAGTTATGCCCCTTTTTACAAATAAAAATCCATTTATGATTTGTTATTGTGATAATTTCAGAACCGTTCCATATACAACATCCTAACGTGATACAGTTGTTTGTCTTGACCTGAACTAGATGCCTATCGAAAATGAGTCGTGTTAGAAAGTATTTTGCCCCTTGTCTAATAAAATCCACTAATTCCTATGTTAAGTTTGCATATTATTTCTATATCATGTTAGTATACTATCACATTTATTTATTGATTGGATGACTGATTTATTGATTTATTCTCTTAGACAATTTTTTTTTTCAAAGAAAGTACACTTACAATACCAGGGGTAAATATTTCTTCCCACAAGCCAATCAATTGGTAGAGACACCCTTACATTATAATAGCTGGCGTTCAGAGCCGAGGGGTTTCGATAGCGCAGCTTCATGTTATGCAACTCAGAAGAGTGTTGGACAGAGGAACTTGCAACAAAAGGACATGCTAAGCTCCCCACCCTCCCCTCCCCCTAAAAAAAACAGTCAAAAAAAAAATTTTGGAAAGGGGGGGGAAGAATCATGTTAAAATTCTTCGTTAACAAGACATTCCGACATACAAGACATACCTAAATTTCCATAAAGGTAGAACAGAGAAAGGTAGCTATCAAATAATGCAATAGCATCAGTATTCTAATATTATTCCAACTACTGTGGCTGGCCCTTCATATATATAATTATTTCATTTACCAGCAGAACTGTTTTGCGTTTAATTACTTTTCAAAAGATTTCGTATCATGTTAGGCCGTAACAGCCGTAACAGATAGGACACCAACAGTGGTCCAATCAACGAGTGCCTAAGAGAGATCGGTCGGCTTTCCCAGATGCATGTAGCGATTGTGAACAACGACACCAGGGTTAAACTGTGTCAAAGAAAACTGTATTTGTCGAGAGTAAACGCAGCAATGACATACCCACACTGACAAGTAAATATGAGGAGGAACTTAATATTTTTTCGCACGCCAAATATCAGAATAATGAGAAAAAAAACTGAATTTTTCAATTTGAAAATTTGCCCAAAACTCCATTTTTGAGAATTTTTAATCGGGATTACGACGATTAAAAATAGGGCTAGAATAACCCCTGTACTTGGTTTCATGAGTATATTTCCAGGTGTTTGTTGACTTCGCTTGTCACACAGCCTTGCTCTGATTTCCCACCATGGCATCCTCAGACGATGCTGACTGTACGAAGTCTTTCATGATAAATATGGTGGGTTATCAGAGAAAGGCTTGAAGCACACTTCTTTGTTTCTTTCAGGTAGGTAATCTACTAATGTCCAACTAATGCCAAGTTGCAGATTGTCCTATATTTGTCCTATAATTTCAGTAAAATGTCCTATATCTGTCCTGTATTTTTAAGAAAAAAGTCCTATATTTTGTCCTATATTTCCACTGGGGACCAGTTGAAGGCCTGGAATATTATCTTGTTAGGGCAATCATTTATGCATATCAGAATAGGTCGAAATTTAGAAGCAGTTATCATGTATCGTGAAAACCACGAAATGGAAATTGAAATTAATTTATCTAGTTCTAGTACAGCAAAATGGTACATGAAATTTGGGGAATTCTGCACAATGATGTGAAAGAATGAATTGGGGTGATATGCAAGAGGTGGGAAAAATTGACGACGTCTGGTGTAAAAAACAATTGTGAACGTTTTAAGAAAACAAAACTAAATGTAGTGAAATTTCTCCCGGACCACCTGTAGGCCACAATTATTTAACTCCTGATTGACGCTTTTTATCGTTAATAGACTGATTAATTCCAGTAATTTTAATCACGAAAGGCTTTAAAGAGCCGCCCACCGAGAAGACAATCCACCACAGTCAGACATGGAGCATCAAACACGTAGGAAAACGCGATGCACATGGCACAGTTTTTTCTTCCTGCAAGTGAACAAATCCGTGCCAAAATTCTCTGAATTTCTCTGACACTTTTATATTTGTAATATCAGTCAAATAAATACCGGTATGATAAGTAATTTAGACATACAACTTCACTGTCACTTGATAACGAAATGTTGTCATCAGCGAAGAGTGAAAACTGCACGCCGGTGCATCGCGGGAAACAACTACACGTTAATTTATCGATATGCATGACTGCGGCGGGTATTTCGACCCAACTCGAAGCCCGATGAGTATTTTCTTCAGAATTACATACAGCAATAATCAGACTGACACGTCTAGCATTTAATAATGTTTCCAATCTTTAGATCGACTGACATTTTCTGATTTTCGCAGTTGCTGTTGCTTTTTTCCCTCATCTGCAGTCGTGGATTTCAACTTCAAGAAATCTTAACGGTGAACGTTCGCCATATAAATGACACGACGTAACCTTCTCATGAACGTAAAAGACGTTCTCGATTTATTTCATTTGGTAAAGACTGAGAAGAGAAACATTTTATTTGAGAGAAAACTGATCCTGAGGTTGCAGATATCACAGCACGGGTTTCGGGTTTGACACGTGCTATATGTGTATAGCACAGGCGGACGTCATGCCGCCCAAACCGGAGTGCTTCACCGCTGGATTTCTCACCTTCGTAATCGATCTTTTCATACTGAGAACTTCTAAGAAATGCTGAAACCCGCATTATCTATTCATGAATGCGGGTTTCAAAACACAGAATAATAAGGCCAGGATCCCCGACATGAATAGGGGTTGTGCCCAAATTGGGGAGGTCCAAAGCCCTGTGAGTACTAAATGTGTTACAAAATTATCTGGGGAAATGCTCTTCGCCCGTGTTTCACACGAGCTTTCATTGTTTAGTGTACCTGGTACACCAGTTACTATAAGGCCACTGTTAATTAATTGTTTGTTTCTCATAACCATGCTTGTAAAATACACATGCTGAGTGTGATAATTATTAATTATTATAACTTGCAAACCAATTGTATACAAATATGAAGAAAATGAGCAAGTTTTACTCATGAAAATGTAAATCCCTCATGGATTTGAATTATTTACCCTCACAATTTAGAGGGCTGGTTACGTGAAACGAACCATTAATTATCAGCGGCCTAATCCTTATAGCTGAAATACACAAAAATGACCAGGATCATAGAGAATAGATATTTATGAATTTTTATTTTAAAAGTGTAAAAATTGTGTCTGAAATAGCTATTTTCTCTTTGAGATGGATTTTTTTCTCCGATTTTTACCCCTCGGGCAGATTCTGCCCGAGCGGTATTGTCGTTGCCTCCGTCGTCCGTCCGTCCATCTGTCCGTCCGTTCTTGCATTTGATAGCTTAAGTGGTCATTCTTGCGTATAAGGACGTCTTAACTCTTTCCCTCATATAAGCGTGTTTTGACGACCCACTGTGCGCTTCATATAGCGTGTATTGATGACTTCCACTGATCCCCATATAGCGTGTTTGAGCGAGTGTCCGCCATTTTCATATAGCGTGTATTGACGACTGTAAAATCTTACGAGGTTTGTGCGGGATTTCTTGGTCTATTTTAAGCAGGGAAGCCCCAGAAACCATGACCTGATTAATATTCAAGTTATTTTGTTTGGCTGGAGAGTGGAATGACAAAATAAATGGCGGGAAATATGGCGTGGGTTGGTAAATGTCAAAACAGGGGAACACCGGGGAAGCCCTGTTCTAAAATGGCGACCGCGGAGCTTCGTACAGTTCGGGGGATGAAAGCGATGCAAGCGAATTTCTTGGGTTCACATTGTCTGATATTGACATTGATATGTCAAGTGACGATTCTAGCCTTGAAGATGGACCGACTGACGATGATGAAAACGAGAGTGACATCGACAACGAGGTGATTTGGACGGACACATTTACGCCAATAACCGTGAGGGAATTTTCGTCTCGAAGTGGTCCTAAACTTCCCGACAATTTCGACATGGATATTTCTACTCCACTGGATTATTTCAATCTGATGTTAAAACCAACTATGGTGTCGGAGTTTGTGAGACACACGAACAGTTATGCCAAGTGGAAAATGGACAGGGAGGGGCCGAATCCGCGATGGAGGGACGTGACAATTCAGGAAATGAATGCCTACCTGGCTTTGAACATTTATATGGGCATCGACGACAAACCAGAATGCAAGATGTACTGGTCCACCAATCTGTTCATCGGGAACAATGGATTCAAGTTAACCATGGCTTGTAACAGGTTTGAGGAACTGACCAGGTATTTCCATATTTCAGATCGAGCAAGTGAGCCTGAAGTAGGAGCAGATGATTATGATCGTTTGTTCAAGGTGTGCCAACTTTTCAGAATCACTTTGATTTGTCACAGAACGTCAGTATGGATGAGGGAATGATCGCATTCAATGGTTGATTAAGCTTCAAACAATATCCCTGCAAAGCCTATCAAACGTGGCATTAAAGTTTGGATGCTTTGCGATGCTGCAAGCTCGTACCTGTACAACTTCGATGTCTACCTGGGAAAACAGAACCGGCAAAGTGAGGGGGGTTTGTCCTATAACGTGGTGACTTCTTCACAGGAATTCCCCTTGTGAAATATTTATTGAGCAGGGGTATTTATTCTGCAGGCACAATTTGTGTAAACAGAAAAGGGTGGCCAAATCAGCTGAAGAAAGTGAAGATGACTCGTGGTGACAGCCGAATAATGCAGTCAGGAAATCTCACAGCCACACTATGGCAAGATAAGAAACAGGTTACAGTGTTGAGTTCAATGAGTGATCCCAAGGACATTCGGACCCTGAGTCGACGCCACGGTAGGGAAGCAGTTGAGGTCACCATTCCCCATTCAGTATATTCATACAGCTTGTACATGAAGGGTGTCGACAAGCATGGCCAGCGCCGCATGTCCTATGGTGTTGGTAGAGATTCAAAAAAATCATGGAATACCTGTTCAATTTCCTGATAAATTGTGCAATTGTCAACTCCTTCATATTGTACAACTCCACCTCCAAGCGAGTCACGAAGAAGAAGCGGTACACCCATCTCGATTTCCGAATCGAGTTAGCTCAGGCACTTCACGGAGGTTTTTCTGGCCGGAAGAGACATTCGTCTACTGAATTGCCCTTAGTATTCGTGGAGGAGGGCAGATTGGAGCATGTTAGGCAGCATATGGGGAAGATGCGAAGATGCAAATTGCATTCGAAGGAAGGGGTCAGGAGAGAAACCGTGTATGGATGTAAGGTTTGTGCGGTGAACCTGTGTAAAGAGTGCCATGCCCGTTTCCATATTCAATCTGCTGAGTCGTAAATTCTGAATTTGTGCTACAGAAACTGGAGAAAATAAAATATACAGTGAACTGCGAATAAGTTGAATATGAAAAATGTAAATAAACTGTGAATAAACTGTGAATGATACTACAGAAATAATGACTGTGCATGAATTACAACATAACACGATTTGAACATTCAACTGATGGTTTTATTCAGTAATTTTATACATGTGAGTATATTTCAGTATACAGTGAATGAGATAATAACCATAAAATCATGGTTTGTATAAATTATTTCATGTGTGATGTTCAATCTTCTGTCCTCTGCTGTCTTTCCACCTCAAAAATACCTACCTATGCTGCCTAGTGCAAACAGCTGATCACTGCATGAGGCAGTGCAGTGCTGACCTACTTTTGGCCAGGAGCACTGCTGCAAGGGTTATGGGGAGACAACTCGGACCTGACCAGTGGGCCAGCCGCCATGAGGGAAAGAGTTAAAGGTCATCCCAAACGCTCTGAGGTCAAAAATATAAAAAAATAGTCCTTTCGATTCTGAAAATAATGATATTTTTTTCATAATTTTGTGCAGTCTGGTTGGCGAGATATTGCCGTTTGAAAGGTGAAAATCGCTCTCCTGTCAATTCCAGCTGTGACGTCACGGAGGGAAGCCGTCTTGTATTCTCTATGTTAAAGCCGTATACCACAGTCGTAAGTAGCTGCTGATTTCTGGAGATTTTCGGAGTATCGGGGCATCATTTGTTAATATGCCGCGACGTTGTGTAGTGGGAGGTTGCAGTTTTACTACAGATGACGGTGTTAGTATTCATTTGTGGCCTAAAGACGAGAAAATCGCTGCAAATTGGACGAAATTTGTACGCAACACGAGAGTGTGGAAAGAGGGCCCGAGCCAGTACTCGTATAATTTGCTCGGCACATTTTGACAGAAAGACATTATTCGAGGACATCTACAGCGTAGCAGTTGAATTCGGGTACAAACCAAAACTAAAGGGAACAGCTATTCCAACTATCAAACCTAAGAACAATCAGAATGTGACGGCAAAGAAATCGGACAAGGAGAATCTATCACGGACATCGGCTGAACGCACCTAGCCTGCAATCGAGGCCTCGGGCAGGGAGACGGCTGTACATGCCCTGCTCGATCTCGCGTGGCATTTGTTGCTTGAGCACTACAGGTTAGACTAGATGAGTCTCTATTTCATATATAAGTAAATAAATAAAAAACACCAATTGGAGTGAATGGCTGTAGATACAGAAGTGATAATAATTTCATAATCCCTTGACATTTGAGATTGTGGGAATATCATTCGATTTCAATTTAATTGAGGTAATTTGTCGAAAATTGAGCAAATGTGAATGCCGATCCACTCACCACGGCTTACTTTTCGCCATGAATGTCCAAAGTTTTTTTATCAAACTATATAATTCTGAAATTGGTATTTCATGGGGATTATGTGAAAATAAACAAAATTCAAATCGGACGTATATCAGTAGAGTTATCAACAGTTTACTGTCCATACTGCCGAATCCCGGAGTTTATCCCTTCGAAAAGGCTGCCTCGGTCGTTAACAACAATAACAACACAGATGTGCTCATTGTTTACATCACAGAATCGTTCTACATTCAATACAGTTTGAAATATATGGACATTTGGTCTTATAGATGACGATAATAAGGTTTCCAGTCAAGTTGCATCCCAATCTGTAGTCAACAAACGACCTCTCCGAATCCTGTCGTCGTCGAGTTCCACATTGTCAGAGTGGTTGTCACTGTCAGAATCGGAGCCGTACGGCTCAAATTGATAGGGCTGAATTCCGCCGTTGGTCTGCAGACAACTGTTAATTTGCCCGTCATCATCCTCCTCTATGTCTATTTCATCTTCTTGGCGAAAAATATTTCCATCTAAGCAGCTGATATCGCTCGAATCGACATCTGAACCGGAGCTCTGACTGCACTCGCTTTCCATGTTATCCGCTGTTTTTTCTCAGGCAACTTCCCTGCGTGACGTCATCAACCCAGCTGTGAAAGTGTGGAAAAGCCCACTTTGCTCCCATATTACGTGTGTTTCTGATCAGATTAGAATTTTTTCAATATTTTTTTCATGCAAACTGAAGTATGAACTATGATGTTTAAGGATTTTTAGACCAAAAAAAAATCTGTTTGGGTTGACCTTTAAGTGGTTTTTCCTTCTTAAGTGGTTAACCTCCTAAGAATGCCTTGTGCAATTCTTTGAAACAGTGTTTTAATGATGGATATTCTCTATAAGAAACGATTTTAAAACAGTGTTTTTTTCTTGGTGTTTTTGAACTAAACATCCATCATTGGTATAATTGTGCAACATTGCAGCCAACATTCAACTATGTTTCATTACAATGTTGCACAATTGTAACCACTTAAGGTATCAAATGTGGGTAGGGGCGTCCGTCTGTCCATCATATCATTGTAAACACATTATCTCAAAAAGTCCTTCACTTACAACAATGAAACTTCATACAGTTGTTTAATACAGCCAGTACCAGAAGCCTATTCAAAGTCGGTGTAATCGGATGTGTTTTTCAGGAGTTATGCCCCTTCATACATGTCTGTTGGTCCATATTCTTGTAAACACATTATCTCAAAAAGTCCTTCACTCACAACAATGAAACTTCATACAGTTGTTTAATACAGCCAGTACCAGAAGCCTATTGAAAGTCGGTGTAATCGGATATGTTTTTCAGGAGTTCTGCCCCTTTATACATGTCTGTTGGTCCATATCCTTGTAAACACATTATCTCAAAAAGTCCTTCACTCTCAACAATGAAACTTCATATAATTGTTTAATACAGCCAGTACCAGAAGCCTATTGAAAGTCGGTGTCATGGGATGTGTTTTTCACAAACCTGTGTGGATTGCTGTGAATAGACAGTAATCGTTAGACTACATCTACTATAGGTAATCACTGCTCTATTGCTATATTGTTTTGTCTGTCTATGATCTATATCATACAGGTAAAATTATGCCCACCCCAAATATGTGAGTTGTTGGGGTCAGAAACATTATTTCCACAATTGCTCTGGGCCCGGCCCGAGGGGTCCCGATGGCGACAGCCACATGTTCAATTTTGGGGGTTTTGTCCGTGTGTGTTTTGTCCTAGGGGGTTTTGTCCGTGGGTGTTTTGTCCTAGGGGGTTTTGTCCGCTGGGGGTTTTGTCCGGATCCCGTTTTGTCCACTGGGGTTTTGTCCGTATCCCATCCTAAACACTGTGACTTCACTACTGGTCAATATATCACTATTTTGTGAACGGTGAAGATTTGATATATATAATTACGTGTAGAGGTTATAGTTTTAAAACTTCAGTAAAGTTGGTCCCCTAACTGATGAGGGACCAAGGCAACTAGAATACTTCTTGCATTGAGGACATATATTGTGATAATCTCCCTAACGTGAGAAAATATGTTTGTTCGCAGACATCCCTCACAGTAAGAACAACTGCTGAGTATCCAAGTGTTTTTAACGCCAGGAATTTAAATAGTTGTAGTGATTTTTTTTCTAATGAATATAAATTGCATGGACCATTATTACTGCATATTCAGTAATTAGAAATTTCATAACCGACACAATACTGACGAACACAGATTAGAAAATGGAGGCAATTTCACCAACGTCACAACCGAGAGCGTGAGCGCAGGGGGTTCAGATTCATGTATAGTAACATGCACCAATGGAGCTAAAAGTGCTCTTGATTTCACGATTGAATCTAAGTTCTTGATAAAAAGCTATATTTCTGTGTAATGCCCACTTGATGAACAGTTCATTTCTTTTTTCGATAGTGCCTTGCAACTACATTACCGTGGGACGTTAAAAGCTACGAAGGTGTTTGATGAAATTACTCTGAAGGCGAAAGAGAGGCCTGGTCTCTCACTACATGTGGAATTTTGTATGGAACGCTTCTCTGGTGAGTTGTTGTCATGAAAGAGCTTGGTCACATCTTTCATTTGAGAAGTTTTGCTCAACGGTGAACTGCAAAGGGTTTTTTAGTGACCGCCCAAAAAAAACGGGGTTGTATTCTGGAGATTACCATCCGTTCATGTATGGTCTATCAGGGTTCTCTACACAGTCATGAGAAATCCTGGAATTTCAGTCCTGGAAAACTTTCCCCTTGAACTTTCATGGTTTACACATTCCTTGAATTCTGGCCTTGGTTGGATTAACTGTTTTTTTCATTTCCTTCTTTTTTTTATATTAATTTATCTTGTTAAATCCTCACTTTTGATAAAGGGGTCAAATCTCATACACTTCTGAGTAAATTTGACGAGAATGAAAAATATAAAAAAACAATTTGTCTTGATAATCTGATATAAAAGGTCCTGAAAAGTCATAGAAATTCATAACTCTGTAGGTGAGAGAACCCAGTCTATATCTCTCATAGTTCTCCTTCTACAGTTGATTTTTTTTGGCAGTGGATATAGATGGAGAAAAGTCACATACTAAAAATGAGGCTGTGGAAAAAAACATCAAGGGTAATGTAGCCCAAAAAATTGGGAAATCGTTAAATATAATGTTTTACCCCTTGGCCATTTTGACCTCGGGGGTATTGTTGTTGCCATGTACATCCGTCTGTCTGTCCGTTACCGCATTTTAGGCAAAACTGCTCAAGATACAGTGACCAAGTTTTGAGAACTTATTTATCTAGGTATGAGTCGGATGCCTATCGAAAAATGCCTCCGCTTGGTCCATATTTTACAGAGTTATGCCCCTTTACATATTATTAATTTCTTATTGAGATCTGGCGTTAGCCAGAGGCTCTTTAGGATGCTGTAGCGAAATGGACAAAAGTGCAAACCGACTCACGGGATAGCCTTACGCTGCATGAAAGTAGTTCCACAGAGATGAGTTTTGGGGATCGTTTGTAGTTGAAAGGCTTGTGTATGTCTATATTTAGTCACTAATAGTCCCTTGGCATATATTTGATCCGTTATCTGCATTAAATATTACTCTGTTCATTGTTTTTCCACAAAATATGAGATTAATACGCTCTAAAGTATGGCAGACTGGTATTGTCACTTTACCAAAGCTTGGACTAGCAGCCAACCTGGCCACCATTGTCTCATTATCACCTTTGCAGGCCACTGTTGGCTTTTCTCACAACAGCAAGCTGTAACATATCTTATAATCTTTTCCTATCTTGTACTCCACCATGTCAAACTGTGGGATATCCAGAAAGTGTAATACATGTCTTGTCTTATCCTAACTTGTGACATAACATCATCAACCTTGATGTTCAGCCCTTCTCACTCATAACACTAAATCAATCTCTATTTACCCCTATGTTCTGTACAAACTGACCTTAATCCCCTGTGGGTATTTAGGCCTAGACTTCATTCCACTGTCCCCTTTTTCCATCGAATTCTCAACAGGTCAGTTTGCAGTTTCAATGCAACACCAACAATACCATGTTAAATAGGGTATCATATTGCTTTCCTTATGCTGGTTAAATTAACATGGTGGTCATGGTGTTCATCTGGAATCCCGAACTGACTATTGAAGGAATTATGTATCAAGATAAAGAGCTAAATTCAGCTATTTTGGTTGAGTCAAGGTTGGATGAGCACCTACTGTAGTGTCTTATTTGACAGAAATTCATTGGGTAACAACACATAGTTAGCGTAACGTGTGCAGCTTCCCTCATTATAGGACTACCTTTCATTGTTCCCACAGATCAATTTCACATAAACTAGGATAAAAGGAACTCTTGAAAATGGAAGTCATTGTGATATAATATTCTATATTTCGGCTTCCATTTTCGGAGTTACTGTTATCCTAGGACTGCCTTTCTTTGCAGAGTTCGTACGGGTCATGGAATTTCTGGAATATCATGTAAAAAAATGTTGCCTATTCCAGGTCCTGGAAAGTCAGGGAAATAAAGAATATTAAGCTTGGGTCAGGGAAAGTCATGAAATTTTGTATTTCTTGCTCTCAATATAATGTCCATCATGTATTTGTTTGAATTTCAATTTCTAAACTTGTCAAACGAAAATCGTGGTCGAAAAGAACTTGGGGTAAATCTAGAATTCTTTGGTAATTTCATACGGTGTTTACGTTATACGAAAACCGCGGCAGAATATCGGAAACCTTTTGCCACGTGGATCATTGACGATTATTTCGAGGTTCCCGAAATTACCGTATTCAAGAACGATAACTCTTGACGTCTTCTGTAGTGAAACGGTCGCCATTTTGTTTATTCATCGAAGCGTGCAAGTGAAAAAAAAACCAGGCTAAACTAACAAAGCTTTAGGCTATGCCGGGAAAGTGCCGGTTCAACGATATCTGGCTAGAGAATGAGCTGTACGACGGGTGGTTGGCGATATTTTCGATGTCTCATTTTCTTCAATAAACAGATGATTTGGAAGGACAAAGATATAAATGTTTCCCTCTGCTTGTCCCTGTCAGGGCTTCGGCGTAATAGTTAGTTTATGCACAACTCCTATGTGGAGGGAGCCATTATTTGATTTCTTTAGATCTGTATGATGTGTCTCATACATTTTGACTGCAAAAAGGGAGTAGTTGAGTATTTCATTTGTGCTATGGGGAGATGTCAACAGACATTGATGCTGGTGTTTTATTCACTCACCAATCCAGAGAGACATTTCCATGTAATAAAATGACAGACGTCAGTGTTTCCAACAACATGTTAATCCAGTTTATAATCAACGAGGAATCAACTTTATGAAGCGGACGAACATAAAATATGCACCCTGATCTCATCGCTGGGTGACTGACACATAACGAGTGACGTTGTAGACAAGTCAATGTACTATACAACCCGATCATCATTGCAGGACTTGGCTTGTACATGCGAAATTTAGACGTTTAGTTTGTATGTATTTTCAATCCTTTACATCCCTGGACATTTCATCTTTACTTCGTGTTTGATGGATAATGAACCAAACGTCGGCACCACGGTACAGATTTAGCCCGGAAATATGGTCGACTGACTGCAGGCACGTGTCGCAATACTGTCGGGCTATCGTCCCTATTGCGGTAATGGAAACTTCCACTGACCCGGTGTTGTAACCCCACAAGGCTTCCCGACGAATTGAATTGGAAGAGTTCACTTTCAAAATAGGGAAGTAAGGCACAAAAGTTTTAAACATGCATATCGCTTTTCAACAACAACAACGTGAAGGCAGATTTTTCTTTCGTTTCGTAGACTCTATTTTCTTTGTATTTCATTCTTGAAACTTGCAACTCTGGCGGACAAATTCACGACCTACGCAATTTAATTATAATAACATCAACAACTACACAGGGACTGTTTGAAGTTGAAGAAAAAGAAAAACATTTACGCGACAGATGGCTGATAAAAACTTTGGGGTTGGTAGCTTGTCGATGAAGAGGGCGGGTTACGCGCAACTGACATATTTTTAAGGATGGCCCCGAGTCTTTTAAATGAACTATGATAGAGATATCAAACATAATACACGGTTATCAATAGATCACAGTGATCAGGGTGAAGCGGTCCGCCATTTTGGATCTTCCATGAAAATAAGCGTCACATATAATTCGAACACAAGCGTTTTTCTGGAATTAGCGTGACAAATAATTTGAAAGTAGCCAATTTTTAAAGTTGCGAGTTTCATCACCGTTGTTTGTTATTGTGGGACATTTTTGATTCAATTATGTATGGCATTTGCATATTAAAATTAGGGCATGCAGACAAATAATGGCATTGACTTCGCAGGATATCCACCACCAATGAAGAATTTCAGTGTAAAAAATCTTCACATTTCTGGGAAAGTGTGCCCGAAAAGGTCATGGAATTTCCTGAAGTTGGTCATGGAAAAGTCATGGAATTTCAGACATCCTAAGGTGTACGAACCCTGTCTTTGGTATGTTCAGCTCCATTATGTCGATACCTTTTAAGAAGGACCGTTCGCGCCATAAATTCAAGCGTTTAATAAATTTAAACGTTTAACTTGCACCAACCAAACAGATGTCATGAATTGAGATTTGGAAGACCTTTCCTGTCCAAAAGCAAACTTTTGCTGTTTTAAAGTCCAATACTTTAGACGTTTCCTGTCAAAAGGCAAACGTTTCCAGTAGTAATATTCAAGACTTTTAAACGTTTCTGGTTTAAGGGAAATCCTTACCGGTTGTGATCGTCCAGTCAGATTTTTTTATTGCTACCGCGTATGCGCAAATCTTCACATCAACACGTGTCCACTGGCACAACGTTTCCGCTATGTAGTCTGTTTGAACCAATCAAAATAACCCTTACAAATATTTACGCATATTGTGTTCCTCATGCCCACCATTCATCATGTCCTGCGCAAATTGTCCCGGTGCCAAAGATATTCTCCAAAACCTAATTTGTAAGAATTGTTTTCATTGGTTAAAATACACTGCATACCGAAAACGTTTGCCAGTGGAGATTTGCACGTGTTGGTGTAGATGCTGGAATACACGCGGCCCAAATAAAAAATCTGATTGGACGATCACAAGCGGAAACGTTATCCTTTTAACCGGAAACCTTTAAAAGACCAAAATTTTACTACCGGAAACGTTTTTCTTTTGACAGGAAACGTCTGAAGTCGCGAATTTACAACTGGAAACGTTTGCTTTTTTAACAGGAAAATGTCAGTTCATAACCTCTGATTGGTTGGTTCAAGTTTAAACGTTTCTAAAGCTTTACAGTTTTTAAACGTTTGAGAAGTTAAAACCTTTAAAGGAAGTGTTCATGGCGCGAACGGCCCTCATATACCTTGTCACAGGATGTACATGTAACTTGTGATTGCGTTTTAGCCACATACATTCGTGCCTGGTGCCACCTGTGCTTAACTTGAAATTAAATATAAAATTGTTTATTTCATTACAAACTTATCCCCCAATAACCCAGCTACCAGATCTCATTAAAGCCCATAGGCTCTAGTTTTATGATATGTGCTTGAATGTTATCAACTATATATGCAGAACTGTGTTTGATACAGCTATTATATTTTGAAAACTTATTTATATAGTTGTATGCTAGAAGACAAAAAGAAATTAGTTGTCTCAGCCCATATTTTATGGAGTTACACCCCTTTTCAGGTGCAATAGTATCTGATTTTGCGATACAGGCTTGATTGTAACCACTTATATCTAATTAACTGTGTTTGGTACAGCTAGCAAATTGTGATGAAATTATGATTATGATGATTTTATCTACTTGCAGGGTGTGAAATAACCCTTTGCCCAGTTGCTCGGGGCAACCTAAATTTCCTTTGGGCAACCAAATTCTGTCCAAATTGCAATGCATTATTTTAATTATGGCGCCGATGAATCGAGGATGTAGCATGATTTGCCTCGCCCTAGCACGCACATGGCATGATAATGCTTGAGAACAACTGAGGTCTTAAAATCAATCCAAGGGAGATAATCAGTGTCACTCTGAAGCTACAAGTGGTCTTGTGCATTTATTGAAACATAATTTCATCTGTCACAACTCCCCCAAACAGAGTTATGTTTTTCAAATCATTAAAACACAAACAAGTATACACAATGAACAATACTGTGACTGTTTTCAGAATCCTTTTTAGTTCACTTTTACATAGAAATATTTCTAGAAGGAAAACTGGTTGACGAGACTCGTTTGTCAAATCAGAAGATTCCGTTTAACCCTCTCACCGAGTATTCCCAGTGTACGGGTATAATGAGAGTGCATACCCAAACGACCATTCCCAGTAGACCGGAATAGCTTTAAACCTGTTGACCATCATGATGGGTACAGCACTTTTATCAAACACTGTATACTTCTGGAAAGTCAAAACCTTGATCAATTTGATTCTCGAAATTGTTTGTTTGTTTGCAGAAGAAAAATAAGCAAAGTTAGATGTGGCGAACGAAAAAAATCGGAGTGAAAAATGCATTTTCTCCTGCATACCATGTCACAAGCCGCAGAAATGAAAAAAATTATTGAAAACCTCATCCTAACTCCTGTATTTCTGAAGATACATAACTGGTAAAGCGTGTTGAAAACTGCCAATGATGACCGGCAAAGTTTATTTCCATATTTTTACGAGTCTTGATCCACAAAGTTTGTCAAACAATTCTCCATTTCGCCCAAGATGGCTTCCGCCTGGTGGTCGACGAGCCAATCGGTATGCGTAATTTTGCTCAGGTGACTCCATCGGCCAACAGATAAGAGACAAGCGTAGACAGTGGCTGGAAGGATGGAATTACATCATTTTAATCCAATCGTATCCTTCGTTTTATTTTCGCCATCCATCCCAGGTTATGTCATGTAAAAAAAGAGGAAATGTCACGCTTTCCAATGAGACATCAAACATTGAAAATGCCGAAGTAAAACTTGAGATAAACACTTGTCAAATGTGGTCAAAAAAAGATGATTTCTGTGTTGAATTTTGATGTTTTCAAGTCAAGAAAGCCGGGGAAAGTGCATTCTCTTGCAGTAAAACCTAATTTTGTATGCTATTTTATTTATTTTGCAATAAAACTGGAGCAAATAACACTGGAGTGTGCATTGTGGAGTCCGGGTTTCTATGTTTATCTACAAATCTTAGACGCAAACACAATTTCTAGCATTCCAAACACAACATATACAAATTTTAACAGTTCTCGTCAGCAGGTCACTTTTTTTCAGGGGAAATAATTGCCGAAAGGGTGAATTGAAAGTATAATTTTGTTGTCTGTTTGACATTGACAGATTCGATATCAACTCTCTGATTGCTTTCAGATGAAAGAAATCTGGGAAGACTGGAAGACTTCAGAAAGACAGTCCGAAAAAAAGCTGGTGAGTTCTTTATGTAATGGTCAGTGTGTGTATTCAGGAGCTCAGGAACTCCTTGGGACTCCAGGGGTTGACCTAGGATGCCATTGTGCACACCCTAGGTCATCCTAAGAATAGACCTCGGCACCTTAGACAGCTTGTCATGAGAGACGGACTAACTGGGGCACCCGTGGCCTTCCTGGGTGTGAGAAGGAATAATGCCCCACCCATCGAGATATCGGGTGTAAAAAGATTAGGATCCTACACATGGGTTTTCCAGGTGTGAAAAGGAATAGGACTCCCATGTCGTGATATGACTGAAATATAGTCGAAAGCGACATTAAGTCATATTCACTCACTCACTCATACATTCAGCAGAATTAGTTTGCCATAATGCGATTTAATGACTGGAAGCACGGGTGCTTGAAAACCTGGAAAATTAGTGAAAATTCCACATATTTCAGGGCTTGCTTGCTTGCTGGGAGTCTGATTCTAGATTCCCGTCGGCACTGCATATTGCGATCGCTTTGTCCATCCGTCCGTCCGTCTGCCTGTCCGTCCGTCCGTCTGTCCGTCCGAATTTCTTGTCCGGGCAATATCTCCGTTAATATTTGATGGACAGGATTGAAACTTGCATGGAATGTGGCCAGTGGCTAGTAGTTGTGCAGCGTAGAGTGTTTTCTGAGTTCCGGTATAATTTTCAAGAGTTATGGCCCTTTTTCTGAAATCTCTGAATGGGACTTGTCCGGGCCGGATCTTGGTTAATATTGTATGGACAAGTATGAAATTTGCATGATATGTGGTCAGTGACCCACAGTTGTGCAGCGTAAAGTTTCTCCACGTTTCGCTTATATTTTCAAGAGTTATGTCCCTTTGTTCTTGAATTCTCTGTGAATTGGGACTTGTCCGGGCTGGATCTCAGGTAATATGTATGGACAATTATGAAATTTGCAGGATGTGTGGTCAGTGCCCTGTAGTTGTGTAGCATGAAGTTTCTCCACATTTCGCCTGTATTTTCAAGAGTTATGGCCCTTTTTTCTTCAAATCTTTTTGAATTAGGATTTGTAGGGCTGGATCTCGGTTAATATTGTATGAACAAGTATGAAATGTGCATGATATGTGGTCAGTGACGCATAGTTGTGCAGCGTGAAGTTTCTCTGTCTTCAGTTATATTTTCAAGAGTTATGGCCCTTTGATTAAACCTAAGTGAATGAGATATATTTATTTGTCCAAGCTGGATAACCGATTTGAACCAGGAAATTGGTTATATTATATGTTATTCTACATTCCAAAGCAGACAACATAGGCCCTGAAGTATTAAATTGCCCCAAAAACAGTGAATTGCGTGCAAAATTCAAAGTTGGATTCCAGTAGATATGGATTGTGGAAATCTATTGGGATTCCCATGGATTCCAGTAGATATGGATTGTGGAAATCTGTTGGAATTCCCATGGATTCCAGTAGATATGGATTGTGGAAATCTATTGGGATTCCCATGGATTCCAGTAGATATGGATTGTGGAAATCTGTTGGAATTCCCATGGATTCAAGTAGATATGTATTGTGAAAATCTGTTGGAATTCCCATGGATTCAAGTAGATATGGATTGTGGAAATCTATTGGGATTCCCATGGATTGCAATGAGAAGCAATGCCTGTATTTGCCTATCAGTCCTGGAAAGTACTTGAATTTTAATGTAAAATTTCTAGCACAGACAGAAGTTTTCTGATAAAAAGAATTTCCTTTTTAATACCTTTCCAGTATTTTATTAGCTACTCTGTTTTAAAATTAAGCAACGTTGAGCTTGGCCAGTACTTGGATGGGTGACCGGGTGCTGTACTAACTGGGCCGATCAGTGTCCAGGATAATAGGAACTGTGAACACTCTCGTGATATGACTAAAATCCTACTCACCCACTCACTGTATGCCATTTGGTGTCCGTCATGTATTGCATACGCAAGCAATCTGAGTGTATGTAACACTTGAAAGCTGCTTGAAAGTCCTGTAATAAATGTTCATTCAGGTCCTTGAAAGCGCTAGGAAACTAAGGCAAGCAACAATAGGTAGGAACTTTGGGGGCGTAAATATTGCATCCAAATTGACCTAATAGTTTGGGGCTAATCAACATTCCTTGTGTTTTCAAGCAGAAAAAAAAATCCTATTCTTTTTGATCTAAATGTTTTCGGTAATACTCATGAATATCACCAGGTTGGCCGTTTTCTGCCAGAATCATGAAAAATATATTTTTTTTTCACAGCAAGGCCAGATCTAAGCGCACTGATAGATGTCCACAGGTACTGTTTGTTTATACAGAAAACACCAGTAGGTGAATGTAAATGCATAATTCTCATAGGAATTTTACATTTCGTCAAACTCTTCGACATTGGAAATCGATTTTATCAGCAAAGTGAAAAATCATCTGGTGATATATTCTGATATTTTTAAGCACTGTTTTCCCGTGATGTGATCTTCTTATTAATTGAATAAAATGCGCAAATCTTCGATTTAGTTTTTTATATAAAAAACTTTAGTGTCACTATCCACTATCATTACTTCCCCTGATTTCTTGTCAACGAATGCAAAATATGACATTGCGAGAGTTTTTGCAGGGGCAATAACTCCTGTGTAATGACACTGCCAACAAGCTTTGAGGTTGTGAGCCTTCTCAACTGACCCATCATGCTTCATTCAGATAGCTTGAAATTGGTTTTGATGTTGTTGAATGCACAGCACAGAATTATCGTGCTAAGAATATTTTTACCATTTTCCACCTGAATGTCAACATTGAATGAATTGGTGGTTTTGAATGTCACCATTGGTTATATAATGACACCAACGCAGCTGATAATTTTGTTGAGTGTCATGAGAAGACAATATCCTGACTAGGCTAAGATGTATAAAATCTCTTTTAACAGGGATGATTTAAAAATGGAATTATCACTGGACTGAATTTTCCTTGATGATGGGCCATTACATCTGGTCGTGAAGATGATTTTGCTGGCATGGCATTTTAACAGCTACAGTGAATGGACAACAGCAGATAGGGAATGGAAACTTTTAGCAAACCTGAATCTCATACCTGATGGTGTATCGAAATAATATAGCTCTGGTTTCCACTCTGTCAGCCTTGCTGCATATGGAATGTAGGTCCACCTTGTCCTTCTTGAAAGGAAACCGGACGATCAGTCACACACCGTTTGGGGCTCCCGGGGTTTTGACCTGAGGTGTCCTTGTAGGACAGGTCATGGTAGGAATAGGCCTCAGCCCCTCAGAGAGCTTGTCGTAAGAGGCGACTACCTGGGGCACCCGTGGGGTACCCGGATGTGAAAAGGAATAGAACTCTACCCGTGGGATTCACGGGTGTGAGAAGGAAGAAAACTCTACCCATGAGGTTCCCGGCTGTGATTTCCGGGTGTGAAATGGAATAGGAACCAATGTCGTGATATGAATGCAATAGTGTTGAAAGCGATGTTAAATCATATTCAGTCACTCACTCACTCAATCATTTTGACACTGTGAACTTTGCCTCTGTCTACCTGAAATCACTGGCATATTCTCCTGTCTCGGTGAGAATGATTTATTGTTTTAATCCCTCTACCATCATTGTCAGAACTGTTCAATGGTAATACCTTGCACACTGGGCACCCAGCCAGTAGAGTTGGACAGTTTGGAATTTGGCCATGTTTCCTTCCCATGGTACAATGAGCAGTTCGATTAACTTTAGCTTACTGTTGCAAGAAAAATGCAAAAATTAATAAATTTCCCAAAGGCTTTGATTGTTTCAAAATAATTCTTTAAGTGTTTATCACTATTTTATTCTTCTTGACCGGTTCAAAATGGCTTGCATGAATGGATATACAACCCAAAATATACAACCCAAAATATCAACTTTCAGTACCAGAGGTATCCTGTTGACATTGTGAACCAAGGGTGACAACTCTTGCTATACCTGTCTTGGTGCAGGCATCCTTTGATACTGTTCATGGATGTGTTAAGGATTAAAGGAGAGGAATAGGCTGTCTAGGTACAACTATTGAGCCTCGACAAGCAGCTATTCACGAATATAAAGGCCTGGACTCCTACAATTGACCCTTGCCTTTATATATACATGAATATAAGCACCTTAATACATACAATTGACCCTTGTCTAAAGCACCTGGCTGTCTGAGCCTGCCAACTGGTTTGATTTACATTGTACATGTATCTCAAAACCTTGAGAAAATTTAAGACGACATTGTTGATCTCGTGTACTTAAAAATCCAGTTTGAAATTTCATTTTGGAGCTTGCTCATTTGAATTCGACCGTTTTACTAAACATTTATTCTAATTTTGACCTTCAATACCAAGTCATTCTCATGGCAGCAGATTGTATGCCTTCTACTCTCAGATATAATATACCCTCTGATTGTACTGGGGCTGAATCGGGGCGTGCAGTTTTTGTGTGCATGGCTCTCAGCCAATCAGCATCATCCGCTTGTAAACGGAGTGGAGTGAGCTCAGCATGTCTACAGGCATATGTAAGCAAGACTTTGCACCATGTATGATTGGTCCCTCCAGCTTAGGGCAGCATGGTTTACCATACCATCTTTGGCGGGTGGTTGGGTGGGTTCAGGTTCCTGTTGCTTCAATGCATTTTGCTGAGAAGCAACTTGATAATGTGATGTCTAGCACTGTAATATCACTTGTCTTCATTGCACCATGTAAGCGTCCTGTCTGTGTCTTGTGCGTTGTCCTCCGTGTTTTATAGGGTGGATGGAGGGTGTCTGGTTCCATGCTGCTTCAAAGATTTCTTCTTTGAAGTAGCAGGAACACAACTGGGCTGGGTGGTGCTTAGTTGGTTCGTCGTGATATAGCTGGAATATTGTTGAAAGCGACGTTAAATTCTATTCACTCAC
This sequence comes from Hanleya hanleyi, assembly GCA_036873755.1. Taxonomy (NCBI): domain Eukaryota; kingdom Metazoa; phylum Mollusca; class Polyplacophora; order Lepidopleurida; family Hanleyidae; genus Hanleya; species Hanleya hanleyi. Next base: position 239,056 of record JAVTVY010008461.1, read on the forward strand.
TCACTCCCATACCATCTTTGTCTGGCGCATGAGGTAGATTAAACTGCCAAACGAATTAGGCTCTCTGATGATCCGTTGTGATCACCAGTGTCTGTAGAGTCTAATTTTCAAAATTCGAAATTAAATTTTTTTTATAGTTTTGGTTGGGGTTAGGGTTTTGTTAGGGTATGTTTGTTTGGGTCATCGTCGCCGTGTGACCAATAAGGTTAGGTGCGACGTTAAACTTCAAACAACCAACCAACCAAAGTCTAGCAATGGGAGAATTTTGGTATGTAGCTACCTTACCATGAGACCTCGCTTGGGATTGCGTTTGGCGCATGTGCGTCTACAGGTGGCGCCACCTAGGGTCAAAAGTTTCTCAAGTCAGTTCGTAACATTTCGTTTCCGGAGCATAACTTGACAACCGCTACTTGGATTCCTTTCAAATTTGGTATGCAGCTGCCATACCATGAGACCTCGCTTGTGATTGCGTTTGGCGCATGTGCGTCTACAGGTGGCGCCACCTATGGTCAAAAGTTTCTCATGTCAGTCCGTAACATTTCGTTTCCGGAGCATAACTTGACAACCGCTACTTGGATTCCTTTCAAATTTGGTATGCAGCTGCCATACCATGAGACCTCGCTTGGGATTGCGTTTGGCGCATGTGCGTCTACAGGTGGCGCCACCTAGGGTCAAAAGTTTCTCAAGTCAGTTCGTAACATTTCGTTTCCGGAGCATAACTTGACAACCGCTACTTGGATTCCTCTCAAATTTGGTATGTAGCTACCTTACCATGAGACCTCGCTTGGGATTGCGTTTGGCGCATGTGCGTCTACAGGTGGCGCCACCTATGGTCAAAAGTTTCTCATGTCAGTCCGTAACATTTCGTTTCCGGAGCATAACTTGACAACCGCTACTTGGATTCCTTTCAAATTTGGTATGCAGCTGCCATACCATGAGACCTCGCTTGGGATTGCGTTTGGCGCATGTGCGTCTACAGGTGGCGCCACCTAGGGTCAAAAGTTTCTCAAGTCAGTTCGTAACATTTCGTTTCCGGAGCATAACTTGACAACCGCCAGTTGGATTCCTCTCAAATTTGGTATGCAGCTACCATACCATGAGACCTTGCTTGGGATTGCGTTTGGCGCATGTGCGTCTACAGGTGGCGCCACCTAGGCTTATTCCGTAACATTTCGTTTCCGGAGCATAACTTGACAACCGCTACTTGGATTCCTCTCAAATTTGGTATGTAGCTACCTTACCATGAGACCTCGCTTGGGATTGCGTTTGGCGCATGTGCGTCTACAGGTGGCGCCACCTAGGGTCAAAAGTTTCTCAAGTCAGTTCGTAACATTTCGTTTCCGGAGCATAACTTGACAACCGCTACTTGGATTCCTTTCAAATTTGGTATGCAGCTGCCATACCATGAGACCTCGCTTGGGATTGCGTTTGGCGCATGTGCGTCTACAGGTGGCGCCACCTAGGGTCAAAAGTTTCTCAAGTCAGTTCGTAACATTTCGTTTCCGGAGCATAACTTGACAACCGCTACATGGATTCCTCTCAAATTTGGTATGTAGCTACCTTACCATGAGACCTCGCTTGGGATTGCGGTTGGCGCATGTGCATCTACAGGTGGCGCCACCTAGGGTCAAAAATTTTTCTTGTCGGTCTGTAACATTTCGTTTCCGGAGCATAACTTGACAACAGCTAATTGGATTCCTCTCAGATTTGGTATGTAGCTACCTTACCATGAGACCTCGCTTGGGATTGCGTTTGGCGCATGTGCGTCTACAGGTGGCGCCACCTATGGGCAGAATTTTCTCGGTCCGTAACATTCCATTTCTGGAGCATAACTTGACAACGGCTGATTAGATTTTTCTCAAATTTTGTATGTAGCTGCCATACCATGAGACCTAGCTCAGGATGTTGCATATGCGTCTACAGGTAGTAAGTTTAATATTTCTCTTCCCATTTACTTCCTTTTGCTCTTCAATGTGGTTATCCAGATGACAGTAATTCGCCTATCTGTTGCAACAGCCCATTTCAAGTCTACACGGTTCTAGTGGTAACAACAGTTAGGTAAAACACAATATGCCTGCATAACCCCATTCTCAACAATCATTATTAACATCAATTTTCTGAACAATCCATTAAACTCATCTGAGTATCGTCACGACACATGCATAGACAATCCGTTAACCGCACTCCAACCGAGCGAGGTCTCATTGTCAACTAGTTACATACTGTGCCGCCACTCATAACATGTATACTTATATTCCTCTACAAATACTCGTCAATTTCTATCAAATGTGCATCCGGGGGGTATCTTGTAAGCATGCTTACTGATGATTTCCACTGCCACAATCCCATTCAGCTTACTCATGAAACGTTAACCACCCCCATGTATCTATGCCCTTACGGGGGGTATCTTGTAAGCAGCCTTACTGATCATTTTGATCAAATGTGTGCATCCCTCAGACTATGCTCTAGTTACAATTTGTGAAGTCATGTTTCTGCTTTTAAGTCGACTTGGGCGCCGCCATGTTGCCTGTAGGATGACATGACTGATGACGTCAGCATTCAGGACAATGCCATGGCTAACGCTTGATCCAGGGACGTTCCAACATTGGACATTTGATTTACTCTGGGTCCGAGTTTTAATTCGAGGAAAAAACTGGCGCGGCAAATCTCACGTGGGTAATTCCTAAAAGGAAAGTGGTTTAGTTTATATTCGTCAATTGAAGAACTTCTTCCGCAGGTTTTTCAGCTGAGACTTGTCCGATTCAATTTGGTCAAAATTTGAAGCTGAGCCATGAACTAAAAGAGCGTCCTTTTAGGGATTTGAGTTGAACGACGATGCATCTAAATTGTTAAACATTTTCATGATTACGTGTGAACTACTAAAATCAACTGAAACGTCAGTGGATTTTCTAGGTTCCTTCTCGTGCGAATTGTCGGCATGACCAGCATGATCGACCTTAAATCTCCATGATGTTGTGACGTTTTTAGATGAGTATACATTCACTTCCGCTCATCTAAAAACGTCACGCAGTCATGGCAGTGGTACTATGGCGGCGCCCAGTGCACGCTGTGGCGAGCAACAAAATAGTCAATATTTCTTTTATTTCGCATTCTTTCAACATAAGTTTTATACAATAAGTTTTCGAATACAATTGCTGATAAATACAGTCAAACTTAAAAATAAGGTAAGTACTCCTTTAAGTATCACAAATACCATGGATAATGCCAGTATTCAGAGGTTGGTCTGTGTACCCAGCTGTCGGTATTCACAGGTTTTGTTGTACTTTGTATACTTTAAATAGTTTGCATGCTAATCATTCCTTTCAGCCATGTGTTGTACTTCGATCTAATTCTCTGTCCATGGTTTGGCATAATTTTGTTGCCGAACACATAAAGAGAGTTTGGATTGTATTTTTCATTATTTCTTTCAGCTGATCATCTTATTTGAACATATATGTTCAAGACTCAACATAATAATTCAAAATGTTGATCTTATTTTCCAGGTTCCAAGACCACAACGGTATTCATCAATAATGTGCCGTCGGATGTTCGAGAAGAAATGCTGAAAATTTTATATCCAACGGCCTTCAATTTTCAGGTCCCTGCTGATGGCGTATTGGGGTAAATATTATAAGGCCACACAAAGTCAATTACTTGGTTCTCAGGCCCCGCCGCGTCCCTCCAAAACCCGCCGCATCAATTTTTTTTATCCCATTCGGAGTAAAAAAAAATATATGGTTCTCGAGCACCGCCCGCCTCACTGAAAAATCGGCCGCTAGAAACGTTTTATCCTGTCCTATTATCATTGAAATATGTGTGAAAATAATTCTTAGTCAGTGGAACAAAGCTTGCGACAAGGAAATCAATTTGATCGAGATCGGAAAAATGAAAAATGCGACAGACTTGTTTGGCACATGGGCTAGTAAAGGGAGATAATTTCATCAACTTCCTACTATGCGCGGTAACCTTCTGCGCACCTCGTGTATCTACCGGATGTTGAATGTTGGCATGAAAGATGGAAACCGGGAGTTCTCGATTTTGTCTCCACGATTGGATATCTCTACGTCGATTATATCTGGTCATGTCTGCATTAGTTTCGCTGACAATCGTCCGAAAGGGGGCTGCTATATGTCCGTGGACAATATGCCCGGTAGAAGATTCGACAACCGTCAAAGAATTTGTGAACTTGGCGTTTGTTGGCGAAGGAGATTTTGGCAACGATTTGGTGTAAGACTCCCGAAATATAATTGACAAAGGATCTGCTGCAAGTTGTATTGTCAGTCTTTTGTCCGGGATATTACCTTTTCAATGGGAGGTCTTACACCAAAGCCTAGCCGAGATTTTGACTGTGTGAACGTGCCAGAGGAGTTGAAATCTGAAACATTCGCAGGGCTTCGTGCTTAGCGTGAGTGATAGCTCACCTGCACGTAAACACTCGGGTAAATTCATGTCACGAGAGTGATTTTTAGCTCACGTAAACGGTCATATTTTATATTATATTGCAACCACTCGCCTGCCTTTCAAGAACCCTCTCCTAAATATTTTGACGTGGGCTAAATTATATTAGCTCGCGTACTTAATTCTAAACACGAACGAAGCCCTGCATTCGAGCGCGTGGTGTCTGTTAATTCATCAAATACTGGAACATTTCAGAAGATTTTCACATCGACAAATATAGGGCCTGTGGTCAAAACATATGGCAGATACTTTAGACATACTGCCCGATCTACATCTAGATCATAGGAAATCGGACTCAGTCAAGTAGGTGGTTTCAATTTTAGAATGACTGACGGAATAGTTTCATATAGGGATAGTTTGGGCTATGGAAAACATGAGATACATGCTTCAATCAGAGTTTGGGTGAAAAATTGTTTGTTCAGTTTGAATAAAAATTGAAAGTTTCAGATTTCCTGAAATCAGTAGTCCGGTCTTTCTTGTCCGTTGTCAATGAAGAAACAACAGCATCAGATGTGACCTTCAGAAGAATCTCAGAAAGATTCAGACCATTTCCTCATTGAGTTACTCATCAACATGCATGACATACATGTAGCAACCTGTGAAAATACAGATATCTTTTATTTATTTTAGAGATAAATAACGTCTTCGAAAAGCACTGCTACATGTACACATATAGAGGAATTTTGAGGAAAAAAAAAAACCTGCCTCCCTCACCACTTTTTGGAAAGTCATGGCCTGAGAACCAATTAATTAACTTTGTGTGGCCTAATATACCAAGTTTGTGCTGGCACCTAACGGTCACAGCAAGACATGACAAGGTATGGTAGTTAAATCCAGGTTTCTATCCAAATTTTATGTTGGTTAGAGTGAAGCCTGGCAGTTGATTCAGTGGAGCCTATGTAATGTAGCCTGTGGATACAACGGGCTGGACAAAGTTGCCATGTCTTGTGGTGAGGCCTGGGAGTGAATGTTTGAAGTTGCCTTGTTGCTTACCTCATTGTGAGCACATCAGCTTTCTGCAGTCACATTTCCAAAGTCCGAGTCTAGCCAGCGCCAATAATGGCACATTTGTTCTAAGATATATCAGCCAATCACATCTGCTGTATTGTTTACTGTTAGACTGTGTCTGCCATGGGCAGATGGGCGGTGGTTCTCGCCGGGTATCCCGGCTTCCTCCACCTCTGAAACTGGCTGTCACCATATGAGTGAAATAACCTTGAGTGTGACATTAAACCAAACTCCCCTGCCCTCCCCTGCTATGTGCTTATTCATATGTTTATTGTAGCTTTGAGGTGGTTGTAATAAAAAATAATAACTCATTGATTGGTCATGCATGTGATGGTAGGTCACCCGGTGTTCGACTGGTGTGATGTAGGAATAATTCACAAAATATAGAGGAAGTATACTAGCAAGGCTCGGGGAGAGCCAGAATGGCTACATGTTCATGGTAAAGGTTTGCTGGTAACCTTGATCAGGTTTGATGCAGTTAACCTTGACTCATAGGAGTCCCTGTCCCTATGAGATTATTAGTTCAAGGTGATCTATTTAGGGTTTGACAGGTCAATTGATCAGCTGCTACTGCCAATTACATGCAAGTCTACCAGTTTGAATATATCCTAGCAGGCGATTGGGCTGCCGTACGGCACGACCAATTTTCAGCACTAGAATCTGTGCTATACTAAGATAGTGTAATCTCAAAATAAAGAAAATACTGTTATACAATCACTTTCTAAATGACAAGAAAAATCTTCATATATCCTAGCAGCAGGCAGGTAATTCGTCTGATCTGTGGAATTCCACATTGATCACGGAGAGGAGAAAGGTTCCTCTCCCCGTCCCACCCTTTTCGTAAGAGGCACCTGTGGGGTTTCCGGGTGTAAAACGAAATAGTTCCCCACCTGTGAAAAGATATAGGACCCAAACGTGGTGGTTTGACCGAAATATTGTTGAAAGCGACGCAGTCTAATTAAAATTAAATCATATCTGCCCCTCCATTTGGATATGTCACTTGTAGGATCTAACCAGCTTGCAGTAACGCGAGCATCAACCAATCTGGAGAACTCTTCATAGTACTATGAAGGGAACATCAATGGTTGGCGATTTTGGTTGGCTCAGCCGAATCGGACGCCAGACTGAGGGGGTTTACTGCATTCCAAACAGTGTGGCGCCATAATGTGGGATAGATATATGGACTGGTCCTTGGCATAAACCTTGGGGTGAACGGAGACGATGGCCCATATATCCCGTCTCCAGCTGCTAGTATAGAGTAGTCCGAATGCGGATGTGATGTCATAAGCCTATTAATATTGATGGCCTGGGTGCTCTGATCACCAGTTTCAATTGAAATAAAGAAAATCCTACATATAGTGGCATATACGATTGGGGAGTATTGATAGGATATTCATTTATTAAGATAAAGATAAGATGTGAATTACATGTCTGTATTGCACAAGAATTTACAAATATGCAGTTACTTCTTCAGAAGGTAAGTGGGGCTTTGGAGTAAGGACATGAGTTCTGTTCATCAGCGGAGTAAGGATTTGCAAGTTGGTCTACTGCTTCACATGTCAGTGGAGTAAGGAATTTAAGTTGGACTACGGCTTCATATGTCAGTGGAGTAAGGACTAGACAGTTGGTCTACTGCTTCATATGTCAGTGGAGTAAGGACTTGACAGTTGGTCTGCTGCTTCATATGTCAGTGGAGTAAGGACTTGACAGTTGGTCTACGGCTTCATATGTCAGTGGAGTAAGGACTTGACAGTTAGTCTACTGGTTCATATGTCAGTGGAGTAAGGACTTGACTTGGTGTATGCTTTATATTTCAGTGGAGTAAGGACTAGACAGTATGTCTACTGCTTTATATGTCAGTAGAGTACAGACTGGACAGTTGGTTTACTGCTTATGTCAGTGGAGTAAGGACTAGACAGTTGGTCTACTGCTTCATATATCAGTGGAGTAAGGACTAGACAGTTGGTCTACTGCTTCATATGTCACTGGAGTAAGGACTTGACAGTTGGTCTGTGCTTCGTATGCCAGTGAAGTAAGGTCTAGACAGTTGGTCTACTGCATCATATGCCAATGGAGTAAGTATTAGACAGTTGGTCTAGTGCTTCATATGGCAGTGGAGTAAAGACTTAACAGTTGGTCTACTGTGTCATATGCCAATGGAGTATGGACTTGACAGTTGATCTACTGCTTCATGTGTCAGTGGAGTAAAGACTTGACGGTTGGTTTACTGCTTCATATGTAAGTGTAATGAGAACTAGACAGTTGGTCTACTGTGTCATATGCCAATGTAGTAAGGACTAGACACTTGGTCTACTGCTTCATATGTCATTGAAGTAAGGACTAGACACTTGGTCTAATGCTTCATATGTCAGTGGAGTAAGGACTAGACAGTTGGTCTACTGCTTCATGTCAGTGAAGCTGGGACTTGACAGTTGGTTTACTGCTTCGTGTGTCAGTGGAGTAAAGACTTGACAGTTGGTTTACTGCTTCATATGCCCGTTTAAAGAGGATTAGACAGTTGGTCTACTGCTTCATGTCTGTGGAGTAAGGACTACACAGTTGGTCTACTGCTTCATATGTCATTGAAGTAAGGACTAGACACTTGGTCCACTGCTTCATATGTCAGTGGAGTAAGGACTAGATAGCTGATCTACTGCTTCATGTCAGTGGAGTAGGGACTTGACAGTTGGTTTACTGCTTCATATGTAAGTGGAGTAAGGACTAGACAGTTGGTCTACTGCTTCATGTCAGTGGAGTAGAGAGATGACAGTTGGTTTGCTGCTTCGTATGCCAGTGGATTAAGGACTAGACAGTTGGTCTACTGCATCATATGCCAATGGAGTACAGACTTGACAGTTGATCAAATGCTTCGTGTGTCAGTGGAGTAAAGACTTGACAGTTGTTCTAATGCTTCACATGGAAGTGGAGTGAGGACTTGACAGTTGATCTACTGCTTGATATGTCAGTGAAATAAGGACTTGACAGTTGGTCTACTGCTTGATATGTCGGTGAGTGGAGTATGGTCATGACAGTTGATGTATGCTTTATATGTCAGTGGAGTAAGGACAAGACAGTTGGTCCAGTGCTTCATATGTCAGTGGAGAACGGATTTGACAGTTGGTTTACCGCTTCATATATCAGTGGAGTAAGGACTAGACAGTTGTTCTACTGCTTCATATGTCAGTGGAGTAGGGACTTGGCAGTTTGCTGCTTCATGTCAGTGGGATAAGGACTAGACAGTTGGTTGACCGCTTCATATATCGGTGGAGTAAGGACTAGACAGTTGCTCTACTGCTTCATGTGTCAGTGGAGTATGTACTTGGCAGTTGGTCTGCTGCTTCATATGCCAGTGGAGTAATGACTAGACAGTTGGTCTACTGCAAAATATGCCAATGGATTAAGGACTAGACAGTTGGTCTACTGCTTCATATGGCAGTGGAGTAAAGACTTGATAGTTGGTCTGCTGCTTCATATGCCAATGGAGTTCGGACTTGATAGTTGGTCTACTGCATCATATGTCAGCCAGTGATTTAAGTCTTCCGGTTTTTGCCGTAAATACTGTTATTTATTGCTCAAATCTTAACCTGCTATCAATATATGCCATATTCCCTCCATTTGGAGATCTCCTGCAAAGAAAATTATCTCCCTTGATCGTCTCGTCGATCATCCGCTAGGTGGCGTGTTCTCCGCGCATGCCCTTCCTCTTTTTCCTTTGCAGTCTTGGTAGCAAGACCTGTTTTGAGAGAGCTCCTGTAAACAGTAACTTTGGTTGTTATAGACGCACCCTAGGGTTATTTTTTCTCCCGTAAGTTCATCATGGCTAACGTAGTCACCCAAACTATAAAGAATAGTAAAAGAATCCTGTCGTCAGTTTTGGCCAGTTAAAGACTTGCATTTGTTTTGTTTCAAGTGCAGGGCACAGGTTTGTTACAGGCAGGTGACATGCCGCGAATGTGCAGACTGGGACGACATGACCTGGCATAGCTACGCTATGGCCCGACGCAGTCAACTCCTGAGAGCGGCCGCTGACCTAAAAAAGAGTCCAGCTGAGAAACAACAAGCTACTCAGGCCCTCTTCAACGACTTGGCTGTGAACGGAGATTTTCTTCCACCGACTGCAAGTCCTTATATCCAGCCTAGCGGTACAGTCCTGCAGCCGGCTGAATCTTCGCAAGTCATTCAAGATATAGTACAGACCTGTGGAGACGGACTAGTACCATCACGGACACAAGGCACGGCTCCACGGTCCAGTTCAAGCTCACCAGAAAAAATACAGTCACGGACTCGACCCCGGAGCCCCGTTACAGGCACGGATCGAGCACAGACCTCAGATAACAGTTCCCGTTCGTCCAAGTCTCCGCAACTCAAGAAGGACACGTCTACTAGCCAGGACCCGGTGAAGAGCCGTACCCCGGAGCCACGTGTCGGGACGGTGGACAAGTCGACAGTCCGGAGCACAGAGCGGGACTATCAAGAGAAGTCTAAGACATCGGACTGCAGACCAGCACACCGGGACCATGGCCCCGGGACGTCACGGCCTTCTGTAGAGCCCCGAGATCCCGATAAGCCACGGACCTACACGGAGCACCGGGATCCCGAGAGGTCAGAGCCCCATACAGAGCGCCAGGACTCCGACGCCAGAGCACCGCAGACCCGACCATCGGAGCGAGAGGTTTCTTCCAGGGACAGGGCTAGAGTCCAGAGCCGTACCCCGGAGCAGAAAAACGACTCGGACTTATAAGGAACGGACTTATCCAGAACGCCGGGAGTCTACATCTGAGAAGTCACAGACTTATAAGGAACGGACTTATCCAGAACGCCGGGAGTCCACATCTGAGAAGTCACGGACCTATGAGGGACGGACTCATCCAGAATGCCGTGAGTCGGCTTCTGAGACAGCTCGGACCCGTGCATCAGAACGGGAACCCGACACAACGGCAAGGAGATCCCGAAGACAGGGTCGTACACCGGAGCAATATCGGGATTCCAACCTTGAGCGCCGACACCGGGAAAGAGACCGCCCTCGACGTCGAAGTCCTACACCTAGTGCAGGCTACTGGGATTACCACGGCAGAGACCGCACTCCCGAACGACTCTACCCTCGACGTTACAGAAGCCGTTCCCCAGATCCCCGTCAACACGCACGTCGCATGGATTACGAGGAACGAAGATCAACAGACCATCGCCGTCGTTCTTCATCAAGGACCAGAGAGGATCGGGGAACCCCGTAAGCCTCTCGGGTACAGTCAAGAACTAAACAGGTACCCAGAGACGAACATGGACTCGAGGATCGGCCCTCCGGATCCGGATACGGACCCAAAGATCAGTCTTCAACCTCTAAAGTACCTTCAAAGTCAAGCCTGGTCAAGGAGCATAGTCACCTTCCGGCAACACAGCATCCTACAGTTGCAGTCCTTTCTTCGCCAGAGATCCGTGATGTGAGACGATCCCATTCTTCCAGCGACACAGACTCAAGCCCAGAGAACGAGGATCACCTACGACGCTCTGCTTCCACAGCATCCTCATCTCGTACGGATCCACCTTCCGGCCACGAGGCGGAATCAGAGAAGGCCACGGAGAAACTACCGTTCAAGGCTAGGATGGCGGATGCCCAGACCTGTTGAGGGCGAGGAGAAGCAGTCTGATGATCCTCCCCGAAAACAGAGAAGACTTACAGCGGCATCTCTTTATGGACTAAACAAGCCGTCTGAGGAGGACGTTGCGGCGATGTGTGCACCATCACCGGAGTCAATGAGATTAAACGACGTACTGGATCGACAGTTGAGAACTTTGTTTTCTCTACAGAAACCCGGTCCTTTCAATTACAACACATATAAGGGTAGTGGGAAGAGGTGCCGACATACTGACTGTCACATGACTTCACAGAATAGTCTTCTGGTTAACCTATTCTAAAGCACATACCAAGAATCTAATGATTCGTGATATGTGTTGTATCTCAGGTACGCTTTTATTTTACCTGTTCATGTGGCAACTTGGATTATATGACCACATGGCCCCTAGCACCGGCATAAGCGGTATTAGATACAAATCTAGAGCTATGATGAAAATGCTCTGACAACTCGTATACTGGTAATTGGTGAGCTGCTTCGCTGTGACAACTCGTACATTGGAGATTGGTGAGCTGTATCGTCGTCAGATGTAAATGACGGCATTTAACACAAAAGGCTAGTCTGTAAGGCCCGATGTCAACCCAGCATCAACTTCCCACAAGTGCCAACATATATCAAAGACCAAAAGGTCTGTACAGGGGGCGGGCCTCGGGGACGAAACGTCCACCGGCAGAATCTCGCCATATACAGGAAAAAATTACAACACATATAAGGGTAGTGGGAAGAGGTGCCGACATACTGACTGCGTCACATGACTTCACAGAATAGTCTTCTGGTTCACCTATTCTAAAGCACATACCAATAATCTAATGATTCGTGATGTGTTGTATCTCCGGTACTCTTTTATTGTACCTGTTCATGTGGCAACTTGGATTATATGACCACATGGCCCCTAGCACTGGCATAAGCGGTATTAGATATAAATCTAGAGCTATGATGGAAATGCTCTGACAACTCGTATACTGGTAATTGGTGAGCTGCTTCGCTGTGACAACTCGTACATTGGAGATTGGTGAGCTGTATCATCGTCATATGTAAATGACGGCATTTAACACACGTTCTTCATGGAGACAACCTACCGTTCAAGCCTCCAAAGTCCGATCTGGATCTGGACAGACTGTTGAATTTTACCAAGACGCCAGCAGTTGTACTTCAACAGAAACAAGCCTGTGCAGTGGCGGACATGATGCTGACGCAACACAGGATTACGTCATACTCCGACTGGTTCCTTACGGCGATGTCTAAGGTGATTCAAGATCCAGATGTTAAGCACGAGGATGGTTTCTTGACTTTCTCCCGATCCAAGATGGACTTCCTTAGCGCCTTCATCGACTCTATGAACAAGTCCAATGCCCATGTAATGGAGACGGGGGCCTTTACTTATGCCACTATGGTACAAGCCCGACCGCCGGGATACCTTAAACACCCCAAGTCCGAAGTGTTGGAGTCCGTCAAGAAAGAGTTGGCACAACAACCCCTGTCGTCCAAGTACCTTTTCAACAAGTCTATTTCCAGTCATGCCTACTGTTAATGACGAAAAGACTTCCTGGATCATCGAGGCCCTGGCTCTACACTCCTCCGGAAAAGGCAAAGGCAAGGGCAAGGGCAAGGGCAAGTCGAGCAGAGGAGGTCACACTGGACAGTCTTCCCGCCAGGACTCGGGCAACTTACCCAGACAAGACAACCAGTCTACTTTTCGCCCTTACGGAAAAGGACAGTTTCGTGGCAGAGGAGTCTTCCGACCGGGACAAAGGAAAGCCCGACCATCGGAACTGACGGTCCCCAGCCTCATCTTCTAATCAATCATCCTTTCATCCTTCCCAAGTTTCAAGTCTTCATTCATCCGGTTGTAGGCGGACGTCTACAGATCTTCTGGCGGAACTAGAAGCTTATTACAGATGACAAGTGGGTCACCAGATCACTCAGAGATGGAGTTTTCCTCACATTTCTCGAGTATCCCAAGCTTATCACCAGACCCAAGCCATCACTCCTTCCAGTTCGTCCGGAACATGTGCAGACCATAGTGGAATCAGTGCAAGTTTTGTTGGACAAGGGCGTCGTCCGAGAGTTACCCGTGGAAGAGGAAAGTGCGGGGTTTTACAGTCCTGTCTTCCTCATTCCCAAGAAAGGCACAGACCAGCTCCGCATGATCATAGACCTGCGGCGAGTCGACACTCTAGCACCACCTCCACACTTCAAGATGACATCAGTCCCATCGTTACGGTCCCGCCTACAACCAGAGGACTGGATAGCTTCCATCGACCTCCAGGACGCCTATCTTCATGTTCCCATACATCAGCATCATCGTCGGTATCTCCGATTCATCATCGCCGGGAGACGATTCGAGTGGCAGGTTCTACCGTTCGGCATCTCGATCGCTCCCTGGTGCTTCACAAGAATCACATCACCAATCGTGGCGTTTTTTCACCTGAGAGGTATCAACATAGAGGCATATATCGACGACATCCTTGTTTGGGGGTCAAAGAAGTCAGTACTCACGTCCCAGATACAGTTCATCATTCAAGTTCTCAAGTATCTCGGATTCATACCACATCCAACGAAGTCGGAACTCGAGCCCGCTCAGAGACGACAATACATCGGGGCAGTATTCGACACACAGAAACAGATAGTCCTGCCCCCAGAAGATCGTTGGACAAAAATTCAGCTCATTATCCAAAGATTTTTATCATCCCAGTCACAGCCCTTACATCTTTGGCAAAGCCTGATGGGATTATTGACATCCACATCCACATGACACAGTACGGACGACTTCAGTCACGACCACTACAGTTTCATCTGCAGCCGTACCTGCGAGCTTCGGCCATCAACCCCCAGGTCCCGGTTCCTCAGCATCTGCATCAGTTCCTGGAATGGTGGCAGTCCAGGAGGAATGTGATGTCCGGGATTCCACTCCGTTGGACACCGCCGGACATGAACCTTTTTTCCGACGCATCACTCACAGGCTGGGGAGCCCACCTGGGAGACTTAGAGATATCCGGCAGGTGGTCTCCACAACAGAAAACACAGCACATCAATGTACTGGAAATGGCAGCAGTGAACATGGCAGTCGCCCACTGGAGTTTTCAGCTATTCGGCAAGTCACTCCTGGTCGCCACAGACAACAAGTTGGGGGGACGAAGTCCCGGCTGTTGTTCCAGGAGACGTGGACACTCTTCACCTGGGCACAGATTCATCAATGCCAGATCCGGGCACGGCATGTACCCGGACACTTGAACGTCGTTGCAGACAGTCTTTCACGACCGGACAAAGTCTTACAGACGGAGAGGCATCTCCATACAGAGGCTTTCCGTCAGGTGGCATCGATCTGGGAACAGCCCCTAGTAGACCTATTTGCGACAAGGGACAACGCTCAGCTACCGATCTTCGTCAGTCCGATACTCGACACACAAGCCTGGGCAGTCGACGTGATGTCTATCAGCTGGGACAACCTGATCGCCTACGCATTTCCACCGATAGCGCTTATACAGGCAGTCTTGACCAAGATAACAGAGCACAACCGCCTTATCCTGCTCGTAGTACCGTGGTGGCCGCATCGCCCGTGGTTCCCGTCATTAGTCCGACTTCTGACTGACTTCCCTCGTCAGCTGCCCCCGTGGCACCGGCTACTAGACCAGCGACACGGCATACTGCACCATGATCCACAGTAGCTCAACCTTCACGTCTGCAGACTATCAGGGACTCCCTTGCAGACCAAGGCTTTTGAAGACCAATTACAGAGGCGATGGTGATGGCAAACAGATCATCCAACTCTCAACTGTACCAATCCAAGTGGTTTTACTTCCGTACCTGGTGTGGGACCAGAGACATCGATCCCAACACTGCCTGTTCCAATGATAGCTGATTTCCTGTTACATCTGCATCAAGATAAGGAATTCAAGCTAAGCACCATAGAGGGCTACCGTTCAGCGCTATCCAGAGTCCTAAAGTTGACTTCAGGAATCGACATCGGACATGATTCTAATATCTCGGCTCTTCTCCAGTCCTTCGCCTTACAGTCTCGCCGGACACGACAACTACTACCAAAATGGGATATAGGAGTGGTGCTGAGTGCTTTTCTACGCCCACCATTTGAACCGTTACAATCGGCTACAATCAAGGCCCTGTCCTACAAGACAGTCTTCCTAACAGCGTTCGCTCTAGCCACTAGAGTATCAGAGCTTCACGCATTGGAGCGCAGTTCCCTAACATGGACTGCAGGTTGGAAAACCATATCTTTTCGCCCGATATCGAAATTCATCACCAAGAATGAATCCACACATCAGGGACCATGTGCCCAGAGACTATATCAGATCCCAGCACTTACAGACTTCATGGGTCCGCTGGAAAATGACAGACTCTTATGTCCAGTTAGAGCCCTACGATACTATTTACAGAGGACAGACCCTACTAGAGGCTCCAGACGTCTCCTGTTTTTATCTCTACAGCCAGGAGCATCTGCAGACATTACTAAGAACACAGTTGCAGCCTGGCTGAGGAAGACAATACACTGGACCTATCAACTCGCCATCGATGCTCCTCCCCTTTTGTCAAAGGCATCATCTCACGAAATTAGAGCTATTGCGACGTCCTGGCCGTTTTGGAAAAACTTGCCACTGGACGATATTGTCCATGCCTGTGCCTGGACTGTCAACTCAACCTTCGCTGACTTCTATCTTAGGGACATGTCTGTACAAACAGACAGGGTGACTATGTTGGGCCCGTTAGCTGCAGCCCAGCGTATAGTCCACTAGTTCTATCAAGAAAAAGAAGGGGGGGGGGGCGCTGCTCAAGCAAGCAAGATCCCGATAATTCGGTAAGTATAGAAGCAGACCATGTCAGAGACGAAGGGACTTCAAGGCATCACGATGGCATCTGATTATCTGGCTAAGTATATGAGCAAATGGTCGGTGCAATATCCACCTCTCGCCGTATTACTTGTAATTCCTTGAACTCCCTACGCCTCTATACGCCACGGGAATTATCAGGATATTACTAGGCATATCAGATTTAGAAAATCAGAACAAGGCGTGCTCCGCTCAACCCAAAGACAAGACACAAGGCTGGCTACCCAACCTCCTCTGTTGGGAGTCTGGCATATATTGATAGCAGGTTAAGATTTGAGCAATAAATATGAAACATTTAAAAACAATGTTGGTATTTATTATCAAATCAAACCTGCTATCAATCTTGATTTGCCCAACCCATCCTCCCCACTTTGCTACGGCCTTGACTCGAAACACGTCTTGCACAGCATGGGAATAAGAGGAAGGGCATGCGCGGAGAACACGCCACCTAGCGGATGATCGACGAGACGATCAAGGGAGATAATTTTATTTGCAGGAGATCTCCAAATGGAGGGAATATGGCATATATTGATAGCAGGTTTGATTTGATAATAAATACCAACATTGTTTTTAAATGTTTCATTTTTGTTGAAACTTGGAAACAAATCCGTTTTTATAGAAATTTAGATTCTCGTCCGGTTTTACCAGAAAAGTGATACTTGATGTCGACTAAATCGATATTTGAGCGTTCAAAAACGCATTTTTTACCTGATCTTGATAAAGTATGTATTGTTACCATTTTTGATCCTCAAAATTGGATCCCGATCATCTCTAGCGAAGAACCGACGTAGTCACCATTTTTATAATGATTTGTCCGCCATGTGATACGGGAGACAACTCGGGAGACAGCTAGAGTTGTCCTCTGTAGTACTGGCGCTCAAATCGCTAGCAGCCGAAACTATTATGGGATATTGTGTGGCAGTCTGAAGTGAAAATTGCGCCTTTTCTGCCGGAGTGAAAATCGAAGTGAAAATCATGAGCGTGTTACATCGCAGTGCCGACATAGTCAATGAGGTGGATAAGAGTATCAAAAATAAGTTTCTTTGGTCATGGCTGGAGGACAGACTGTCACGGGGATCACCTTTCAGACTACATAAGGAAACTCAATTTGCCAGGTTTGGCTGAATGTACCATTTATAGTGATAAAGTACATTACGGCAGCTCGGGGAAAAAAATCTTTACAAGCTCACGCAAAATCGTCAAAGCAGCGGCTGAAACACCTCAGGTTAGACATTAGATATGTCATAATGTGTGATCCAAATGTTCCATCATTCCATACAGGAGTCTCTGAATAAATTTACAGAAATTAATTTTCAAAATAAGTTTGCTTATTTCAGAATCGGAATTAGGGTGTATTATGAAACAGGTTTTGCTTGAAAAACAACACAAAAAACGTAGTGGCTTGCCAATCATATTTTCTTATTTTATTTGCCAGAAATTGGCTCGAATGTATCTCAGCCATCTAGGACCCCAGAGCTTCCAGTTGCCTAGGCCCGGCCTAAAGTGCTAGGATAGTAATTTCAGGTTTTTTGACAAAAGTCCACTTACATCACTGCATGGTCAGCAGAATAAGGATGTGATAGTTGGTCTACTGCTTTGTGTTAATGGCGATATGGTTTGACAGTCGGTCTACCACTTGCTATCCCAGTGGAGGAAAGACTTAACACTACTAATAACAGTTAGTCTGAGCTGCTTGCAAATGTCAATGGTACATGGTAACTATGTGGTAACTATTTGTTCTGTCACATATTTCATACATTCAGTGATTTTTGCTAGCTAGAGTTATGGCCTTCTCCTCTGGGCTGTATCTCCCAAGATTACTAATCCACAAAAAACTCAGAAATTTAGATTTTATATTCTTAACATCGTGTCATGCTTTTGGATGTCCACTGTCATTTTTTTTCACCCCTTCCATTGATTATTTCCAGATTTATGTCCCTTTACCATGACAGTTTATAGTTGCGTCAACAAATTCTTGCCCTGGTGTGTCCCTGTTTTATATGTATTCGCTTTAGAACTTGAGAGCTTACATGGTAGATGCTGTATCATTTATCAAATTTGATTGGATGTTGCTGAGCAAAGTTCTCGATCTGAAGACTTGAAGAAAATCCATATCTGTTAAACCAGAAAAGGGAGATAACCTCCTTGGGAAAATGGGTAAAACATGGAAAATGGCCGCCAAAGCTGAAAATCAGCAGTGGCACCTTAAGTCTTTATCGGCATATACACAGAAGTTCAGGGGAACAAAATCTGCATGACAAGATATCAATAGTGATCCTGTATATAAAACAATTAACCAATCACAAAAGATCTCATTTATCTTTAATATTCCGGGAGTGGAACATATTGAAGTGTTCCGTGAAAATTTTGTGCCTTTATTGGGTGATTTATCATTCCCAAAACCCGATTATTACAAGATGTCACAAGTTGATCATTCACACAAGATTTAGCTGGAGAGCTACCTGTTTAAATTGGAATATGTTTATCAGTCAGTGAACCAACTTACAGAAGTTATAACAAATTATAACCTATAGCCAGGTTATGAACTACCTATCAATAACTCCCAAAAGTTAGAAGTTGTTGTGCGCGTTGACAACAAAATGTTTGTGAAACATGTTTGTTGACAACAAAATGATCTACTGCTGCAAACATGGCAGGATTACCTTGAGAAGATTGGATTGGGCCATAAATGTTACATCAATATTCCACCCAGCCCCTTAGGGCTCCCAGGGATTGACCTGGGGTGTCATTGTGCACACTCTAGATCATGGTAAGAATAGGCCTCAACCCCTCAGAGAGCTTGTCTTAAGAGGCGACTAACTGGGGAGGTTCCCATGGGTGAAAAGGAATAGGACCCCACGCTTGGGATAATGGATATTACTGAAATAGTGTTGAAAGCGACATCCACAGAGTACTTGATAACTTTATAAGTTGATAAGGGCTAATTTTCACAGCAAACAAGAACGAGTGCGGCTCTTCAAACACGAGTGTGGCCGCGAGTGAGACCTCCTTGATCAACTTTAATGTCTTTGCTTTCCAGGAAAATTATACATAATTGAGTGAAAAATCTGGCATGAAGGATATAAGCCAATATGTAACCCATCTATCTGGCTTAAAATCTCCTGTTTATGTAAATTTTATAAATGTTCCACATGCACTTGAAGGCAAGACGGAAGACGGTTGTCTGTTGCCGTGAGGGGAAGATTAATTTTCTAATATCGTAGTTAGTTATATCGTTGCTATATGGCTGAAAAAGGACTCAATGCGATGTTAAACCCTGACTCTTCACTAACACCTGGTTAATCAGACCAATAGACTGTATTCATTGAATTAACATAGATCATTACACTCTGTGACTTCACCACTGATCAAAATATCATCATTCCGTCAACAGTGAAGATTTTGATATAATCACATGTAGAGGTTATAAATTATAACTTATGTAAGTTGGTCCGCTGACTGTAAAGTGGAAATACGCTTCAGAATTCATGTAGGGATTATAAAATACCACATACAATAGTCCAGCCTAAGGACAATAATGATTCGTGGACTTTTTGGAAATTCCCAAATAAGAGACACCCACAGAAGGTATTGACAGTATGATCCCTGAAGCAAGTATTGCCGGCAGGTATCATGATATGTTTCTATTTATAGCCTGTCTCAATCATGTCAATATAAGTAACATGCAGAGGAGTGGGCTGTCCAGCAGTGGCAGACTCTGTATGAGTGTATATTAAATGAATTTTGATTACCAATGAATAAATATCGCGTCCATCAGTGAAATCGTTTTCAGTCTCTCATGTTTGTGAAGGCTAGGAGAGCTGTTGATCGCTCTCCTGGGTTTACGTAGTTTGAGTGATGCACAAGCAATAAATCTCTCTGATCATTCAACATCTCATTTCCAGTTTTGAGGAGAGCACTTGATCAATAGCTGTCATGGAAAAATTGTTTGGAGAGGAATGAAGAGTGAGACTTAAAACTGAGACACTGGTTTCTCGATAAACCATGTTATACTGATTTGAATAGTCTCAGTTAATCTGTATCAGTTTCTCCTAGCTTGGTTGGTCTTGAAGTCCAAATTGTTCAATTACGACAGGATCCATCTCCTAATCATTCAATGATCAACTAATGACTTTCATGCCTGTCTCCAAAACTGGGAGCTTCTAATCGAGATCAAGCCAGGAGCAAACCGGGAGTAATCAACAAACATCCTGGTTTCAGTTGAGAAATTTTACGGAGAATCTGCATCGATTGATCGGACGCCTAACAACTCCCAAGTCTCTTTCCTATTTTCCTGATTCTCATTGTAGCTGCCTAGTGGACTTTGCCAGCATGGAAGAAGCACAAGCTGTTGTATTGAAAAGCCAGACTTACCTACCACAAATCGGGAAGAAGACCTTGACATTACATATGGTTGGGCAAGGTAGGTCTGATCTAGTATTTAGCAAAGCACTTTGTGGACATCCCATATATATGGACATCAAATGTTATGGACATACCATATGAACAGAC
This sequence comes from Hanleya hanleyi, assembly GCA_036873755.1. Lineage (NCBI taxonomy): Eukaryota > Metazoa > Mollusca > Polyplacophora > Lepidopleurida > Hanleyidae > Hanleya > Hanleya hanleyi. The sequence continues at coordinate 259,508 of JAVTVY010008461.1, forward strand.
ATACCATACTTATCGAATGTGTGGACATCTCATTTGTTTGGACAAGTTTGTCTCTCGCTAAAAAAAATATAGGACAGTTGGGTATGGTTCAAACTCCAATTGGGTATGGTTCACACTCCAATTTGGTATGGTTCACACTCCAATTGGATATGGTTCACACTCCAATTGGGTATGGTTCACACTCCAATTGGGTATGGTTCAGACCAACAATAATATATTAAAGATGACTTAACCACTCCCTGATGGATTGTCTGATATAATATTTGTTGTGAAATGAAGTGTCAATTTTATTTGCCAGGTATCAAAAAGACAATCACAGTATTCGTGAATAACCTGCCATCAAATGCCAAAACAGAAATGTTGAAGAGTTTATATCCGTCCTCGGTGAATATTCAGATACCACGAGATGCCAGTGGTAACTTGGGGTAAATATTATCGTTATATTTATTAGAGTGTGTACTTATATAAACTGTGATGAGATAAAACTGTATATTCCACAGTCATGTGGGTATATATTGCCCACTCAAACTGCGTATTCCACTCCCATGGAATATACACCTAGGGGAGATAGATCACCCCGTTGTCTTGCTCACACTGCTAACAGTGAATCACGGAGCAGTTCGTCAAGCTGATTTTAGCTGCAGAAGACAGTAGAATAAACAGTTCCCCCTCTAATTGTAAGTAAAATCATACTCATGAACATTATTGGAGTGACTGACAAACGTCATCGAAAGAACTATATATGCGTTGTGAGATTTACACGACATCCATTGAACCTCCGAATCCGTGGAATCTCGTGCATGATAACTTATGTTGCATGTGATTGCCCACTGAAAACAACCTACTCAGCGGAATTTCCCCCTTGCAAAAGAAAACATTCAATAATATTTTGCTTGAGGGATAATAGATTAGCTCAGAGTTAAGTTGATGAATAAAATAATGAAATTATTGTGAAAATACTGACCTGTTTTGAGGGGAATATGCAGTGCTGTTGCCCGGAGGATGCATATTGCCCGAGCCACAGTCATTAACCAATGCACATCCTCAGTCCCCACATCCTCAAAACTGCATATTCGCTTCCTAAATCGTAAACCTGCTTCAATTATTGCCTTTAAACTCCATTTAAATGCACAATCAAACGTAGAAAACGGAAGTTAAAACTAAAAATTATCTCCCCTAGGAGAGAGAGTTGTCCGCCCCTAGGAGAGCTCTCACTCTTCCCAACGTGGTTACTATACAAGACAAGGCCAGCCCATTCTCGTCCTCTTTCTCCTGTTTGCTCTCCAGCAGTGCACATCTAGGGAAGTGTTCAGATTCAATTACATTAGTGTTTTTCGCTGGTGTATCCTTTATCAAGTGTGACTTGTGTTGTTTATTCGGAACTTACTTATTGTATTATGTCTGAGGTTCCGACTTTCTATTCCTTGTCGTACGTGCGGGCAAAATTGTCCCCATTGGACTCCCACACGGCTTGTGCTTTCTTGTAAAGAATTGTGTTGTCGTGCGTCCACGTGCGCGGAATGTGTATTATGGGGCGACGACTTGGAAGAATTACGCCCAAGCTCGTCGTGCTTATCTTTTACATGCTACAGACGGGTTTTAGAAATTTCTTTGGGATATGAAATGTAGTGGGTCAAGATCCAGTTTCGCCCGCGTCGGTATATATTTAGCCAAGCGGGGCTATTCTACACGAAGATATTTCTAGGTTGTTAGACAGTTTGACCCGTACCGGAGCTTCATTGTCTAGGGTCGATCCCAAACCCGTTCCTTTGTTCGGCTTGACAAAGACCAAGTCGGTCTTTTCGGTGCATTCCATTGTCTTCATCAGATAAAAGAATTCTTGGCCACGTGTTATTTCGCCTCTGTCTATCGGTACCACCAGGGGTTATTCTAGCCCAAAATCTTTCATCTACTCAATTTGAGAATTTCCTAAAACTCAATTTTTCGGCGCGCCGTTGGCGCGCCTATAATTTAAAAATACTCAATATTTTCATTGTTATCATCTTTTTGTACCAGAAACTCAATATATCCATGATTTTCATAGCTTCGGCTCAGAAACTCAATTATGCAAACATTTTCATAGGGGTAACTAAAAGAAATTCAAAACCGACATTTAAAAAGACCTGTCCATTGTACACGTAGATTGGTTCAGTAAATGCAGTCTACAGTTTTTGTATGTACAGGAATATCTAATTATTATCAGTATGTGACCATGCAGAGTAAATGCTCTAATAATTCAAACATATTTTCTGTTTTATCGAGACTAAGATGTGAACAGCGACAGTTGAAACTGGTATAGAGTAGCATTGACTGAAACCAACTGCATGTCCTATGATTGAGTAATGTTATGGTAGTTTTTAAATCCTTGAAGTTGGGATATTGAAATATATCCTAATTGGGATATTTTGACCGATTTTCAAACTAAACCGCAATGGCGAATTTCGGCATCTAAAGTACAAAAGCAAGATAGAATTTACTTGACAAAACTGCCAATGCGATTGTATAATTTTGCTGAGTTTTTCTCACCCAAGTTATTCTCTCTGATATTAAAATTCCATGCATTCTTTTTTCATGTTGCTGCAGTATACTCACCACTTTTGTATGTTTTTAAACAAACAAAATAACTAGAAGAATATGCCAAAAAAAATATAATATTATAAATATTATAAAAAAAATATCCAAAGTGGGATATTTTATGATCTCAATTGGGATAGATATTTTATACCAATTGGTCCTTTCCCCTGATCTGGTAAAGGGTCATTTAGTGTGGATTGCATGTAAAATGTTTGAAAAGTTGTCAATATTTTAAAATTAATACTCGATTATCAACCTGAAAACTTCCGTTTTCACTCTGTCCCTAAACCACAGTAAATGACCCTTACGGCGTAGCATTGTGCCGTATCGATTTTTTTCGGCGGTATCGTGTTGTACAGAATAGACTATACGACGACTGAAACAACATAGACTTTGTTATTTAGTGTAGTCTCTGATTGGCGTCAGACGATACCAGTTGAGAAAAATATTTTGCATCAGTTGATCCATGGAGCAGTAGGCATGGTTGATCGAACAATTTCATTCACATATTACTTTATTCACCGTGTGCTGTTGGTTTTCGGGCCGCTGGTTTGCGACTGCCCTCGTCCATGCTGTCAAAGTGTTTGTGGTGTGTTTCTATTAACGAGCACGCGCTCTCATATGTATACCACCCCTTGGCAGATCTTCGTAACGCGGTGTTTCATTGGGTAGTAATTCCAACGACATAATCACTTGTCCAATGAATAAGCGCAAGACTGAAGCCATTCTCCTGCGTACCGTTCAGATTGCCAATATCACCTTTGTGCGGAGAGTTACACTGCGCCAGGAAACAACAACAACGACAACAGACGTCGGTTCGTGAACTCGGGACAAGATTCAAGGATTAAAATAAGTTTATTCCGATACAACTACACAACAATGAAGACCAGTAAATCAGCAAAACTCAATATTTTTTTCGCGCGTAATGGGGAAAATTACGAGAAACTGAATTTGTCGAGGGAAAACTCAATTTGCAAAAGTCCTCAAAACTCAATTTCGGAAATTTCTCATCGGGATTACCACGATGAGAAAACGGCTAGAAAAACCCCTGACCACATGTTTCTTCTAAAAAGAAGAAAGCTAATAAACAACGTCGTGTGTCTATTTCTCCGTTGTCGGTTAAATCTGGACATAGTTTATTTAATTCCGTGCCCGATCTATTTGTTGGGGCGAATGTTGGATTCGTTTGAGTCGGCCACGTGTTTAGTGTCTTCGGACGTACGTCGCTAAATATTTGGGTTTTTGGCGGAGATTTTAAATTCTCTTGAAATGATCGTCTGACGATGTTTTTCTAAAAGTCTTTATGAAATCTCATGTTTAACAAATAACACAGTCCAGCATTAGGCCAGTGTGTATTCAATATTGCGTCTCCACACAAACTTTGAGTTGCGACCCGGTGTGTTTGAGGTGGGCTTTTATTAGCCCCCAACATTCCGTTTTGTTCGGTCAGTTTGGAGCCTATTGTGATGTACTTTAAACGAACAGGTTTTTGTTTCGTTGTTTCATGATTTTATCCATTGAATTGTTGTATAAATTACCAGGATTGTGAGGACTACCCTCGTTTGACGCGGGAGGTTCGTTTTCCCCCGCCGGGGAAATCCGAGTCTTTATAAGCAGTCCGTCAATGTTCCATGTTGTTGTTGTATGTTTTGTTCGGACTTTGATAGTTTCTCACCTTCATCCATTCAATTCTTTGGTCCTACCAAGAAGGTAATCTCTTGTTATATCAAGTATTATTATGTGATTTTGATATCCTGTCTTCAAGAGAGATCTTACGGAGGTTTTATTCTGCCTCTCATGTTTTACGTGTTTGTTGTTTTTGTGTATGTAACCACAACTCAACCCTATTTAAACGATGCTATAATAATTAGCGTAAATGGATGTTACGGGGCTTCAATGCTACGACTGTTTGTTGCATTTTAATGAGCGTCTTTGCTGATCTCTTTATGTGATTAAGGGTGTGTCGATCAACAAAGGGATCACGTGTTGGTTATCGTGAGTATGTAATCCTATTACCCACTGTTTATTGTGAAACTGTGCTATGCCTTGATACACAAATTTGTTTTATACATGTGATTTGTTTGTTTCTCACCAAGATGGTTCCATCTGTATACTGTGTTACGCTTATAATTCAGATGGAGTTATGCACTAATTTTAATTTCTTCCCTATGAGAAAATTTAAAATTTTACTAGCGTGAGTGGGAATGTATTGGTCCGGCCAAGGTTCAAGCCTAATGACACGTAAGTCGTGAAGTCTTCTATGGTTTCTTTCTACCAAGTATGTATTACCAGTACAGTCTACTAGAGCATCAAACTGCTCTTTAGTAATGTTCTTACTGTTCTTCCTCTTCTCGACAAATTTGTTCGTGTTAGGTCATTTCAAATTCTAAATTTTTGAATAACCTCATTTTCCTGCCGGCGAGAGACTTTAAATGTTTTTCCTCTCTTCGGGAATTTAAAATTCTTTAAGGATTTGTTTTGGTTTCCTGGAAAAATCTTTGTTCTGGATGTCGGTTGTGTGACTTTTTGGTTATTGATAGTAACATTGTTGTAAATGTTTAATATTCTCTCCATATAAAACTCCAGTACTGAATTTCATGTACAGGAGACAAATTACATCGGGAGAGGTCATAATGTAACCATATTCATTGACACATTATTTCATGTTCACTGACACAAAGATCCATAATCCCATTTATCTCATTGAGCTTACATTTGGTGATTAACGCTACAAACATTTAATATGTTCATCTCTACTGCGTTTAAAGAGAAGGAAAATTATTACAATCGACTTCGGGGTTACTGTTTGCAACGCCCTTCTGTTACGTCGTGTACTTTTATAAGTTTGTATCCTGCTCCATTATGAGCATGTATATACATTAAGTTGTTGTGAATGAGGAAATCACTACGTTGTTTATCATATACAACGTTTCTCGCATTTTTCACATTACGCTTTCCTATTACACCTTGACGACATGTTCATTACGCCGTCATGTGTCTCTCATACACCTGTGCGTCGTTCTATTACATCGGTTAGACATTTTTTCCGGTACGCCATAACGCCGTTTGTCACGTCATTTCTTCATTTGCGAGATGCATATTTTATATCCATTCATCGGCACTTCCTTTGATTCTCTATCGTCGGTCGTCGGCGGGAGGGGAAGTCCGTTCGTTTGGCGTCAACCATCCACTGGTATCAATTCCTCTCGGGTTTTTCGCATTGTGATTTACTTGCGTTCGTCGTTACTCTACGAAGAGAGTTCTGTTCAGACCTTGTTGTTTCCAGTCTGGAGTTCAGAATTTCAAAATTGTATTGGAATCAACAGTATTTGGTCAAATACTGTTATATGGAATAGGTCTTTCGATTATGGATGTGGATATTCTCTGAGGACGACGGCGGGATTGTGAATGACGGACTAGTCGCCTTTTATTGAATTCAGCACAGTGTTGTATTAACACAGTACCATGTTGACTTTTACACACAAACATTGTGTTGGGATCCATTTACCTTTGGATTGTGCTTTAACAACACAATGTTTTCGTGGTGTACTTGGGGGACAGTTTTTTTCCGACTTTCTCCATCAAGTACTTTATTCCTGTATAGACCGTTATACCAATGGTTAGACTTTGACATTATGGTTCTGTCATCGACCTTAGGGTTGCTTATTATATGTAGGACCTTACTCACTACGTTCGTTTTTCGGGTTCGGTCTCTACAGCGGATTATTTGTCCTGGTGCCGAGGTCGTGATACCGTTCCCGACTCTATTTCCCTCGTAATTGACTTCCTCCTTCACCTTCACCAGGATAGGAAGTCTCATATTAGCACCATGGAAGGCTGTCGTTCTGCTCTGGCTGGGTGTTATGTCTTACTTTTGGTACCAACATTAGCCTTAACGATTATATCTCTGCGCTTTTTCGCGCCTTCGCATTACAGTCGTGTTGTACTCGCCAACTGTTACCGAAATAGGATATCGGTGTGGTTCTGTGTGCTTTGATTATACCACCTTTTGAACCCTTAGAGTCCGCGTCTATTAAAGCTGTGCCTTTGTGGCGGCGTTTGCTTTGGCGTCCAGAGTGTCTCAACTTTATGCTCTTGAAAGATCTTCTATGACCTGGACAGCGGATTGGTCTTGCATTCCTTTTCGGCCCATTCCTGAATTTATCGCCAAAAATGAGTCTGTTCGTTCAGGTCCGTGCGCTCAACGTTCGTACTCCATTCCTGCGTTGTCAGACTTTGTACATGGCCTCGTGGACGATCTTCTGCTAGATCCTCTTCGAGCCATTCGCCACTATCTTACTCGTACCGATTTCGTTCGCGGCTTTCGGCTACGGTTATCATGTCCCTTCGCCTGTCAGCAAGGCTTGATATTTAAAAAAAAAAAAAAAAAAAGCCGCGTAATTGAAGAAGACCATAAAATAGTCTTATCAATTGGCAGAAGGTAGATATACTATTGACGCCCCCACTACTGTCTTCTGCTTCTTCTAATGTGTTTCGTGCCATCGCTACACATGGTCTTTATGGAAGAACTTGTCCCTCCATGACATTGTCCGGTCTTGTGTCTGGACAGCAAATTCCACGTTCACAAATTTCTATCTGTGTGATATGTCAGTGCAGCCAGATAGTGTGACCACGCTTGGGCCACTACGGGCTACCTAGCACGTGGTTAGTTCTTTCAGGAAGAGAGGGGGGGGGGGGCAGAATTTGTCACCATTGCAGCAAGGCAGCCATCTTGCTCTTCATCATGATCGTCTTTGAAGGAAGGAATAAGTCGGATAGACGACCATGGACTCTCTAATCATCAATCTAAGAGGTCTGACACTTTGAGAGTTTAATCTTTACCTTAACTACGGTTTTGCTTGTGTCTTTCAGCTTGAAACTGACTTTCTTCTGGATGATCTCAGCTGTGTCTCCTACGCTCAACTCACAAGACAAGTTGGACGTAAGTCGTTGGTGGACTGAGAATGGCGTGGCTTAGCGCCCTCTAAGACCAAGAAGACCTAACAACCCGGGTGGTAGAGGATCCTGACATCTTGGTAGAGTTTGCATATCACACCACGAGCACAGCTACATGGATGGAGGCACTCAAGAATAAGTATATCTGTATCATATCCATGATTTGCCCTTTTCGTCTCTGACCAGGGTTTTTCTTGTTGCTTGTTGATTGTCTCATGTTTATTCCCTTATCTGTGTCATCCCAGCTACATGGAGGAAGACACTCAAAAGATAGGTTAGATTAGTATCTTCTATTACTACTCCATAATTACCCTCGGCTTTACCGGCCAGGTTTCTTTTGTTGAGATTTATGGAAGAACCTGCCCCTCCTTGACATTGTCCAGTCTTGTCTGGACGGCGAACTCCACGTTCTCCAATTTCTATCTGAGAGATATGTCAGTCCAGTCAGATAGGATGACCACGCTTGGGCCGCTTATAGATGCCCAGCACGTGGTCAACTAAATTTTCAAAAAAAGGGGGGGGGGCGGCATTTTGTATCATTGCAGCAAATCTGCAAATTGCTGTATCATCTCATCTCATTCATACTATTAGTCCACATTTGATTCGATCACATATTGAAGGAGGAAATAAGTCAGATGGACGACCTTGGATCCTCTAAGAGATGTCGGACACTAAATCATCACTCTAAGATGCCGGACTCCATGGTGAGTGTAATCTTTACCTTAACTGCGGTTTTGATTGTGTCTTTCAGGTTGAATCCAGGGCTTGTGTTTTGAGGCGAGTGATCGTATCCTTTAACCTTAATCACTCACCTCAAAACACAAGCCCTGTGAATCTGACTTCCTTCTCATGATCTCAGCTGCGTCATCTACGTTCAACTCTCAAGAAGGATCAGCAAGTTGGACGTAAGACGATTGTGGACTGAGAATGGTGTGGCTTGGCGACCTCTAGGCACGGACTGGTTTTGCCTCACCCGGACTTAGGAACAGCCAAGAATCTGCATGCAGATAAAGCCTTACCAAGTAGACCTATCAACCTTCGTGGTAGGGGTCCTTTCTTGGTAAAGATGGCTTCCCGAGTAGACCTATCAACCTTCGTGGTAGGGGTCCTTTCTCGGTTGAAATTACTTCCACACCACGAGCACAGCTACATGGATGTAGACAATCAAGATAAGTACAACTGTATCTTATCCACATTTTAACCTTTTCATTGTCATTGACCAGGGTTTCAATTGTTTGATTATTGATGTCTCATGCTCATATCCATGTCTGTGTCTTCCCAGTGGTTACTTAGCCTGCCTTTGAATCTGCTACATGGCCGAGGTTTCCCTCCTTCCACCTGTTGGTACTGAGGCAATAATTGAAGCAGGTTTATGATTTAGGAAGCGAATATTAAACATTTATAAACAATGTTTCTATTCGTTACTAAATCAAACCTGCTTCAATTTAATGGCCCTCCCGTCCTTCCCCTCAGACCGCGGCCTAGTTCACTACTGGTCTCGGTTGTTACAATGAGAAAGAGGGCGAGAATGGGCTGGCCTTGTCTTGTATAGTAACCACGTTGGGAAGAGTGAGAGCTCTCCTAGGGGCGGACAACTCTCTCTCCTAGGGGAGATAATTTTTAGTTTTAACTTCCGTTTTCTACGTTTGATTGTGCATTTAAATGGAGTTTAAAGGCAATAATTGAAGCAGGTTTGATTTAGTAACGAATAGAAACATTGTTTATAAATGTTTAATATTTCCCTCAAAACAAGTCCGTATTTTCATAACATTGTAGTGGGTGTGGAGCCTTTATAGAAACTCAATTATTGACTGGATTTTTGTCCAGTTTTTCCACAGGCCTATGAAGTCCCAGATATCTTTTTGAAAATTTGAATTAACCAATCAAGTGATCTAAACTAGTTATCCATCATTCATGTGTGATTTCTATCATAGCATTGTGTTCACATCAAATAATGCAAGCTGGAAGTAATCCAGGAAAGTTGTGCTACCAGTATATCATGATGGGTTTGCCCTTTTGAGCTCTGGGGATTGACCACGGATGTCATTATGCACTCCAGGTCATGGTAAAAATAGGCCTCATCTCCTCAGACAATTTTCGTAAGAGGAGCGGGGGCATCTATGTGGTTCCCAGGTGTGAAGAGGAATAGGACCCAATGTCGTGATATGACTGAAATATAGTTGAAAGCAATGTTAAATCATGTTAACTCACTTATTATGCGCACCCGATCGAAAAGAAAATATCTCTTTCTCAAAACAAAACGTTCGGCAAATTCAGTGAACAACATTAGCATGGTGAGAAATCACAGATTTATGTACGTCTAAGAGAAGTATCAACTTCTGTTTGAGAAGTAGAACCTTGCTGATCTTACTGTAAGTGATGGAGATAAACATGCCACATACAGTAGTGGTATGTATGTATATAGTTGTACAGTACAGGGCGATGGAATCCCCAATATTCGGAAGGGGGAGGGGGTTTCACTTGCAAGTAAATGAGTGTTAATTTTGAGGCCTTTGTACACATAATATCAAAACAAAGACTGTGACCAATCTTCCATAATGTAAACACACATGCAATCTGAATCTGAACAGCCAAGAGGTTTAAGGCCCATTCACATTTTGATCTCGCCTTACGAAGTAAAGGGAAGATATTGTGAGGGGGGAAAGAGGATGTCGTTGTCGGTGTCGGTGTCCCCTGCCTGGAAATGATATGGTTTTTGGTTTAGCAAGTTAAAAAAAAATCTAGAAAAATCAGAAAAAAATATAAACAAAAATTTAAAAAATATGGGGGGTGGGTATGCCACCTGGGGGTACAACCCCTGGGGTGCTCTAATGTTAAAATCCCTATGAATGAGTTTTGCGTTTAGCTGAAGTGCAATTTGGAAAGTTTCTTGCAGTTGTCAGCTGTCATTGGATGATTATGAAACTTGGTACACATGTTTCTTATGATTAGAGGATGTACCTGTGCTATTTTTGAGAAGAAATATTAATTTTTCTCCAAATCATGACAAATGAATGAGTTTTCTGTTTAGGTAAATTGTACATGTAGGCCTCTACATGATAAGTTTGCTGCAGTTGTCAGCTCTCATTGGATGATTACGAAACTTGGTACACATGTTTCTTATGATTGGAGTTTGTATTTGTGCTATTTTTTAGATCAAATATTAATTTTTCTCCAAATTATGGCAAATGATTGAGTTTTGCTTTTAGCTGAAGTGCACATGTACATCTGTACACCAGTTTGCTGCAGTTGTCAGCTGTCATTGAATGATTATGAAACTTGGTACACATGTTTCTTATGATTAGAAGATGTACCTGTGATATTTAGGAAATGAAATATTAATTTTTGTTCAAATTTTGAGGGTTTTGTCTTAATCTGCCAATAATAATGTACATGTACATACATGTACACCTGTACATGGAAAGTTTTCTGAAGCTGTCAGCTTTCATTGGATGAGTTTGACACTTGGTACCCAAGTTCAATGTGATTCAAAGATGTGCATGTGTTATTTAAGAAATATGACATTAAATATGAATTTTTTTCCTAATTATTGCAGTTTAGACTTTGTACCTTTCCATTCATAAGGTTTTTGTTGGGCAAAAATTTACAGGTAGATCTGTACATGGAAAGTTTGTTGGTGGACATGTTTCATGTTTTGCTAGGTCACAGCTCTCCCGCAGTAATCCCACACGGGACTGACCTATCCAGCAGTAATCCCAAATGGCATTGGCCTATCAAGCAGTGTTGCCATACGGGACTGACCTATCCAGCTGTAACCCCAAACGGAACTCGACTATCCAGCAGTAATCCCAGACCGAACTGGTCTATCCAGCAGTAATCCCAAACGGAACTCAACTATCCAGCAGTAATCCCAGACCGAACTGGTCTATCCAGCAGTAATCCCATTTGGAACCGGCCTATTCAGCAGTAATCTCACACAGGACTGACCTAACCAGCAGTAATCTCAATGGCACTGGCCTATCCAGCAGTAATGCCACACGGGACTGACCTATCCAGCAGTAATCCCAAACGGAACTCAACTATCCAGCAGTAATCCCAGACCGAACTGGTCTATCCAGCAGTAATCCCATTTGGAACCGGCCTATTCAGCAGTAATCTCACACAGGACTGACCTATCCAGCAGTAATCCCAATGGCACTGGCCTATCCAGCAGTAATGCCACACGGGACTGACCTATCCAGCAGTAATCCCAGACCGGACTGGCCTATCCTGCAGTAATCCCACATGGGACTGGCCTATCCAGCAGTAATTCCACACGGGACTGGCTTATGTAGCAATAATCTCTCATGGGACTGACCTATCCAGATGTAATACGACACTGGATTGCAATTTGCAGCAGTAATCCCACATGGCACTGACCTATTCAGCCATAATTTTACATAGGACTGACCTATTCTGCTGTAATCCCACACAGGTTTAGCCTATCCAGCAGTAATCCCACACGGGACTGGCCTCCTCAGCCATAATCCCACACAGGATTGACGTATGCAGCAGTAATCCCACGCGGGACTGCCTATGCAGCAGTGATCCCACATGGGACTGTCCTATCCAGCATTAATCCCATACGAGACTCATCTATCCAGCAGTAATCCCAGACAGGACTGGCCTATCCAGCAGTAATCCCACTTGGGACTGGACTATCCAGCAGTAATCCCACAGGGGACTATCCGTCATTAATAACATGGGACTGGTCCACCCAGCAGTAATCCTATACAGGACTGGCCTATCCAACAGTAATCTCACATGGGACTGAACTATCCAGCAGTAATCTCACACTGGACTGCCCTATGTACATGTACCAGTAATCCAACGGCACTGACCTATCCATCCTACATGGGATTAACTTTTGCCCGTAATCCCACATGGGACTGATGTTATTGTCTGTACCAGATAATCTATTCCAGACATTATTGTCTGTACCACATCACCTATTCCAGTCCTTATTGTTTTCTCTACATGTATGCTTTCAATACTGCTGCACCCTTGGCGGATGACCCCGCAAGGCGAGATGTTGGGGTTCTCAGAACGCTTGTTTTTCACAGGCCTCAATTTAAGGTGGTAACCTGTTTTCAGGTTGCCATATGAAAAATAGTTTTAACCTATTTTCAGGTCCCATAATTTTGACTAAAAATATTACATTAGGTTAATAATTATGCAACAGGTTACCAGTGTAGAATTCATGGTAACCTGTTGAGAGGTTACCATCAGCACTCCTTAAATTGAGGCCTGTTTTCATGCATACAAATACATGTAACTCTTCAACTTGTTTGTTTGTTTTTGTAGCTATGCCCTTGTGGATTTCGCTACTAAGGAGGAAGCAGAGGCTATTGCATCTAAAAACCAGACAGAGCCAGCTCGTTTTGGGAACAAGATCTTGAAATTACATGTCATTGGACAGATTAGTTTACAAGGTAGGTCAAAAACGTCCACAATATATATATATCAAAGCAACCAGTAGCTGAGAAGCAACTGGAACTTGATAATGTGATGTCTAGCACTGTAATATCACTTGTCTTTATTGCGCCATGTAAAGCATCCTGTCTGTTTCTTGTGCGCTGTCCTCACTGTTTAAAAGGGTAGATTGAGGGTGTCTGGTTCCATGCTGCTTCAAAGATTTCTTTTTTGAAGTAGCAGGAACACAACTGGGATGGGTGGTGCTTAGTTGGTTCGTCGTGATGTAGCTGAAATATTGTTGAAAGCGACATTAAATTCTATTCACTCTCTCACTAAAAGCAATCAGTAGCTTGTGAACATCCCATATATGTGTGAATATCCCATATCTGTGAACATTCCTCCTCTGTGGACCCTATATTGGACATCCATTATCTGTGGACATCCCATATCTGTGGACAAACCATATCTGTGAACAGACCATGTCTTTGAACAGACCATATCTGTGGACAGACTATATCTGTGGACAGACCAGATTTGTGGACAGACCATATCTGTTCTCTCCGGGTACTTCGGCTTCCTCCACCAACGAAACTGACTGTCACCATATGAGTGAAACAAACTTGAGTGTGACATTAAGCCAAATACCCTCCCTCCATTCCCTGGGGACTGACCATATCGATAGACAAACCATATCTGTGGACAGACCACATCAGGGATTCATAGACGTCCGTTTTTACTACCGTTAAACGGTAGAAAAAAAATGTCAAAAACTGAATATAGACAGCAAAAAACTCAAAAGTGTACGTTTTGGACAAGAAATACTCAATGTTTTTGACGAAAACTCAATACTCGAAATGGTGCAAATTATTTCAGTGATGTGAAAATCATCGCCGATCCTTCGACAATTTGCGAGTTCTGCGAAACGTGGGAAACGTACACAAACGGAAGTGGCGGTTTTCACATGTTTTGCTGACGTAATGCGCTAACTAAACCTCGGAGACCTTTGCTGGATTATTTTTTGGGAGCCTCGAATACTCTCTGTAATGGTTCCCGACTGGCGCCGAAGGTATGAGTGTATTCTCCTTCGCTCGGCTGCTGGTCCACAGCTACCTACGTTAAACCCAACAGACGAAAACAGTCTATATGAAGGAATTGAATGCTAGCTGGCGGTCTGCAGACGAAAAGTACACGAGACGAGGGTGAAAACGAAACCTGGGACATTTTGGATATCATTTAGCAGATGAATTTGATTCGGATTCGTTCATAATTCGAATGACAAACAACTTTCCCTAAGACAGAACATCGGGCAAAGTAGAATCAAGCGGTAGGAAGCGGTAGGAAATCGTTTCTGCAGAGACGTTGCGTGTATGATACCCGTCATGAACAACAACAACAACGCGGTCTAGCACTTTACGTTGAGAACATGCATTTCTACAGAAGTCGGTTTATTTGAGGTCTAGATTTTAACTTTAACGGCATTGCATTTCTTGTTTATGTCCGTGACTCTTGAATTTTTGTTGGTAATTTTTATCTTTCACGGTAAAAACCATCATGGTATAAAATGAGAAAATGTGGTACAAAAATATCTGGAATTTCCTTATTTTTTTTAATGTTTTTGCGTATCTCATATAAATCCATAGCCTAGTCTTTATATAAAGGTTCATTAATAACAATTGTTGATTTACTGCTTGTCAGGGAATGCAGCAGGTGGCCAGATTTTTATTTATTTATTTATTTTTTTTTTTTATGATTATTATTTTTTTTTGCAATGCAGACAATTCCAATATTTGTTTCATATGCAATACAAAGATACAAATGAAATAAAATTAAGAGTATATACTTACCACTTACCAAACATGTTTAGGTTAAATACTGCTCATCAATGGAGATAATCACTCGCCTGAACTAATTTGTGCTATTATATGTGTGCTAACCACCCTCCTCAGAATAAATGAGGCGATTTCAATTTTTCCCATTGAGAAGTTTACATCTAGTTGTGCAGTAACTAGCACTAGTGAAAATGGGAACTGGTCACGAAATGCTTGGTTCCGCAAATTTGGATTCTTTGGATTCTCGCAAACTAAGCCACTAAGAATCCAACTGGATTCTCGCAAAATTTTGCGAAATTCTACCCCTGCAGTTCCTTTGTTCTAAAGTTCGACGGCAACCATGCGATGGACGTAAAGTAGAAGTCTGAGTTCAAGACATCATTCTGCTTGACAGCTGCTACATCTTACGTGAAAATCCGCTGATGATGTAAGGATTTTATAGCGTCTCTTGCAAGCGTTATATGATAATTATCTTTGAATGTTTATGATAGTTTGTGATCTCTTACCGCTGTTGGTGTTGCTACAAACACGAGGTCCAAAAAAATGAAATCTATTAAAATAAGTGAGCAAGTTACAATACAGAACATGTGTTTTTTTGTCATTCAGATGACCATTATCCAAATCACATCATAGCTCACCTTAGTACTACAGAAACTATTCGTTCATATCTTAATTGGTAGGGTGGTAAAAACATTCAAAAACTCAATATCAACTTGTGGGTGGGCCGTAAAAACTTGGAAAAACTCAATTTGAGCATAAAAAGAACTCAATATTTTATAGTGGGTAGTAAAAATTTGGACTTCTATGAATCCCTGCACATCTGGGGACAGACCATATCTGGGAACAGACCATATCTGGGGACACACCATATCTGTGGACAGAATCATATCTGTGGACATTCCATATTTGTGAATAGCCTATAACTGTGAACAGACATATCTGGGGATAGACCATACATGTGGACAGACCATATCTGAGGGCAGACCATATCTGGAGACAGACCATATCTGTGGACAGACCATATCTGTGGACAGGCCATATCTGGTGACAGACCCTATCTGGGGACAGACCATATCTGTGGACATCCATTATCCGTGGACATTCCGTATTTGTGAACAGACCATATTTGTGAGCAGAACATATCTGTGGACAGACAATATCTGTGGACCGACCATCGTCTCTATATAGCTGAAATAATGCTGAATGGAATGTTAAACCTTAATTCTCTCTCTCTCTCTCTGTGAACAGGCCATATCTGTGGTTATCTCATATCTGTGGACATCCCATATTACCCATAAGGAATGGGCAAAAGAACCCACTGTCAGCAACATATATAACACAGACAGACGACGGTCTGACAACAAGCCACCACAATTGAAGTTTCTCTCGGACTGACTCAAATTCAAGGATAAAAACGACCATATTTCATGTTAATTGCTTACACGAACATGCAGCTTTTGTGTATATTTTTGCAACATTTTGTCCTACTTTTCTGAAAATATTCCAGTGAGAGACCTGCTTGTAATGGTTTACTTTATAGCCATTATTTATTTCTAATTCGAAGAAAATTCTGAAGCATATTATGACTGATTTCTATAAAATGTATCCTCATTCTTTTTGCCAGGAGATGAAGAGTCAGATGAAGTGGACACACAGAAGCCTAAAGGCAGATTTCATGACTATTCCTCACCAATGATTATAAAAAATAAGGGCGAGGGGAAGAAGAAACAGATTGGTAAAGGACCTCGGGCTCAAGGTGGAACTCAACAGACACTCAAAGCTATACTGCAGCAAATAACATCGGGGCAGAAGAGTTCAACCGCAACATGGAAGAACAGAAAGCGTAGGGGGCGCAGTCAACAGAAAGGGCAGCAAGCATCTGGAGCCGCCAATGCGAACAAGAGACCTATGCCATCACCCAGGCGACCATTCAACGGCCCTGACAGACCACGAAGGAAGGCATCAAGGTTCAGCACTGGCACTCCGCCACCTGATAATCGTCGCAGTGCAAGGAGTGGTCAGTCTCCAAGATCCCGAGACCGGTCCGCCAGCCCCGACAGATGGCGGAGAGGACGAAGTCCCCCTCGTTCACGTTCTCCTCGTCCTAGCCGAATTTCTGGTGGGTTCACATCTAGGTATAACACCAGCCCTCCTCGCAGAGATGACGGAAGAGATATTGACAGACAGTCAAGATCAGGGGAGAGTAAGCCATTTCTTTTATGATACAGGTTCTTACGTACCATTAATTCCTTACTTGATCTCTGCTTTCACATTCGTTGGTGTCATCCTTGTTGCAAAGTTGATCTACACAGACAAATTTCACAGGTTTTACAAGTGTACAAATTAGGAAGAAGTGTACGGTACCAAAAAAAAAAAAAAATAAATTGAAGCAGATTTGGGTGAGCTTCGCCTAGAATGAAATGCTTTATTTTATCAGTGTTCTCCAACTAGATACAGTCGATCGAATACAATGGAGGAGGCATCCCTTTTGCATCTTTAGCGAAAGAAATATTCAACTCTGGGAAAAACAACATTAACATGGCCCCAAAAGATACCTTGAGGGAAGGTAACTACATACCAAATTTGAAAGAACCTGTTCAGGTCCAACAGTTACTGTCTTGAAATGCAATTTTACCTCGGCCCACAGGTTTCGCCAGGTATAGGCAATTAGGCATGAAAATAATCCAAACCGAGATCTTGAGGCAAGATCCCTTCACATTGGAAAAAGAAAATGTTAACTTGGCCTACAGTTGGCACCACCTATGAGCAGATCGACAAGAAAAAAATCGCTATTGAAACCTTCAGGTAAGGTACCCATATACCAAACTTGAAAAGAATCCATTCAAGTTCTATTGAGGTGAGGTACCTTCACACCAGGTTTTTAAAGTTTTTGTCTGGTGCCACCTTATACATGAACCAACATGAAAAACAATCTCAAGCCAGATCTTGAGGCAAGGTATCCACACAGCAAATTTGGCAAGAATCCTTAAGGTTTTCAAAAGTTATTGTCTGGAAATGCCACCTAGAGGCGGATTGGCAAAAAAACAACCAATTCCAATCAAGATCTAAAGGCCAGGGACCCACTTAACAAATACAAAAACATGGGTCTGTGCTTGATAAATTGAGACCTATTGTGGTTGCAATTCATTGAGGGGTGGCAGAATTCTACCAATATTGCAGACTACACACAAATTTCAACTTTCTGCCATGGTATATTGGATATATATGCTCAAACACGATATATGAGTGTCGGGCGAGAGCTAGTTTGGGAGATAGAAGGTGCAACTCAGCGCCCTGGTGGTGGGGACATGTTCTCCTCGAGGGTAGTGGTAGGTGTGCTGACTTAAAGGTCATAGAAAGCTCCCTGTACACAATGTTTTATGAAACAACCATCACGGACATCTGCCATCTGTCAGTCTGAAGAACCACAAGGTTCAATTCAATTCAGGAAATTGATCATATACACAGTGTGCACCCAAACTTTATGAACTCCCGCACATCATCTGAATATTATTTGTACAATTTTATCCTGAAATTTCATGAAAATCCAACTAAACTGTAGGTCAAATTCAGCAAAACGAATTTCGCCCTGACAGTTTTTGCATGTTTATAGAGTATGACGTCATACAGGCCAGTCCCAATGCAGGCACGGCGGAAGCAATTGGTGATTGGGGGGGCCACTATCACAGCACAAATAGGCGAGGGTCCAGGGGCCGCCCAGGCCCCGGAAGCTCCAGACGTCTTAGATGGCCGGAGACGCGTTCTAGCGTATTTCCGAGGAATAAAACAAGAAATCTTCACACATGTAATCTCTGTATTTTTTGCCTGTTTTGTTGTTTCTAATTTTTTTTATATTCCCCGTCAAGAAAATTAGAATGTTCGGAAGTAGAAATAAATTAAATGTTAAATATATATCATTTCAATCAAAAGATATCTAAACAACACAGATGTTTTCTACTTGTCATGCTTGTTGTGGAGCCGAACACAGGTCAACTTATGAGTGTGAATGAGCCATCCTCCATAATAATAATAATAATAAGCTTTATTTCAAGAGGGTGGTACAATACTCAGTCAGCTACAGGCTGATCTACCCTGAGGCCCTCACACACACACACATGTACAAAATCAGCATCAATAGAGAAGAATATTGACAGACATATATTCAGTAAAATAAAATAGTACTAATCAAACATTTTTCATATATTGAGTTCTAAAACTCTGCACTGAGGAAGCACTATGGCATTCTGGTTTTAGTGAATTCCACAAAACTGAACCAGAGTATGACAGAGACTTTTTGAATAGTTCAGAATGTGGAAGGGGAATTTTCAAATTGTTATTTGTGTGAGAACGGAGAATCCTATGACTAGAGATATTGTTCGAGAAGAGTTCTTTCATATAATGTGGGTAGTGATCAGTGATCCATGATACAGTTGTGTATACCGGATCTCCATACCAGGTCTTGTAGGCAGATTAGGGCTGTACATGTATTACTGTAACTGCTCGTTTAAAATATCAACCAACGGACGGAGGGTGTTTTGGGGCAATACGCTACCTTCGTGGAATCTCCGTTTAATTAGATTAAAGCTCAGTTTAAGGAAGCTTCTTGAAATTGGGGCATGCTAGGCACTGACATAAGGCATTCCAAACAGAGAGGAGAGAGAGAGAGAGAGAGAGAATTAAGGTTTAATGTCTCGTTCAGCAATATTTCAGCTATATAGCGACGATCAAAGAAAATTCTACATACTCAAGTCCCTAACTTAGTGGTCTAAAGCATTAAAACAGACACACATCAAAACTTATGTAACAGCCCGATTTCGCTCAAATAACCCAAGATGCAATCCTCCGTCACCCGACTAAAAAGATCTTCCAAAGTATTCGCTCGATAAAAAGCATCTCTTACAATGTTAAAATCTTGCTGCACAGAATTGGAACTCCTATAGGAACTCCATGGCATACATTTTGGAACTGGGCAGACAAAGGATGGCTATGCCATAACAAGAGGGGGATGGCATAAGCCATTCCAACTGGAACTCTAATCCATCCAGATCAGAACACCACACTGGACATGGTGTATTCGATTTGCCTAACCGGCATATGCCATTCCAATCAAGGAATTCATGTTCTTATTTCAAGAAGCTCCCTAAGTAGAGAAGAAGCTGAAGGACAAACTCTTTGAAGTCCAAGAGGAAACAACATGAGGGCGTATCTTAAAAAAAAAATCTCGGGTAGACTATAAACATCTGACTCATAAAACATAAACAGTGTATCAACTAATTAATCGAGATCAGTGTTTGTACTGTATATATTTATTATTTCTATGGACAAATTAAAAAAAAACCCAAAAAACCCATCCGACTCCAAAGCAACCAGATGGAGATATTGACTGGCAATAATTCGTTCATGGACATGTTTGTAGTGTAAAAGCACGGATTTGACAAAAAAAACAATGACTTAATTGAGATGATGAAATGAGCAAGGATGCCCCTCATGCTTATTGAAAAGTAAAATTTGCATTCAATACAGATATAGGTTTTTCGCTTTATCGTTTTCTATTTTATCAGTTTCTGCCTTTTTTCGGGGTTTTTTTGTTTGTTTTGTTTTGTTTTGTCTTTTTTTTTGCTGAAAATATTGGGCCCCCCCGGCCCCCCCTGTTCCGCCGTGCCTGCAATGTTACAACATTCCAAGCCCAACATCATTGTGCTTGGAAAATAACATGCGCAGTATTGAAGATTTTCTTTGATGCTGAATAGATTTCTCAAAATGTACAAATTACATATAGATACAGGGAGAAATTTCACTACTGTCATAGAAATTGGCTCCAATATATTGCAGAAAATTCCATTCTCTCGTAATGTGAGACAGACAGCAACATATTTGGGCTTGTTCCAGTTGATTTATTGATATATGGACTATAAGAAGAAATATGAAATTTAGACCCCTTGAGGAATCGGAGCATGCAAAATGAATTAAGGAGAGATCATAGATGTTATCAATTAAGGGTGGAGTTGTAAATTTGCCCTCTGCTGAAAGTTATATGATTGTTTTGCTCTTTGTATTGTAGATAGGAGCAGTCCTAGGGATCAGGGTCGCAGGGGTCGGAGGTCACCAGAGCGGGTCAGTTAACCTAACGCAATATGGAGTCATTTAACCTGACACAACATGATAATGTTCATGTTATTGTTTGTGTCATTTTCGTGACTGACGAGACAATATTGTTGTCGTGAACATTTCAAGTGATTTCCAAATGCTAAAGTAGGCCTTAATGCCCAACTGTTTCCAAATTTCTTGATTTATAATTCGTCATTGATGAATGCTTGGTGAGTTAGTCTTCTAGAAATAATCTAATTGGATATGGGAGTTCAGAGCGTTTATATTTCTCCCTGGCTGCGATTAGGTCTCAATAATCCTGGACTTCCGATATAATTGAAGTTAATGAATTTAGACACTAGATTTGTTCTTATTATAGCAATAGGACTCTTGGCATAAATAAGAATTGAGTTTTGCTGTTTTTTTGGAAATTGAGTTTTCCATGAAAAAATTTAGTATTTTATTTTTTGGACATTGAGTTTCCTTCAATAAAATTGAGTTTCTGTAACGAAATGCAAAGATAATACAGCTCGCGAGAAGAAAGAAAAGACTGCACTCACGTGGCGGAATTAAGAACGATGTGTGCGTTGATGTTGTTATACGCACAGCATACGTTTTGTTCCATGCGGTGTATGTGGGGAACCCTCGCCTGTATTTCTTGGCGATTTCCGACTCCGGGTACCAGGATGTGGTGTGGTCATGTGGTGTTTACCTTATCGACGACAGTTCCCGCCATGAATACCACAGACAGAAGAACTCGTCTGAGACTGATGAACATATCGTGCCAGAATTGATGTGAATGTACAGGTGAAATGTCAAGGATTGGGATTTAAAATGCTGAAAAACTGAACTTAAAAAAATAAAGAACTGAATAAAGATCTATGCATGGATCGAGACATTCATACAGTCGACTCCTCGTCGATGATCAATAATAAACTCCAGTAAATGGGGAGAGTCAGACGCAGGCATTTGCACGTCACTGAAAGTGAAAGTAGGCGGGATGATATATGTAGAGCTGCCAAATGTTAAGAAATGTAAAGTGTCTGAATAGATTTTGTAATAGATTATGTAATCGAAAAAGCGAGACAAGAACTTTGATTTTCAGAACATGTCGGTTCGGTATTGCTGCGCAACAACAACAACACAATGTTGCAGAGGGGGTGAAAAAAAACCGTGATGGAGGGCGCATTTTATTTTTATTTTTCTGAAAGCCATCCCGTACTGGAGTAAGTCTTTTCTGGGGGTGGGGCTTGGTGGGATTCCATTGTTTATGCAGGCATTCATGTGTAAATTCCATTAGTCCCACCAAACCCCGGGAATGGTTCGCTTCACACCTGCATTAAGCTCGGACTAAAACTACTGAATGATTGATTCTTCCTATTTCTAAGATGAAAAGGCACTAAACATTGAGTTTTCGCACTTCATTCGATGAAAATTGGGAAAAATTGAGTTTTCATACTTCATTTGATGAAAATCGGGAATAATTGAGTTATAGGCATTATTTAGCGCGCCAAAGGCGCGCAAAAAAAATTGAGTTTTATTGAATTCAGAAATTGAGTAGATAAAATTTTTTTGTCAAGAATAACCCCTGCCTAGAAAGGACAATTACGTTTACATTGATGATAATTTTGGCAACTTAAAGTCAAAAATCGACCATAGAGGTCCATGTCCCCCGCTAGCAGCACCAGTTATGGTGGATTACATCCACCATAACTGGCGCTGCTGCTGCGGGGGCCATGGACATCTATGGTCGATTTTTTCTGGTCGATGATATCTCAAATCATTGATGAAGAGTATGATTTGAAAATGGAGATGAATCATACTCCAGTTATTGTCCGGACATGATCCAACTGCTTATAATCCAATATGGCTGAAAAACAATCCCAACCGTCCTCTCACCAAAGTCGAGGCACTCCCCAAGTTTGAAGTTGATCGGTTAAATCATTCACGAGTTATTGTCTGGACAAGAAAATCTAAGATCCAACTGCTTATAATCCAATATGGCTGACGGCGGCCATATTGTACTATGCACATTGCTGAAAAACAATCCCAACCATCCTCTCACCGATGTCAAGGCACTCCCAGAGTTTTAAGTAGATCAGTTGAATCATACTCCAGTTATTGTCCGGACAAGATCCAACTGCTTATAATCCAATATGGCTGAAAAACAATCCCAAGCGTCCGCTCACCAAAGTCAAGGCACATCCCAAGTTTGAAGTTGATCGGTTAAATCATTCACGAGTTAGATTACGCACATTGTTGAAAAACAATCCCAACCGTCCTCTCACCAATGTCAAGGCACACCCCAAATTTGAAGTTGATCAGTTAAATCGTTCATGAGTTATTGTGTGGACAAGAAAATCTAAGATCCAACTGCTTATAATCCAAAATGGCTGACGGCGGCCATATTGGATTATGCACATTGCTGAAAAACAATCCCAACTGTCCTCTCACCGATGTCAAGGCACTCCCCAAGTTTGAAGTAGATCAGTTGAATCATACTCCAGTTATTGTCCGGACATGATCCAACTGCTTATAATCCAATATGGCTGAAAAACAATCCCAAGCGTCCGCTCACCAAAGTCAAGGCACATCCCAAGTTTGAAGTTGATCGGTTAAATCATTCACGAGTTAGATTACGCACATTGTTGAAAAACAATCCCAACCGTCCTCTCACCAATGTCAAGGCACACCCCAAATTTGAAGTTGATCAGTTAAATCGTTCATGAGTTATTGTGTGGACAAGAAAATCTAAGATCCAACTGCTTATAATCCAAAATGGCTGACGGCGGCCATATTGGATTATGCACATTGCTGAAAAACAATCCCAACTGTCTTCTCACCGATGTCAAGGCACTCCCCAAGTTTGAAGTAGATCAGTTGAATCATACTCCAGTTATTGTCCGGACATGATCCAACTGCTTATAATCCAATATGGCTGAAAAACAATCCCAAGCGTCCGCTCACCAAAGTCGAGGCACATCCCAAGTTTGAAGTTGATCGGTTAAATCATTCACGAGTTATTGTCCGGACAAGAAAATCTAACATCCAACTGCTTATTATCCAATATGGCGGACGGTGGCCATATTGGATTATGCACATTGCTGAAAAACAATCCCAACCGTCCTCTCACCGATGTCAAGGCACTCCCCAAGTTTGAAGTAGATCAGTTAAATCTTACGGAATTACGGACACCGGTGTTTCTAAGTCCCCCCCCCCCCACTAAGTAGCGGGGGACAAAAATGGTCCAGTTATAACTGATTAAAACGCTTCCTGTGCTAAAGCTAAACACATAAGAAAGAGAGCAAACTACTGACTGCTAATTCATGCCAAAAGTCTCCTGTCAATGCATCTGCTATATTGTTACAAGTCTATTGTCTATGGATTAACTTGGTCATTTTATCCCTTCCAAAAAAAAAAAAAAAAATCTTGTGAATGCGATTCTTGAAAACCTGAGAACTAAATTCTGCACTAATTATTCAAAACTGTTCCCAAATATTCTGCTCTACAAGATGTTGGCAGGAGCAATAATTTGTGCTTAATTAAAATTAGGTTAAAAGGTGGTTTAAAGTGATTGAAATATTGGCTGACTCACTATAACCCACTATAACAAGGGAGTGAATGCCATTATATATATGTAACCTCTGTATACTGACCATCCTTGGGATCAGATTATACTGTCGGTTTTGACAGGACTCTGGTTTGTCTGCATTCAAATTACTTCACATCTAGGATAGTGTCAGTATTTGGAGGTTGTTCGGTTTATTCAGCTGTCGGTATTTATAGGTTTCACTGTGCATCAGAGTTGAGGTCACGTACAAAGTTGCGCAGAAATTTTGCCAGCCTTTTCTCAGTCTTTTGTCATGATATCAGTATTGCCATATCACCAAGTCACACAGGAGGAAGATGTCATTGTCTCTGGAGACTCGCTCTTGTTCACAAATATGCCATCACCCAAAAGCGACTATTCGTGATGTAAAACCTCTCCAAACCACCACAGGGAATGATTATTCGTTTTTATCTCGCCTTACGAAGTAAAGGGGAGATATTGTGAGGGGGAGAAGAGGATGTCGTCGTTGGTGTCGGTGTCGGTGCCCCCTGCCTGGAAATGAATGGGTTTCTGGTTTAGCAAGTCAAAATAAAATCTAAAAAAATTAGAAAAAATATAAAAAAAAATTAAAAAATATGGGGGGTGGGTATGCCACCTGGGGATACTACCCATGGGGTGTTCTAATGTTAAAATCCCTATGAATGAGTTTTGCGTTTAGCTGAAGTGCAACTTGGAAAGTTTCTTGCAGTTATCAGCTGTCATTGGATGATTATGAAACTTGGTACACATGTTTTTTATGATTAGAGGATGTACCTGTGCTATTTTTGAGAAGAAATATTAATTTTTCTCAAAATTATGGCAAATGAATGAGTTTTCTGTTTAGGTAAATTGTACTTGTAGGCCTCTACATGTATACATATACATGCACATGGTAAGTTTTCTCCAGTTGTCAGCTGTCATTGGATGATGATGAAACTTGGTACACATGTTTCTTATGATCAGAGGATGTACCTGTGCTATTTTTGACAAGAAATATTAATTTTTCTCCAAATTATGGCCAATGAATGAGTTTTGCATTTAGCTGAAGTGCACATGTACATCTGTACACCATTTTGCTGCAGTTGTCAGCTGTCATTGAATGATTATGAAACTTGGTACACATGTTTCTTACAGTTCGTCCTAGGTCACAGCTCTCCCGCAGTAATCCCACACGGGACTGACCTATCCAGCAGTAATCCAAAATGGCATTGGCCTATCCAGCAGTATTGCCATACGGGACTGACCTATCCAGCTGTAATCCCAAACGGAAATCAACTATCCAGCAGTAATCCCAGACCGAACTGGTCTATCCAGCAGTGATCCCATTTGGGACTGGCCTATTCAGCAGTAATCTCACACAGGACTGACCTATCCAGCAGTAATCCCAATGGCACTGGCCTATCCAGCAGTAATGTCACATGGGACTGACCTATCCAGCAGTAATCCCAGACCGGACTGGCCTATCCTGTAGTAATCCCACATGGGACTGGCCTATCCAGCAGTAATTTCACACGGGACTGGCTTATGCAGCAGTAATCTCTCATGGGACTGACCTATCCAGATGTAATATGACACTGGATTGCAATTTGCAGCAGTAATCCCACATGGCACTGACCTATCCAGCCATAATTTTACATGGCACTGACCTATTCCGCTGTAATCTCCTACAGGTTTAGCCTATCCAGCAGTAATCCCACACAGGACTGGCCTCCTCAGCCATAATCCCACACATGATTGCCGTATGCAGCAGTAATCCCACACGGGACTGCCTATGCAGCAGTAATCCCACATGGGACTGTCCTATCCAGCATTAATCCCATACGAGACTCATCTATCCAGCAGTAATCCCAGACAGGACTGGCCTATCCAGCAGTAATCCCACTTGGGACTGGACTATCCAGCAGTAATCCCACAGGGGACTATCCATCAGTAATAACATGGGACTGGTCCACCCAGCAGTAATCTTACACACGACTGGCCTATCCAGCAGTAATCTCACATGGGACTGAACTATCCAGCAGTAATCTCTCACTGGACTGCCCTATGTACCAGTAATCCGACAGCACTGACCTATCCATCCTACATGGGATTAACTTTTGTCAGTAATCCCCACATGGGACTGATGTTATTGTCTGTACCAGATAATCTATTCCAGACATTATTGTCTGTACCACATCACCTATTCCAGACCTTATTGTTTGCTCTACATGTATGCTTTCAATACTGCTGCACCTTTGGCGGATGACCCCGCAAGGCGAGATGTTGGGGTTCTCAGAACGCTTGTTCATAAATCACCTCATTCCCAGAGAATATCAATGTTATGAGTGATAATCAAGTTCTTTGTTTTAATTATATCCAGATTGCAGTCAGAAACTCAAGTTCTGAGAAAGAGATATCTCCTGCTCCGAGGTAAGTAAAAACAAAGTCTTGTCCTCGTGAATAATAATAATAAAAAATAATTCTGTGCACCATGGAAGTTTCCTGATGTCAGAGCAGGGGATGTTAGCTGAAGCTTTCAATGGGCTAATTTGGATGAAAACAATTTGGACAAATGCAGGGGTGATATTCGCTATCTATCTAAGGGGGCGAGAGTCTTTCCAATTAACCTGTCCTGCCAGACGGATCAAGCTGAACCTGTGATGGAATATCACATGAATACATTTGACAAAACATCGGCCAACACTAACATTATCAAAACTAGTGTGAGAATCATAAACAATGTTTAAGGCAACATTGTAATATTTCACAGGCTAATTCTATGAAAATGGCTGTGAATGGAATGGTTTAATTTTATTCATCCAAATCCATAAGTCCTGGAATTTGGTCTTGCACGAAGGGTAGGAACCCTGAATGGGCATTAACAAGTAACAGTTGGAGTTTACTTCGTGTGTTCAGCCCTGTTTTGTTACTTTATCCATGTTTATCTTTTGAGCATTTATTATGTGGTCTAGTGTGTTCGTCAGTATTTATTATAGGTACTGTTTATTCTTTGTTTTAACGTTAATATAGGAGGGAGTCGGAAGTGGACAAGGAAGAAATTGACCAGCTGAAAGGAGCCCTTTCGTGAGTTCACACTCTTTTTCGATGTACTCCTCACTGACTATCAAGATTTTGTTTTTATCTCACCTTACGAAGTAAAGGAGAGATATTGCGGGGTGGAGGAGGGGGGAATTGGGGGGAAGAGAATGTCGTCATCGGTGTCCCCGGCCTGGAAATGATGGGGGTGGATAGTCCAGTTATTTTTTTTTTTTTATAATTGATATCTTATTTGCATTTTCATAAAGAGGACATATTCCTATATACAAACATGAATTCTTCGGTGTAGCCAGAGAAGCAAACAACACCATTGATATTATGCAGCGAATAATAAAATAGCATCTAATAATAGTCCAGTTCAACTGTTCAAATAGAATACCGTGAAACCTGTCTACTCCGACCTTAGTTGGGACCAACATTTTGTTTTGGTTTTGAAAGGGCTCTGATTTACAAAGTTCAAATCATTAGTAAATGACTCATTGGTACCAAAAGACAAATGCCAATACATTAAGGTTGGTCGGTTTATTCGAGTGTCGGTTCAGACAGGTTTCACTGTATATATAATAATCGTAAATCTATAAATATGAAACCGTAACCTAGCTTCAACAGTTGTGACTCAAAGGACAGCAAATAAAAAAGGACTAACAATATAGTAATTGACGGCCAATAAGAGCCATTATTTATGGTATCATTATAAATATTTATGATTTCAGCAATAAATGTAATGTCGACCAATATTGGTCAAATATACGCCATTCACAGTTTTTATATCTTATGTACTTATCTTTTTCATATGCGGATTTTAAATCATTTTGGATGCTGTCGAGACATGGCGTTTTCTTGGCTGCCTTCATCCGATAGATTGAAAACTTAATGACTGACAGAGAATAATCAAGTGGTTTGTTTCTAAGTTCCAAAAGTCCAAATATTACAGTTATTTGCGCTGAAAACTTACCTCACTTCCACTCTTTGCATTTCTTGTTCACATGAAATATCACAGTAAGAATTTAAATGACCCAGTTCTCTCCCCTGCTAGTCACGTGTCTGCATAGCTACCCATAATGCATCCTTCTTGTTCCTACTGCTTCGTGGGTCTAGAAGTAAACATTGTCAGCTCCGTGAAAATTGCCTATTCTAGCGAAATCACTCACAGTTGGATTATCTCAGACGTCTGATATTCAGCAAGAAGTCCTTTGAGAAGTATTCTATAAGTTATCAGCGTAAAAATGGCTCAAAATATGTCTCAAATGTCATGCATGTCTTGTGGAGGTGACAAGCCTAGTTATGACCTTCACTCAACGTGTCCGCCATGCCGCCAGGGAAGAATCTGTACGTGGGACACGGCCTGTGAAGAATGTATTGTGTGGGCTCCTGGCATATTCCAGGTGTATCTAGCCGGATCACTGGCAGCTAACAAGGAAAATAATGTCTACCAATCTCGCCAATGAGATGTATTTAGCTAAGTCTCCATGTACTAGCGTAGGCGAGGAGACTAGGGGGTTTGTAAGTTCTGCAGCTGGGTCTACTCTAGTCAGCCTATTGAACGTAAATAAAGATAAACAAACGCCCCCCCCCGCTCACGATTCTTCCATTTCAGACCAGGCGAAGGGTCAATCAGGTAAGAAGCCGACCCGGTTGGTACAGGTGGAAGGAATAATCGAGGATATGGAATCTGGCACTACAACGACTGTGGAAGTGGAGGTTCCTATCGAGCGGACGCCTGGATACGACGATGAAGGGAAATCGGAAACGGAGCCAGGCTTAGCGTGGGAAAGCCAGGGGGCTTCGATCTCTCGATCGGAGTCAACTTATGATTACGAAAACTTAGGTAGCGCTAGTGAGGGGCCTAATGTTAAGTTTTCATTTGGGTCTGGGGTTGGGAGAATACCTTCCTCAACGCTGTTGAGGCCTGGACTTCCCGGTCGTTCAGTTACGCCTATAACTGTTTCGACTGGTTTGTCTGATTTCTCCCAACCTGCTTCCGGTTACTCTGGTGGCCTTCCTCGTCCCCCTGCCGAGACGTTTGTATCTACGAGCCTTCTGGGCCACCAGAGATTGAGGTTCCCGCAACAACGGCAGTATGGTATGTATACAGGTACCTATGATATGCCAAATTTTTTGCCTGTCACTGAGATGCGTTATCAAGAACCCTTTCAATCAGGTCAAATTATGCGGCATCCGGTTGCTAATCTGTCTTCGCCCTTGCGTGGCTTAGCTCAGATATCTGCTTCCGGTGGTATTCGAGGTACGGGACCGGCTATGCTACGTATAATGCGTCCTCCCTTACGTGCTTCCGGTCTACGACCTCGAGTACCAGTTCACCGACCATTACAGTGGCCGTGCTCACGGTCATTTGTAAGGTCCTCGAGTGTGAACACACCTCGTCAGGCCTTGCTTCCGGTCCACTCTCAAGTGACGGATCCCACGTTGGCTGCCATTCTGCGCGGAATGGAACAGCAACGGGAGGAAATGAAGGAATTGAGAGAGATGATGACCAGTCAATTCCGGAGCGGTACGTCCCCGCTTCCGGTTTTGGCTGAACAGTCTAGGAAACCGGAAGCTAATTATTTTTTACACAGTGAAACTGACCTTACTGACATATGCGTTCGTGTGCAAACACGGATTAACAAGTGAAGAAATTAAAACAATAGCACAGTTCATTTCCCGCCTAATCACCCACGCCAGCACTCAATCACAATAGATCTTCACTTCTTTACTTAGCTAGCTACTGTAAAGATCGTGTGTAAAGCTCCAGCGTATTACGGAAGGATTTTACGTTTACAACGAGTGATAACATCATCTACAAGTCTACAAAGCAACGAAAAGATCAAGTTGGGAAGTATTCTTGTGTATATCTGTCGATAAAATAATGGCCTCTATGTTCTGTTCCGTCTGTGGGAAGTCTAAATCAACGACCGACTTACATTCTGTTTGTCTTGCGTGTCGAGGCAATATTGCTTGTGATTGTACCCATAGATGTCAGGAGTGTCAACAATGGCCCGATGATTTATTTCAAGATTTAATGACCGGGTCTCGTGCGGGTTCCCTTCCCCCTGGTTTAATGTCGGAGACTAATATCATGACTCCGCCCTCCCATTTTATTGAAAATGGGACGGCGAAGAAGCCTGCATCGATTGGCAGTCCTTGGATGGGCCCTTTACGTTCTTTACTAGATAAAGGTATTGCGCCAAGCACTAGTACTTTTGTTTCTGATCTGTCCACAGGTAAAAGGAAGAAACAGGTAAAAGTATTGGGGTCCGTCCTAGATGAAGGTACGGGAGAGTCAGCCGAGGTCACAGTGGAACTAGATCTTCCCGAAAGTGTGTCCCCCATGGAAATCGAGACGCAATCCGAGATGAGGACCACTTTGACTCCGGGCATAAACACTGGTGACGTCGTAAGTACGCCCGTATGTGCTGTTGGGAATGATATCACTGGGGGGACTCCCGCTGGGAATACCCCGATATCTAATAATTCCCAGGTGTCGTTTGTTGGTCGTCAACCAATTTCGACACTCCCTGTTGCTCCAGGGGCAGCCTTAGGCATGGTAAGTGGTGCTGTAAATAACTCTGGTGTAATACCAGGTATAGTTAATTTCAGCACAGCAGACAATACCTCTGGTGGATATAGAGACAATGTATCCATGGTCTTACCAGGAGTAAACTCCACGACCTTGCGTAATACCCCAGTCACGGGAGTTATCACGCAAGGCCGGGTAGGATTAAATCCCTTGCAATTGAACACCTTTGGGTTGACAAACGCAGGGGATCGAGGTCATTGTTCTGCAGGAACAATGCCAGTTTCACACTTAATACCTCAGAGTGTTAATAGAAACAATACGGCATTGTTCCAGTCACAACAGGTTATGACTGAGAATGGTTCTGGGTCGGGTGTCATAAACCCATATAGGACTCATTATCAACTTCCTGTCAGCCAATTCCGGTCGCCTGCGGGTTCCGGTATGGTTAACTCCGGGATTCCGGTTAGGACTTTTCGTCCTTCCGGTCCCACTATAAGGAGGCCTGCTGTGACAAACCCCGGTGGGTTGAGACTTCCGGTTCGTCCGGAAATGCAGTGGGCTAGGCCTATTGCATCCCCTTATAGGCGGGTCTCTAACAGTCCACAAATCAATACGGGAGTTCCGGTTATTGATGGATCTCCGTCTGCTGTTATTCTGCAAAGAATGAAACAACAGGCAGCTGAACTAGATCAGTTCCGGCGACTTGACTTTCGCTTCCGGTACTGTTCAGGTTCCATCCCCGGTTCCGACACAGCTTCCGGTAGTATCGTCTGATCCGATTGATTTGTCTACTGACCCATCGATGAGACGTCAGGGGGTCGCGCAACGTCAATCCATTGAGGATAATGACAGTGATCATGATCCGGAGAGACGTTCATATTCAGAGGTACTAGAAGCTCTGTACGAGTTGTACCCTAATATGTCACGACCTCCACCGCCGACGTCCTCTCGCCTACATACTATGGCAGAGGCTCCGTCGACAACTACCATGCAGACGTCGTCACTTCCTGCGTCAGATGCCATTCATGGTTTATGTTCCGTTCTTGATTCGGTTTTAGCCCAGCCTAAAACAATGCAGGAACGTATTACAAGAACGGGAAAACGTGCACTCTTTAGACCGGCTTCCGCTTCGGCACCACTTCCGGTGGAGAAGCCCACGTCTAGAGCGTACGGAATTCATGATTCGGCATATGACTTTAAGGCCGCGGAACCGGAACCTGATCTTGCCGACATATGTAAAGGCAACAAGGTCCCTTCCAAGGTCTTGATCCCGCTAACTAATCAGCAGTCTTCTACTATTGAAGAAGCTGCGCGGCAGGGGGTAGCCATAGCCTCTCAAATGGACTGGTTTCTAACGGCCATATCCACTGTGTTGAGCAGGTTGTCGCGTTCGCAGTTAGCAGCCAGTAGTAGTCCTGAGCTACAATTACTGGCGGATCTTCAGAACGTGGCTGCTAAAGCTAATGCTGATGCAATGGCTTTAGCCGCGTTCAATGCTGCGATGGTTGTTCATCTGAGACGACAAGCTTACTTGTCTTCAGTCGTCAACCATGCTCCTGATATAGTCATTCGTACTTTGAAGGAGCAATCGCCAGCATCTTCGCTGTTGTTTAATGGCATTATACTGTCTCTAAGGGATACGGTGGAGAAGGCTAAGCCTAATCCTCCGTCTAGAGCGGGTGGTATGGGAACAGGAAAACGTATTTCTACGGACACTTCCGGTCCACCAGCCAAGCAACCTAGACCGACTACTTCCGCTTCCGGTCCAAAAGGGAAGTCTCAAGCGGCGGGTCGCATGCCACAACAGCAAGGCCAGACCAATCCCAACTATAAAGGTAAAGGGAAAGGTCGTGGCAAAAAGCAGCAGGGCCGGTGACGATTCGGGCCATGTCAATCTCATGACATGGCGGGACCACGAATTGCCTCAACTTCCGGTCCCGCCGAAATCCAGTCTCCCGGTCGGGGGACGACTTCAAGGATTTTGGCGGAATTGGCAAAAACTGGGGATGGATCCGTGGGTAATCCGTACTATTCGATACGGTTACCCCCTAGAATTTACTATAGATCCACCCCTTACTGCTGCTCCCAAGCCCTCCTGTATACCTATACGGAAGGCACACCTTCTGGTAACACAGGCATCTGTGGACAAACTTATCCAGAAGCATGCAGTAATAGAACTTCCGGTCCACGACTGGTCCCCCGGGTTCTATTCTCCGGTCTTCCTTGTGCCAAAGAAGGATACACCGGAAATGCGCATGATAATAAATCTGCGCAGGCTGAACAAGGACTTCCTGATGAAACCCCCTCACTTTCGGATGGAGTCCTTCCGGTCCATCAGGACCGCTCTGGTTCAAGGGGAATGGTTAACTTCCTTGGATCTTCGGGACGCTTACCTGCATATCCCGATTCATCCAAGTTGCCGGAAGTACCTGAGATTTATGGTCGGTGCTCGCCGTTTCCAATTCCAGGTTCTACCTTTCGGTCTAGCCAGTTCCCCTTGGATCTTCACCAGAGTATTTCAGCCAGTGGTGGCGTATCTGCACAGTCGAAGTATCAAATATCATTTTTACCTAGACGATTCCATTATCAGGAATATGTGCAGAATACAACTCCGATGCGATACAACATTTGTATGGCACATCCTCGAACTACTGGGTTATCTCCCACACGAGGAAAAATCGGAGATAACACCGTCACAACATCGGAACTTCCTAGGCGTGGCGTACGACACCAAATTGGTCATTGCTCGGCCACCGGAAGTTCGTTGGTGCAAGATATGTCGCGACATTCCACTGTTCATCAGACATTCTTGCCGCACTGCCATCCAGTTTGCATCAATAATCGGTCTACTGACATCCACACAGGATGTCACACCACGAGGCCGATTACAGTTACGGCCACTAATGATCTATTTAAATCAGCATTGGCCACACAGGCACAGGAATCCCATGATTCCTGTCACAGAGGAAGTCAAACATCACCTATTATGGTGGATGGACCCTCTCAACGTGATGCCTGGTGTAACACTGCTTCCGTTTCAAGCTACTCATCAGCTGTTCACGGATGCTTCGATGCAAGGATGGGGGGCCCACCTCGGATCCAAGTCGATATCAGGCTATTGGACTCCGCAGGAGAGGTTACTCCATATCAATGTGTTAGAGTTCATGGCCGTCAATCGAGCAATACTCTGTTATTTGCGCTGAAAACTTACCTCACTTCCAGTCTTTGCATTTCTTGTCTACATGAAATACCACAGTAAGAATTTAAATGACACAGTTATCTCCCCTGCTAGTCACCTGATAGCATAGCTACCCACAATACCACTTCCTTCTTGTTCTACTGCTTCGTAGGGCTGGAAGTAAACATTGTCAACTCCGTGAAAAAGTGCCTTTTCTAGCGAAACTACTCACAGTTGGATTACCTCAGACGTCTGATTTCCTGCAAGAAGTCCTTTGGGAAGTATTCTCTAAGTTATCAGCGTAAAAATGGCTCAAAATATGTCTTAAATGTCATGCATGTCTTGTGGAGGTGACAAGCCTAGTTATGACCTTCACTCATTGTGTCCGCCATGCCGCCAGGGTAGAATCTGTACATGGGACACGGCCTGTGAAGAGTGTATTGTGTGGGCGCCCGGCATATTCCAGGTGTATCTGGCCGGTTCTCTGGCAGCTAACGAAGGAAATAGTGTTGTTATGCCTACCAATCTCGCCAACGAGACATATGTAGCACAGTCTCCTCGTTCTAGCGTAGGCGAGGAGTCTAGGGGGCTTGTTAGTTCTGTAGCTGGGTCTAAGTTAGTCAGCCTATTGAACGTAAATAAAGATAAACAAACGCCCCCCCCGCTCACGATACTTCCATTTCAGACCAGGCGAAGGGTCAGTCAGGTAAGGCACCGACCCGGTTGGTACAGGTGGAAGGGATAATCGAGGATTTGGAGTCTGGCACTACGACGACTGTGGACGTGGAGATTCCAATTGAGCGGACGCCTGGATACGATGATGAAGGGAAATCGGTGACGGACCCAGGCTTAGCGTGGGAAAGCCAGGGGACTCCGATCTCTCGATCGGAGTCAACTTATGACTACGAAAACTTAGGCAGCACTAGTGAGGGGCCTAATGTTAAGTTTTCATTTGGGTCCGGGGTTGGGAAAATACCTTCCTCGACGCTGTCGAGGCCTGGACTTCCCGGTCGCTCAGTTACGCCTTTAACTGTTGCTTCCGGTTTGTCTGAATTTTCCCAACCTGCTTCCGGTTACTCTGGTGGCCTTCCTCGTCCCCCTGCCGAGACGTTTGTATCTACGAGCCTTCTGGTCCACCAGAGATTAAGGTTCCCGCAACGACGGCAGTATGGTATGTATTCAGGTACCTATGATATGTCAAATTTTTTGCCTGTGTCTGAGTTGCGTTATCAAGAACCCTCAATCAGATCAGGTCAAATTATGCGGCATCCGGTTGCTAGTCTACCTTCGCCCTTGCGTGGCTTAGGTCAGATATCTGCTTCCGGGGGTGTTCGTGGTACGGGATCGGGATTGTTACGTATGATGCGTCCTCCTATACGTGCTTCCGGTTTACGACCTCGTATGCCAGTTCACCGACCTTTACAGTGGCCGTGCTCACGTCCAGCTGGAAGGTCCTTGAGTGTGAACACACCTCGTCAGGCCTTGCTTCCGGTCCACTCTCAAGTGACTGATCCCACATTGGCTGCCATACTGCGCGGTATGGAACAGCAACGTGAGGAAATGAAGGAATTGAGAGAGATGATGACCAGTCAATTCCGGAGTAGTACGCCACTGCTTCCGGTTGTGACTGAACAGTCTAGGAAACCGGAAGCTAATTTGTCGAGGACTATCCCTTCCAATACTCCCTCCTGGCAGGAAGCCCCGGAAGCTATGGAAGTGGATAGGGACCAGTACGGTAGATCTGAATTGAATGAACCTACCAATACTGATCCGGATGCTAGGAAATATTATGAACTTATTTCCGGCGTCTATGACTTGATTCCTGATATGCAGCTTCCGGTCCCACATGCGGGGGATATTGAAACTGAATCAGGAGAGTCAAACCGGGTTACGAGGTCGGCTACCACGCTTCCGGCCTCAACTGCTATTCATTCTATTTGCCACTTGTTCCATAGAACTTTAGCAGAACCCACTTCGCAGGAGGAACGTGCTATAAGGTTGAGACCAAAAGCTCGCTTCCGCCCTGCAGGATCTTCTGGTCCGTTCCCAGTACAGAAGCCAAACATACGAAGTTACGGCGTACATAACTCACCGTTTAGCTTCCGGTCTGCAGAGGTGGACGGCGACTTTCAGTATTTATGCCCTAGCAATACTAAAGTGCCTAGTAATCCAGATGTTCCTTGCACGAACAAACAGGCCGCAGTACTTGAGGAAACTGCTCGACAAGGAGTGGCGATTACGAATCACCTCGATTGGTTTCTTAAAGCCATAAAGGATGGTTTATTCTCGCTGTCGGGCGCGGAGAGTCAAGAACAGTTACAGGAGGGTATAAACCTCGTTCTTGACTACCAGAAGATTGCTTCCTGTGCTGTAGAAGATTTACTGGTACACAATGCCTACCTATCTTCTATGCTAGTGTATTTAAGGAGAAAGGCCTTCATTCCTTTTATGCATAGTTACACACCGGAAGCAGTAAAGACGAGTCTACTAGAGACATCTACGGCTCCTTCTTTACTGTTTGATGATGCTGTTGCCGAAGTTCGACCTGAAATGGATCGTATAGAGCATGACAGGTCAGTTGCTTCCGGTGCTTCGTATAAGAGACCTATGGCTTCCGGGTCGGGTCCAAAGGCGAAGAAGGCTAAGAAGAACCCGCCTAGTTCCAAGGCTAATAAGGGTGCTTCCGGCCAACAACATAGCCAAGCGCCTGCTTCTTTAGAGCCTAGGTTATCGAGCTTTGGCCATAAGAAGCAGGGTAAGGGGAAATCAAAGCAGTCAAAGAAGGATACCTGATGTCTTGGGCCATACCGGGTGGCTTCCGGTAGGGCGGGAACACCGAGACATAATGTTTCCAGTTCCCCAACAACTAGACCTTCCGGTAGGGGGAAGGCTACAGTTGTTTTGGAGGAACTGGATAAGGATCGGGACGGAAGCGTGGGTCATTCGAACGATCAGATATGGCTATCGCCTATTGTTCGACACGCTTCCTCCCTTGACTGCTCATCCCCTTCCGTCTCGTATACCATTACGAACGGGTCATCTATCAGCGATACAGTCCTCTGTGGACAAGCTGATGGTGAAGGCTGCAGTAATAGAGCTTCCGGTTTGGGACACGTCACCCGGGTTCTATTCGCCGGTCTTTCTGGTCCCCAAGAAAGACACGTCCGAGATGCGCATGGTTATAAACCTAAAGCGCCTCAACAAGGACTACCTCACTC
Source organism: Hanleya hanleyi (assembly GCA_036873755.1). NCBI lineage: Eukaryota > Metazoa > Mollusca > Polyplacophora > Lepidopleurida > Hanleyidae > Hanleya > Hanleya hanleyi. The sequence goes on from JAVTVY010008461.1 coordinate 296,910, forward strand.
CACCGCCACACTTCCGCATGGAGTTCTTCCGGTCTATCCGGACAGTACTCAGACAAGGGGAATGGCTGACTTCTCTGGATTTAAGGGATGCATACCTGCATATCCCGATACATCCGGAGGACAGGAAGTACTTGAGATTCATGGTCGGCAATCGACGCTTCCAAATTCAAGTGCTTCAGTTCGGCCTGTCCACTTCCCCTTGGGTGTTCACACGAGTGTTTACACCAGTGGCACAATTCCTGCACAGTCTAGGTATAAAGTACCACTTTTATATCGACGACTCCCTGCTAAGGAATGCCTGCAAGGAGCAGTTAATCCTAGACACCCAGTTTGTCTTAAGGATATTGACTTCTCTGGGATACATCCCACACGAAGAGAAATCAGAGCTGATTCCTTCACAAAGGCGCAAATTTCTGGGGGTGGAATACGATACGCTACGAGCTCTCGCCAAACCCCCAGAAGATCGATGGCAAAAGATAACAGCGAGGATACCTCAATTCCTCAAGTTATCTCAAGCCAGGGCTTTACACTTTGCTGCGATAATCGGCCTCTTGACGTCAACACAGGACGTAACACCAAGAGGGCGGTTGCAGCTTCGTCCCTTAATGATTTATTTCAATCACGAATGGGTCGAAAGGCAGTTGAATCCGTGGATTCCTGTAACACCACTAGTCAAACAATGCCTCCAATGGTGGCTGGATCCACTCAACGTTATGCCAGGTGTGTCCCTACTTCCGTTTCGTCCGTCACATCACCTGTTCACGGACGCATCTATGGAAGGATGGGGAGCCCACCTCGAGTCCAGGTCGACATCCGGGTTATGGACAATCGAGGAACGCTCGTACCATATAAACGTGTTGGAGTTTATGGCAGTGACACATGCCATCCGCACGTGGGTGAGCGTATTGACCGACAAGAACCTGCTAGTTGCGACGGACAACACAACAGTTGTGTCCTACATCAACAAGCAGGGGGGGACGAGATCTCCGCAATTACAAAGCCAAGCGGAAATCTTTTTCGGTCTGTGTTGGGACAACAACATATCGGTGTTGGCCAGACACATCCCGGGGGTACTGAACGTCTTAGCGGATTCGCTGTCACGACGGAATCAGATAATTCCCACGGAGTGGCAACTTCACCCAGACATACTAAAACAAATAGCTCATGTCTGGGAGATGCCACACATAGATCTGTTCGCCACTCGGCGCAACAATCTACTGCCCCTGTTTATGTCGCCGGTACCGGATACGGCGGCGTTTGCAGTGGACGCACTATCGCAGGACTGGTCAAGGATGGTAGCATATGCGTTCCCTCCCCCAGCTATCCTAGCGAAGGTACTCCAGAAGATCCGCGAACACATATGTGTCGTTTACCTGATTGTTCCGTGGTGGCCAGCAAGGCCGTGGTTCCCGGAACTACTGGATCTTCTGGTAGATGTACCAAGACAGCTTCCGGTATGGCACAATCTACTGCGCCAGCCCGGAACGTCGATATTCCACAGCCAGCCAGGACTGTTCCACTACCACGTGTGCAAGTGCTCAAGCAGCACTTTGCTCAGGCGGGATTTTCAGCGGAGGTTGGGCGCCGAATGGCACAATCAATTCGACCGTCCTCTTCTGCTGTATACAACTCAAAGTGGGCAATCTTCGATCTTTGGTGTGGAGAGAGGGATATCAATCCATCCTGCGCCACTATCCCTGAAGTAGCAGAGTTTCTATTGTATCTGTTCAGGGATAGGGGCCTGGTGCCCGCTACGGTAGAAGGTTATAGAGCGGCTATTGCTCAACCTATTCTACTGGGTACTGGGATTAATCCCTCGACTGATCCAAACTTATCTGCACTAATCAAGTCATACAAGATAACTGGTCAGTCGGCTGTTCCGAAATTACCTAAGTGGGACTTAGCCTTAGTACTTCGGCAATTGGGAGAGCCACCTTTCGAGCCAGTAGAGGCTATTGAGCTAAAATATTTATCATACAAAACTTCGTTTTTGTTGGCTCTTGCTTCGGCAGCTAGAGTGTCAGAGCTGCATGCGCTCGATAAAAGGAACATCAGACACTCTAGGAACTGGAGCAAGGTAGTTCTCACAACGGTTCCTGAGTTTGTGGCCAAGAATCAAGCCCTCTACGATTCCATATCTCAAGAGTTCACAATTCCAGCCTTATCTGATTTCCTTTCGTCCGGTCTTGAATCAGACATGTTAATGTGTCCGGTTCGGGCACTTGCGTGTTACCTGAATCGTACAGAGGAGATCAGAGCGGGAAGGAGGCGTTTGTTTATCCCTTTCGATCCCAAAGCCAAACAAGAAATAAGTAAAAACACTATCTCGAGTTGGCTCAAAAATACGATTCGGCTAGCGTACTCCACGGCTACTGATAGGCAAGCCGCGCTTGTAAACGTTTCGGGTCACGAGATTAGGGCATTAGCGGCATCATGGCCTCTATGGACCAACAGATCGGTGACCGACATTATGAGGGCGTGCTATTGGAGGTCAAACACGACCTTTGCCTCCTACTATCTCCGGGACATGACGTTGGCATGTAACGACCTCTATTCCATCGGCCCACTTGTGACTGCACAGCGGGTGTCTGGGGGACCGAGGCCAGCAAGATAGCTACAAAAGTCCGGGCGTACAGTTGTAACCCTGCTTGCGGGTGAGTGCTTTTTTTCTCTCGGCCCCTTTCGAAAAAAAGGGGGGGGCATATCTTGCATCTCAGCCTTGAAGTCAGAGTAGCAACAGAGGTTCCCTGTGTACCATAGGCATACAGGTTATTACTGTTGTATGATTTCATGGATCCTCTGTGAAGTAGAAGATCTATGATTTCTACTCTGTACTAGTCACTATGTATGGCATTTATCGCTAACCACGGATTGTATCAGTTTGCCCACCTACCTTACGGTGGCACTCTATGCAAAGAGTGGAAGTGAGGTAAGTTTTCAGCGCAAATAACAAAAAAATTTTACAAGTAAATTTTCTGTTATTAAGCTAAAACTTACCTCACTTCCAGTGATGCCCACCCAACCTCCCCGCTATGATACATCCAGACCATGTATCGCAGTGGAACAAGAAGGAAGTGGTATTGTGGGTAGCTATGCTATCAGGTGACTAGCAGGGGAGATAACTGTGTCATTTAAATTCTTACTGTGGTATTTCATGTAGACAAGAAATGCAAAGAGTGGAAGTGAGGTAAGTTTTAGCTTAATAACAGAAAATTTACTTGTAAAATTTTTTTTATTGATACAGGACCTCAAAGACCAGTCGGTTCTGGTAGCTACAGACAACACAACTGTCTTAGCTTACATCAACAAGATGGGGGGAACTCGGTCCTCGAAGCCTTCTGAAGCAGACCGAGATACTCTACCATCTGTGCTGGCAGAACGATATCATACTTCGTGCCAGACACATACCAGGACATCTGAATGTACTAGCCGACGCACTGTCGAGAAAACATCAGATTATACCGACGGAGTGGCAGCTTCACACAGACATTCTGCGCCAAGTCGCTCAGATTTGGGAACAACCGCTGATAGATCTGTTCGCTACTCACCTGAATCATCAACTCCCTCTGTATATGTCCCCTGTACTGGATCCTCTAGCAGTGGGAGTCGATGCTCTATCGCAGGATTGGACGGGTCTAATAGCATATGCTTACCCGCCCCCTTCAATCCTGCCTCTAGTTCTACAAAAGATACGCGCGCATCCGTGCGTCGTTTATCTAATTGTCCCTTGGTGGCCAGCTCGTCCGTGGTTTCCCGACCTTCTGGAATTACTGGTAGACGTCCCAAGACGACTACCTCTTTGGGAAAAACTACTTCGTCAACCGAAGTCAGCAATTTTCCACCACAAACCTCAGGCATTCCATCTGCACGCTTGCAAGTGCTCAAGGATCAGCTCACTGAGGTTGGGTTTTCTAGGGAAGCTTCGAGAAGAATGGTCGCTTCCACTCGATCCTCCACATCAGCTTGTTATCAAGGGAAGTGGAGGGTCTTCCATGAGTGGTGTACTGGAAGAAACATTGATGCCCGTTCTGCCTCTGTTCAGCAGATAGCAGATTTCTTGTTACACCTGTTTCAAGACAAGGGTCTCGCTCCATCTACGGTGGACGGTTACAGATCAGCATTATCTAGGATTATTAACCTGTCTACTGGCGTTAATCCTGCCTCTGATCCTAATCTAACAGCTCTGGTTAGATCGTTTAGGATTGACAGGCTTGTCTCTGTACCAAAACTTCCTAAATGGGATTTAGCATTAGTTCTACGGAGTTTATCAGAACCTCCGTTTGAACCCATAACTACAGCCGATCTGAAATTCCTATCCTACAAAACAGTTTTTTTTGTTAGCCTTGGCTTCAGCGGCTCGCGTGTCAGAACTACACGCTTTGGATGCTAGGGAAATTAGGCATGATTCTCGATGGACTTATGTGGTACTTACTACCATTCCTGAATTTGTAGCCAAGAACCAATCTCTGTACGACACTTCTTGTAGAGAATTTAGGGTTCCAGCTTTAGCTGATTTCCTTTCCTCAGGGTTAGAATCGGACAACCTTATGTGTCCGGTTCGTGCCCTTACTGTATATATTAGTCGCACTAAAGTACTACGTGCTGGGCGAAGGCGATTATTTATACCATTTTGTCCCCGGAGCCAACAAGAGATATCTAAAAACACTGTCTCTTCTTGACTCTCCAAAACTATTAGGTTAGCCTACGATGGAGTGTCATCGATGCAGGCTGCATTGTGTGATGTCTCTGCACATGAGATCAGGGCGCTTGGGGCGTCCTGGCCTTTGTGGACCAACAGGTCGGTAACTGATATTATGAGGGCTTGTTTTTGGAGATCTCACACAACCTTCGCATCATACTACTTGAGAGACATGACACTTATCAAGGACGACCTATTTTCCTTGGGACCACTGGTGACAGCGCAGCAGATCACCGGGGTCGGGTCAGCACACAAACACTAGAGGCCTGTGTGTTTTTATCGGTTTTTAATGGTAAGAACACGTTTCCTCATAAAAAACTTTCTTTCAAAAAAAGGGGGGGGGGCACGTGTATATAACTTCCATTATGTCAGCGCCGATGAGCCTGGGAGGTCTGGGCTTACCATAGGGACAGTGTCTACGATACCGTTATATGACCCTGTCACTATTGAGTCTTTATGGAAGCCTATTCTTATTTAAGTTTTATGGCCAGCATGAAGTCTCTTGCTGACTTCCGTCTAATCCTCACGCCATTAGCCGCTGTCACTTTGACTTCCCTCCGTCCTGCTTTGGGAGTCTCGCATATGTCAGTAAGGTCAGTTTCACTGTGTAAAAAATATAATAAATTTACATGTAATTTTTACATTTTTAAACTGAAACTTACCTTACTGACAGAGTAATGGTCCCACCCGACCTCCCCGCTTGGGATCTTTACATTTACGCGTAAGAAGTGGAGATCTATTGTGATTGAGTGCTGGCGTGGGTGATTAGGCGGGAAATGAACTGTGCTATTGTTTTAATTTCTTCACTTGTTAATCCGTGTTTGCACACGAACGCATATGTCAGTAAGGTAAGTTTCAGTTTAAAAATGTAAAAATTACATGTAAATTTATTATTGTCGAGGTCTATCCCTTCTCATATTTCCTCCTGGCAGGAAGCCCGGAAGCTATGGAAGTGGATAGGGATCAGTACGGTAGATCTGAATTGAATGAACCTGCCAATACTGATCCTGATGCTAGGAAATATTATGAACTTATTTCCAGCATCTATGACTTAATTCCTGGTATGCAGCTTCCGGTCCCACATGCGGGGGATATCGAAACTGAATCAGGAGAGTCAAACCGGGTTACGAGATCGGCAACCACGCTTCCGGCCTCAACTGCTATACATTCTATTTGCCACCTGTTCCATAGAACATTAGCAGAACCCGTTACGCAGGAGGAACGTGCAGTCAGGCTGAGACCTAGAGCTCACTTCCGCCCTGCAGGATCTTCTGGTCCGTTCCCAGTACAGAAGCCAAACATACGAAGTTACGGCGTACATGACTCACCGTTTAGCCTCCGGTCTGCAGAGGTGAACGGCGACTTTCAGTATTTATGTCCATCTAATACTAAAGTGCCTAGTAATCCGGATGTTCCGTTTACGAACAAACAGGCCGCAGTACTTGAGGAAACTGCTCGACAAGGAGTGGCGATTACAAATCACCTCGACTGGTTTCTTAAAGCCATAAAGGATGGTTTATTTTTGCTGTCGGGCGCGGAAAGTCGAGAGCAGTTACAGGAGGGTATAAACCTCGTTCTTGACTACCAGAAGATAGCTTCCGGTGCTGTAGAAGATTTGCTGGTACATAATGCCTACCTATCTTCTATGCTAGTGTATTTAAGGAGAAAGGCCTTCATTCCTTTTATGCATAGTTACACACCGGAAGCAGTAAAGAGGAGTTTGTTAGAGACCTCTACGGCTCCTTCTTTACTGTTTGGTGATGCTGTTACCGAAGTTCGACCTGAAATGGATCGTATTGAACATGACAGGTCGGTCGCTTCCGGTGCTTCGTCTAAGAGACCTGCGGCTTCCGGGTCGGGTCCAAAGGCAAAGAAGGCTAAGAAGAACCCGCCTAGTTCCAAGGCTAATAAGGGTGCTTCCGGCCAACAGCAAAGCCAAGCGCCTGCTTCTTTAGAGCCAAGAGTATCAACCTATGGCCATAAGAAGCAGGGTAAGGGGAAATCAAAGCAGTCAAAGAAGGATACCTGATGTCTTGGGCCATACCGGGTGGCTGCCGGTATGGCGGGAACACCGAGACATAATGTTTCCAGTTCCCCAGCAACTAGACCTTCCGGTAGGGGGAAGGCTGCGGTTGTTTTGGAGGAACTGGATAAGGATCTGGACGGAAGCGTGGGTCATTCAAACGATCAGATACGGCTATCGCCTATTGTTCGACACGCTTCCTCCCTTGACTGCTCATCCCCTTCCGTCTCGTATACCATTACGAATGGGTCATCTATCAGCGATACAGTCCTCTTTGGACAAGCTGATAGAGAAGGCAGCAGTAATAGAGCTTCCGGTTTGGGACACATCACCCGGGTTCTATTTACCGGTCTTTCTGGTCCCCAAGAAAGACACGTCCGAGATGCGCATGGTTATAAACCTGAAGCGCCTCAACAAGGACTACCTCACTCCACCACCACACTTCCACATGGAGTCCTTCCGGTCTATCCGGACAGTACTCAAACAAGGGGAATGGCTGACTCCTCTGGACTTAAGGGATGCATACCTGCATATCCCGATACATCCGGAGGACAGGAAGTACTTGAGATTCATGGTCGGCAAACGACGCTTCCAAATTCAAGTGCCTCCGTTCGGCCTATCCACTTCCCCTTGGGTGTTCACACGAGTGTTTACACCAGTGGCGCAATTCCTGCACAGTCTAGGTATAAAGTACCACTTTTATATCGACAACTCCCTGCTAAGGAATGCCTGCAAGGAGCAGTTAATCCTAGACACCCAGTTTGTCTTAAGGATATTGACTTCTCTGGGATACATCCCACACGAGGAGAAGTCGGAGCTGATTCCTTCACAAAGGCGCAAATTTCTGGGGGTGGAATACGATACGCTTCTAGCTCTCGCCAAACCCCCAGAAGATCGATGGCAAAAGATAACAGCGAGGATACCTCAAGTTATCTCGAGCCAGGGCTCTACACTTTGCTACGATAATCGGCCTCTTGACATCAACACAGGACGTAACACCAAGAGGGCGGTTGCAGCTTCATCCCTTAATGATTTACTTCAATCACGAATGTGTCGAAAGGCAGTTGAATCCGTGGATACCTATAACACCACTAGTCAAACAATGCCTCCAATGGTGGCTGGATCCACTCAACGTTATGCCAGGTGTGTCCCTACCATTTCCTCCGTCTCATCACCTGTTCACGGATGCATCTATGGAAGGATGTTGAGCCCACCTCGAGTCCAAGTCGATATCCGGGTTATGGACAATCGAGGAACGCTCTTACCATATAAACATGTTGGAGTTTATGGCAGTGACACATGCCATCCGCACGTGGGTGAGCGTATTGACCGACAAGAACCTGCTAGTTGCGACGGACAACACAACAGTTGTGTCCTACATCAACAAGCAGGGGGGGACGAGATCTCCGCAATTGCAAAGCCAAGCGGAAATCTTTTTCGATTTGTGTTGGGACAACAACATATCAGTGTTGGCCAGACACATCTCGGGGGTCCTGAACGTCTTAGCGGATTCGCTTTCACGACGGAATCAGATAATTCCCACGGAGTGGCAACTTCACGCAGCCATACTAAAACAAATAGCTCATGTCTGGGAGATGCCACACATAGATCTGTTCGCCACTCAGCGAAACAATCTACTGCCCCTGTTCATGTCGCCGGTCCCGGATCCGTCGGCATATGCAGTGGACGCCCTATCGCAGGACTGGTCAAGGATGGTAGCATATGCGTTCCCTCCTCCAGCTATCCTAGTGAAGGTACACCGCGAACACACATGTGTCGTTTACCTGATTGTTCCGTGATGGCCAGCAAGGCCGTGGTTCCCGGACTTACTGGATCTTCTGGTAGATGTACCAAGACAGCTTCTGGTGTGGCACAATCTACTGCGCCAGCCCGGAACGTCAATATTCCACAGCCAGCCAGGACTGTTCCACTACCACGTGTGCAAGTGCTCAAGAAGCACTTCGCTCAGGCGGGATTTTCAACGGAAGTTGGGCGACGAATGGCACAATCAATTCGACCGTCCTCTTCCGCTGTATGCAACTCAAAGTGGGCAGTCTTCGATCTTTGGTGTGGAGAGAGGGATATCAATCCATCCTGCGCCACTATCCCCCAAGTAGCAGAGTTCCTATTGCACCTGTTCCGGGATAGGGGCCTGGTACCCGCTACGGTCGAAGGTTATAGAGCTGCCATTGCTCAACCTATTCTTCTGGGTACTGGGATTAATCCCTCGACTGATCCAAACTTATCTGCACTAATCAAGTCATACAAGATAACTGGTCAGTCGGTTGTTCCGAAATTACCTAAGTGGGACTTAGCCTTAGTACTTCGGCAATTAGGAAAGCCACCATTCGAGCCAACAGATGCTATTGAGCTAAAAATGTTATCATACAAAACTTCGTTTTTGTCTGGATCGCCACCGCGTAGCGGTGTCGACCAGACTATGCTGCCACTCACGAAATTTATGCAAATGTGTACGTGCACTATAATATGATGACCCTGGGTTAACCTGTATCACTCCGCCAGTGATTTTCACTGTGTTGAGTCTTATATCAGGGTATTAACCAGAAAATGAAGAAAAAAACAGTCGTAATCGTTTCATGTGAACTAGAAATAAAACGAAATCTGAATTTGAGTGTATTTCATATTCATTTCTTTGCCCAGGGATTGCTTAAATCCGTGGACTATTTTTTTGTTCTTTGGTTCCGGGCGATCGGCCCAAACCCGGTTCTCAGCGCCCACCAGGCGATAACTCATGCCAGCACTGTGCTGTCACCGTAGACTGTTGTAAATGTAAATCGATGACCTGGTAATATGGTAAGCTGCCCACCTCGTGTTTGCCGTCTGTGCGCTTTTTGCATCTGTCTGAGTTTGCGGTAAGTCAGATTACTTATAATATATATGGCTGGTGTTTATAGTTCGTAATTTGTTTGTTGACAACGATAGCGTTGGAGAGACAATTTGTGCGAAAATCCCTGTTAATGTTGCTGTACGATCATACGTTGCAAATCTTGTTCCTTGATCCGACTGTCGCACTTGACAGGTTCAGGTTCTGGGATTATGAAGACACCAGTTTTCAACACTCGTACGTTCTTTCCCGTGAAGTCGGCGTTCGTTACTATTTTAATGTGTACGCATACTGCATGGAATATATTTCCAGAGGAGATATGTGTCGAAGCAACAACAATAGTATTTACATTTTTCTCGTCTTGTGAACTTGACCGGATCCTGTCCACTGCAAATTTATGTATTCCGGGGGACTCTGCTCTCCGAATATAATTTAGTTTCAAAAAGTTTGAACAACAACAAAACTTTTCGAAAGTGGAAACAACATAATTTGTCAGGTACCGCTTTCGAAAAGTTTTGTTGTTGGTGGTGTTCAAACTTTTTCAAACTAAATTATATACACAATGATCGTACAGCAACAACAACAGAAATTTTACACGTCAACAAACAAATGTACTATGCAGGCATATAAGTAATGGGGACTTAACAAACTCATGCAGCTCTTGCAAATATCTGTGCTACACAAATAAAAACACATTAATAAAACTATCCAGTCTCCTCGCATATTTGTCGCTTTGTCATAATAAAATTGCATGAATTATGAAAATCTGCTCGCAAAAACTGGTAGAAGACATTGATGCAGACGATCCACTTTTAACCATATTACTGTAGATAGTTTCTTGCTACCATGAAGACCTAGCATATTTCTAAATGAACCGCCTTCACAAATTCACTTCCTTGAAGACTAAACTGTGTTCCAGTTGTGATTTCCCAAACAGACTCGTCCACAAATTGGAGAAAATCTCCACATTTATCCATACATCTGCTATCAACTGAAACATGCCAGCTGAAACGTTTTGAAACTTTAAATCCCTTACTGGCGATCCAGACATCAGTACTTTGAGTACTTTCATTGTTGGCTCTTGCTTCGGCAGCTAGAGTGTCAGAGCTGCATGCGCTCGATAGAAGGAATGTCAGACACTCTAGGAACTGGAGCAATGTAGTTCTCACAACAGTACCTGAGTTTGTGGCCAAGAATCAAGCCCTCTACGATTCCATATCTCGAGAGTTCACAATTCCAGCCTTATCTGATTTCCTTTCGTCCGGTCTTGAATCAGACATGTTGATGTGTCCGGTTCGTGCACTTAGTCCGGTGGCTTAAAGTCAAGATCGTGACTGACTGGAATAAAGCACCATATTTTACACAGAGGCTCATTTGAGCATAAGGAATGATCTCAGAAGGGGTGCCCATTTCCACAGGAGGTGGAAGGCCCTTAATTTGCATAATTCCAATATGGCCGCCATAATACATACAGTAGCCTCCTGTTGGCGACTATTTGACAGCTTGAATCGCCTTTTTACACGAGATTGGTTTTCTACGAGCCTGCCTGACTCAAGAAGAAAATAATAACGATAATTGGAAACTTAATTACCCATTGAATGTCCAATATGGCCGCCAGAGCTTCACCAATAAAGGTATTATTGTTATACACATGTATGTGTGTTTGTATACATGCTCATATATATGATATATATTTAGAAAGGCTTCATTGAGAGGTTTCTGTACATGTAGCTCTGTTATGATTGACTCGATCAAGCACGCATGCAGATTATTATTATTTTTTCTATAGATATCCAATATGACCACCAGCCCCCCATCCTCAATGCTGATTATCGGTACTAAAAACAAATCTGTTTCGAAGGATGAAACTTCAGGTTATCGTACATGCCACGGTTGTGAATCACATCAAATGTTGCCAATTGGATTCTTCCCGGCTCCTTACATGTAAATTAGCATGTGTAAATCCAACGGCAAAGGGAGTTACTCTTCCAATACCGGTTGGCATCAGGCTAAAACTGTGCTAAGTAATTACCCCGAGGTAAATTTACTTGTTCAAAGTTTCACAAACAGTCTCGATATTTGGCACTCGAGAAAATATGCTTTCACTCTCTCGCGTGATCGTTCATCTGCTATGCAAAACCCTGCTATCGTAGAAGCTAAATTAGACAAAGAGTTGTCGAAAGGTCGAGTTACTGGTCCCTTCTCAACTCCTCCTTTTGACAATAAGGTTTGCTCTCCATTAGGCTTAGTCTCCAGAAAAGAACCTATTACTTTTAGGGGCGCTTGGTGTCCGAGTTGTCGAAGGCGCATCGCTGGTGGTCGCAAGCCTCACACTGTCGAACCGGCACCGATTCGAGCCTCGCTGTTGCATGGGTGAAAGTTTGCCAGTTATTGCCGACGGGCCGGCGGTGGTTCTCTTCTGGTATCCCAGCTTCCACCATCATGAAAACTGTCCGTCACCATATGAGTAAAATAACCTTGAATGTGATATTAAACCAAATCTTCCCTAATACTTTTAGGGTGATAACGATTTATCTTACTCTGAAAAATTTACCTTGTCTATTAACGGTGCGATTCAACAGGACCTATGATATGTTGAATATGTAGACATTAGATATCGCGATTGCACTGTTCAAAAATCACTGAAGCCTGATGGCAAAAATTCATTTAGATGGTGCCTTCCGCATCATACCTATCGAGCCAGCGATTCAACCCTTATTGGGGTTTACCTGGGGTGACAAGTATTATTATGATCAGTGCCTCGCGATGGGATGCTCTACATCCTGTAAGACACTCAAGAGCTCCAGTCATTCTCTGCAATCGGTTATGGCTACAAAATTCAGCATATCAGAGGTGATCCACATACTGGACGACTTCATGTTCGTCGGTGCAGATGACGCTAGCCACTGTTCTATAGCTCTCAACACTTTCACTTGTGTATTGTGGCATTCCAATCAAACAAGCTAAGACTTACTACCCATCAACTGCTATGGTTATGCATGGGCTTCAACTGGACTTCAGAACAATGAAAGCATCATTTCCAGAAGACAAAATTCATAAACTGAACAGCATGCTGGGATTCTCGCGTCGCATCAAGGTAACCCTTGTGGAACTGCAATATCTCATTGGCTCGTACAATTTTGCATGTAAAGTCATCGTGCCCGGCAGGGCATTTCTTCGCTGGCTGACAGAATTTAACAAAAGTTGTATCGCAGGCTCATCATCACATTCGCTTGAACGAAACTAGGGCCTACGTTAACACCTGGCTTGTATTCCTGGAGTCTTGCAACAGAAAATTAATTTTCTTTCTCCAAATTGGGCATCCTCTGATGTGATCAAACCAGACCAAACCGTTTCCGACGCTGCTGGTACCTTGGGTTTGGCGGCGGTTTTTGGATCCTCGTGGATAGACCAAGAATGGCCAGCACATCTTGCCCACTCACATACCACGGTTCTTATGCTTGCCGTGGAAATTTGGGGCCATAAACTGGTAAATCATAACGTTCTCTTTCTTTGTGAGAATATGGCCGTGGTTGAAATAATCAATCACCAGTCTTTCATTGCTGATGAAACTAGTCAGTTAGTAGTTGCCTGCCTTCGAAATGACATTCTGTTCAGATCAAAACATATTTTGGAACAATCTTATTCCTGACAAACTCTCGTGATTACAATTTCAGGAAGCGCCGTCTCTAGCCCCTTGGCTCAATCGCTCGTCGCACCCAATACCCTGTCTGTTGAAGCAGACAGAGTTCGTCTGACGGCGTCCCTTGCTGAATTTTCCTTCAATAACACTTGTCAGTGTGGCAGTAAGATATTCCTCATCTCATCGGTACAGTTGGTTTTCTTCAAAGCATTCTTGCATTTCCACAAGTATACACCCTCCACAGCTTATACATTCGTATCGGCTATCAGTTATATGCATAATTTTGCTGCAGTACACGATTCTGCTCAATTATTCCTTGCAAAAATGCTACTTACGGGCATGTCAAAATTACACAGCCGGATACCAGACTGTCCATAACTATGGATATCCTTCATAAGATATTTGATGCTATACCCCCACATTTTATCCATGTAAGTCTTTTACGAGCAGTGATTTTGGTAGCATTTCATGCATTCTCACGCGTTAGTGAATTGGCAGTTTGTTCAAAACAAGACAGCAATAGCAATGTTCTTCAATATAAAGATGTCTCTTTCTCCGATAAATCTGAAAGGTTACAAGGCATGCACATTATTATCCGCAACTTCAAACACAACATATCCCATAAACCAGTTCATTTGTTTATACTGATAATATTAGATATTGTCCAGTTCAAGCAATCCGTGCTTATTTTCGGTGACATATTTCACATCCGCGGATGGGCTCCTGTTCCAATTTGCCGAGGATGCGCCCATTTCGGCTGCCTATTTCTCAGCTCATGTAAAAAACGGAATCTCTTTAATCGGCATTGATCCTCTTTAATAGGCCATAGTTTTCGCATTGGTGCCACCACTTCATCTTCAGCAGCAGGAATGCCGAATAACATATTCAAAAGTGTGTAGATGGAAGTCTAACGCTATATTAGTATGACACATTTCATTTGGCAGCTATGCATTGTCCAGTCAATGGTTGCATTGTATGGTAGCCCCAATGAATTTATTGCATAAATAAGGATCTGGTCCAACTTCACCCAGTTTGGCAAAGGTCAGTCAGGGTCTACCGTGCCATCTGAGTCAGTTATATATGATTATGTTCTGATATTCACTGTATACCTAACATCAAGAAAAAATATATAAAATAATTCAAAATTTCGGATCAAATATTCGTAAAAAAATTATCATTTTTTGGTTCTGACGTAGCTGTAACGTCATTATGGTGGCCATCTTGAATTATTTTGCATTTCTCGCTAGACCTTTGCCAACACTATTAGTGTGGAAATTTTCAGACTCTTACCCCAGAGGATGACGAATATACGATGTTTTGAAAATTGTTGGGCTAAAAATTGCCATTTATAGGCCCAAAATGACCCCGGGCCCCTAATGTGCCAAATATTGCCCCCTGGGCCTCGAAATCGGGGGCACCCCTTCTGATACCGTTCTCAGTGTCTCTGACGACACGTGTGCCAAATTTGATGCTCTATTCCACTCTGTCACGATAAAGTGAAAATCTGGCCTTAAGCCACCGGACTAACTTGCGTGTTACCTGAATTGTACAGAGGAGATCAGAGCAGGAAGGAGGCGTTTGTTTATCCCTTTCGATCCCAAAGCCAAACAAGAAATAAGTAAAAACACTATATCGAGTTGGCTTAAAAATACGATTCGGCTAGCGTACTCCACGGCTACGGATAGACAAGCCGCGCTTGTAAATGTTTCGGGTCATGAGATTAGGGCACTAGCGGCGTCATGGCCTCATGGTCACTAACAGATCAGTGACCGACTTTATGAGGGCGTGCTACTGGAGGTCAAACACGACATTTGCCTCCTACTACCTCCGGAACATGACGTTAACATGTAACGACCTCTATTCCATCGGCCCACTTGTGACCGCACAGCGGGTGTCTGGGGGACCGAGGCCAGCAAGATAGCAACATAAAAGTCCGGGCGTACAGTTTGAACCCTGCTTGCTGGTGAGTGCATTTTTTTGTTTCGAAAAAAAGGGGGGGGGGGGCGTATCTTGCAACTCGACCATTGAAGTCGGAGTAGCGACAGAGGTTCCCTGTGTACCATAGGCATACAGGTTATTACTGTTGTATGATCTCATGGATCCTCTTTGAGGTAGAAGATCTGTGATTTCTACTCTACTAGTCACTATGTATGGCATTTATCACTAACCACAGATTGTATCAGTTTGCCCACCTACCTTTCGGTGGCACTCTATGCAAAGAGTGGAAGTGAGGTAAGTTTTCAGCGCAAATAACAAAAAAAATTCACAGGTAAATTTTCTGTTGTTAAGCTAAAACTTACCTCACTTCCAGTGATGCCCACCCATCCTCCCCTCTATGATACATCCAGACCATGTATCGCAGTGGAACAAGAGGGATGCATTATGGGTAGCTATGCAGACACGTGACTAGCAGGGGAGAGAACTGTGTCATTTAAATTCTTGCTATGATATTTCATGTGAACAAGAAATGCAAAGAGTGGAAATGCAAAAATGTGTTCACATTGCCACAGTAGATGGAGGATTGTCTCAGGGTATCTGTTACAGAACGTACACATGCTACTGACATTCGGATCGATTTTTTGCGCAAAAATGTTAGTGGTCAAAATTCTGTTTATCACCCAATATTGGAACCATTTATGCTTCACGTCGCTGTATTTTGCCACATGGACATTAAATATTCTCCACTCTTCAGTAAAAGATTCCCCAAGAACAGTTTCCCATTTTACATGAGCGTTCGACTTGTTGAACTTCATATCCAATAAAGTTTTGTAATAAGTTTTACAGCCTTTTTGGACGCTCAATAAATAAGAAATTTGAGGTGGGATCAGGGGTGTTATTGTTTGTTTCTGTAATGGTTGAATTCTTTTTTTGTTTGCTGCCCTTTTGATTGCCTGACATACAGTCAGATATTCCAAAAAATTTGATCTGCACGAAAATCCTTTTGCAAATGCATTAAATGACAAGAAAGTTCCGTCGGTCTCCAAAAGGTCATTGACAAATCTAACACCGCTTTCATTCCAGTGGGGGAGATAAAAAGGTTGGTTATTTATGGTAAAGTTCTCATTATACCATATTTTTTCGCTCCTCCATAGTTTTAATTCACGTTTTCCTGGAAATTTTGTCTGGTTTTGAATTCCACACAAACTCAAAGCACCTTTTCTGAAAATCCTGTATCATAATTTATGGTGGATTAGGGAGAGCTGAGAAGATGTGATTTAGTTTTGACAGCAGCAGACTTTTTAGGATAACAACTCTACCTAGCGGAGTTAGTCCACGTTTGGACCATACTTTCATGGCCGCATAAACATCTTTCAATTTATCCTTATAATTTCTCTCCACCATTTCTGCTAGATTATGAGTGAATATTAGACCTAACAGTTTGAAATCTCCTGGTGACCAGTCCAAATGCCATTTTGTTTTCAGTATTGTGCTAGATGTTCTGTTTAAACCTATTCGAATAACTTTTGTTTTGTCTACATTCATTTTTAAACCTGAAAAATTTGCAAAATGTTCTAATGTTTCTAGGCAATAATTTAGACTTTTGATAGACCCATCTAAAAAAATTGTAGTATCGTCGGCATATTGTGACAAAAGGAATTCCTCATCTCCGATCTTGATACCTCGAATATTTTTATTACCTCTAAGCATTGCAGCTAATATTTCGGCGCATATAAGAAAAATGTAAGGTGATAATGGATCTCCTTGGCGACAGCCGCGTGATATATAAAAAAACTGAGAAGCGTAACCATTGACTAAAACACATGTCTGGGCATTTTTGTAGAATATATTTATCCATTTTTGTATAGAAGGGCCAAATTGGAAAAAGTCCAATGATTTTTGTATAAACGACCAATCCACCGAGTCAAAAGCTTTCTCGAAATCTATTAACATTAATAATCCCGGTATCTGATGATCCTCCGTATATTGCGTTATATCATATACCAGCCTTGTATTTTCCCCAATAAATCTACCAGCCATGAAACCTTTTTGATCCTCGTGTATTATATATGGTAAACTGGTTTTTATTACCCCTCGGCCAATTTTGGCCATGGGGTATTGTCGTCGTCTTGTACGTCCGTACATCTTTACGTGAGCGAGATAGCCGGAGAACGGTTCCACTGAAGAATTTCAAATTTGGTATGCTTATTTACCTAGTCAAGGACCAGAAGCCTATTGAATTGGGACCTGATTGGGTGAAAACTTCGGCGGCCATCTTTAATTTTATGCGAAATGGATAATGATCCATATCTCGGAAACCATGCAACTGTTCAATACGAAAGTTGGTATACATCATCGATACATCAAGCAACTTTCAATGAATTACCAAACCGGCTTTTTTGATTAGCTGGAAATCCTGGAGGCCATCTTTAATTTATGCGAAATCGATAATGATACATATCTTGGTTACCATTCAGTTGTTTTATATGAAAGTTGGTATACAGGGTGAGTGAGTGAATAGAATTTAACGTCGCTTTCAACAATATTTCAGCTATATCACGACGAACCAACTAAGCACCACCCAGCCCAGTTGTGTTCCTGCTACTTCAAAGAAGAAATCTTTGAAGCAGCATGGAACCAGACACCCTCCATCCACCCTATAAAACACTGAGGACAGCCCACAAGACAAAGACAGGACGTTTACATGGTGCAATAAAGACAAGTGATATTACAGTGCTAGACACCACATTATCAAGTTCCTGTTGCTTCTCAGCAAAGTGCATTGAAGCAACAGGAACCTGTGCCCACCGGACACCCACCAACCATGGTATACATCATCGATACATCCAGATACTTTGAATCAGGACCTGATTGACCGAAAACCTTGGTGGCCATCTTTAATTTATACAAAATCTTTAATGATGCATATCTCTGATACCATTTCAGTGTTCTATACGAAACTTGGTATACAGCATCAATGTATCAAGAGACTTTCAATGAATAACCACATCAGTTCCTCTGAGTGGCGGGAAGGATGGGCGGCCATCTTTAATTTATGCGAAATCATTAATGATTTCTATCTCTGATACCGTTCAAATGCTCGATGTAAAATTTGGTATACATCATTGATGCATCAAGAAACTTATGTAATGAATACCGGTTTCTCTGATTGGACGGAAATCTTAGGGGCCATTTCTAATTGCAAAATTTTTGATAATCTGTATATTTTTGACTGCTTGGTGTTCCTGACATCTTGGTTCAAATTGAATACATTATGAATGTACCCAGAGCCGAGGGGTTTTTTGATGCGCAGCTTCGTATTTTCGTGCAATAGCCGCGGATGCAATTTTATAAGTGATATTCAGGAGTGATATAGGCCGCCAATTTTTCAGTAGATGTTTTGGTTTTCCTTCTTTAGGCAGACAGGTTATAATTCCTCGTCGTTGCGTTACAGACAGTGCACCATCATAGTAAGCGAAATTCAGTGACTTTATTAAATACTGACTGAGATCAATCCAGAAGAATTTGAAAAACTCAGCTGTGTAACCATCTGGTCTGGGACTTTTGTCATTTTTCATATTTTTCAGAGCCGACAATATCTCTTCTTTGGTCAACTCCCCTTCCATAGATTCTGTCTGAATAGGATTAAGTTTTGGAATAGTATCGCCTAACAAATCGTCCAAATCTACCGAACTGGTGTCTTTCTTAGTGTACAATTTTTTGTAAAAATGTTTTGTTTCCTCTAGTATTTGGCCTGTTTCTGTTAAAACTTCATTTTTTGAGTTTTCGATCTTTCAGGATGCTCCGTTTCTCTTCGTAGTCAATCAATTCGTCTAATTTAGCTTCCATTCTCACTAAATCATCTTTCAAGTTTGTTTCTTCTTTCTTTAGTTCTCTTTTCCTGTAGGATGAGTATGATATAGACTTGCCTCTTATACTCAGTAATATCATTTCAAATAACAACTGATCATTTAACAGGGTTAGATCTAGGGTCTCACAGCATCCGTAAAACGGACACAGGTACAAAATCAAATGAATTAAAAATGAATATGTTTTTGCAAAATATCAAATGATTTTTTTCAAAAATCAAATGATGATTTTTTACGATGTTTGAAAGCCGTAAACCTGGACGAGTGTGTGTCAACTCGCGTTAGACAACTTATGGCAAGGGAGACAACTATGCATCTATCCGTTGATAAGCTTGGCCACTGGGGGCGCGATATTTTTTGTTCTCCAGGCAGAGGTCTATACTATGAATGAAGTCGGAAATATGTACGTCTGCGAGTGTCTGGAGAGCTAGGCAGCCAACCTGTAACCATTTCGGTCATCTATACGCGGTAAGACTCTTCTTATGGTAACAATGAACTATAGTTTAGTCCCATTACGTTCCAGGTTAAACAGGTTCAGTTCGCCCCTGAAAAACTGACCTTCTTGTACTTTAACCTGGAACTACACACTGATGTTGTTGATTACCACTCCTCCCACTTCACGTGAAATGTACCAAACCACACTCCAATCCAATTGATTTTTGAGAACGCAAACTGTCTTCTGAGACGAGCACTTTTCAACCGTCTGAGCTGGTCACGTGGGTATCGTCGTTTGATTGTGTCCTGAAAAGAACACAGGCTCGCGACTGTCACAATTTTTTCAGAAATTAATCGACACTTACTAAGTTAGCGAAACACAATAAAAGTTAGTTATGATATTATCCAGTAATAACACAACTGAGCATTTAATGCGGGATATGCTTACCACGAACATCCACCTTTGGCGGAAGTGACGTCATTTAGTTCGTTTTAACCTAAAGGAAGGAAAATTTTGAAACTCTTGACACCACAGATAGGTCAATATCTGAAGAAGTACTGAGGGTAATATTATAGCCAAACTCCAAAGAATAAATATTTTGCAGCTAATTCTGTAACCTACGCCTCATCTTTGCAATCAGTGAAATTTGACATCTACACTATATAAGTCCTAATGCGCTAAAACATCTTTCAGATAAAGTTAGGGAGTAATCTGGGCACAATTCCCCATATATGTGTACCACGTCCTATAGGACAATTAAGAAAGAAAGTGATGTAATCATAGGCATATCAAGGGAAATAACTACATCAGTCAAAAGTGATTTGCAGGACGCGGAGAGCTAAAATAGAAGCGAATTTGTGAAATTTTAGCCTGCGAATCTAAGTAAATTTGCTGACTGGTCGGGAGATCGGTGCAAATTTAACATAAAATTGTCTCCGACTGAAATCTTTGTCCATATTCATCTGTTTCATATAATTAGAGCAAACTGCGGAACATAATGACCCTCCCTCCCGCCCAGACTTGCGAGCTTGTGGGGGGGGGGCGTTTTTCGAGTTATTTTTTAGTAATTATACCACTGTGATATCTAGCATTTCCCTTCTCAGCATCCTCTAAAGGGACGAAATAAAAATTAACTGCAAAATTACGATCGCCGTGGATTTAGAACACCATATCTCAGGTGGAATACACAAACTTTGATAAAAAACACCTATTTTGGGTCTATCGTCTAGGATTCCCCTTTAGAAAGGGCCTCATGTGTATGAAATTCACGAGTTGCTCAGCATTTTCATTGATACTGATTATTCCAATTCGATAATATTGCCAAACATTGATGATTGAATGAAATATGAATCAGCAAGCTCCGTCTTTATGTCACATCTATAGGTAACAATGAACTATAGTTTAGTCCCATTACGTTCCAGGTTAAACAGGTTCAGTTCGCCCCTGAAAAACTGACCTTCTTGTACTTTAACCTGGAACTACACACTGATGTTGTTGATTACCACTCCTCCCACTTCACGTGAAATGTACCAAACCACACTCCAATCCAATTGATTTTTGAGAACGCAAACTGTCTTCTGAGACGAAGTGTACGCAAATGCTAGGCAGCGTGTGCATTCTCGCGTTGTCTGTCATGGTCATGATGGTGGGACAGAAAGGTCGGTCTGGGGGGAAATACGAAGGGTAAGCGGCCGCACAAGAGGATGCGGTGTGTTGGCTGGACATTTGAAAAAAAAAAAACTAAAGGAAGATGAAGGGTACGTCTGACTGCCACAAAGTCGACGTTCCCTTTGCTCGATGCTGTGCTGCCGGTATTGAAAATACAGGTCAAGCAGATGTTGAACACGACATGGAAAATGATGCAGGCATCGAAGCTGGGACAAATTACGTTCAACCCGTTGAGGCAGTCGAGGTGGGAAGAGAATCAGCTTCGAATGATATATACAGCATGGTATAAAAATACTGTACAGAGGAATCTATTCAATAGAAATTTTGAAAGCAGCAGCTGTAAATAATTTTAAAAGCAGATGATCATATTAAACAAGAAGCAAAATGTGCATGATATGCTTGTCTGATCGACAAGACATGCATCAAGGGTCCCAGAGTTTCTCGGCGCCTAGACGGCCCCTGAGCCCTAGTCTAATCAGCAAAAAGGTTAGTTGTTATTAGTTTAGTCAAAGTTGACATCATGGTATAGTATCAATCTGACAGCACGTGGAAGTAAATGATCTGGAAATTCATGCAGCAAGTCCCTGCTCAACTGTCATTTTGAAACACAAGCAAGATCAGCCTGAATGTGGTGAAAATTTGGAAAAAAAGAAGACATTTAAATAGCCAGAAATGGGCTCGAATGCTCCTGAGAGCATCTAAGACCCCAGAGCTTCATGGGGCCTAGGCGGCCCCTGGACCCCGGCCTATATGCTACGCCTCGCTGCGCTCGGCATTATTTTTTTCAAATAAGGACAGGGCTCGAAATTCCCACAAGCCCGGCAGCCCGTGGCTGGTGAATTTAGAACTTGTCTGGTTGAATTTAGTTCTGAAGCTAGCTAACCAGCCCAACTGGCTAGTTATAATTCAAGAATTTCAGCTCTGTGTAATGAAATATACCAGCCCGGTGGTCTAGCAAAGTTTTATGGTAAATTCATGCCCTGAAGGACACTACTTCAAATTCCTGGATATAACCCTGCATTAATAGTGAACTCCGATGCTTCTGCTGAGCTTGTATTGTCAGTTCTAGTATATTGATCTATTGTATCTTTAATAGTGCCTTTAACAATCTCTACATAGTCTTTATCTTTTAGCAGTGAGTTGTTGAACTTCCAAAAACCTTTGCCTGTTTTAAAATCTTTAAACGACAATGTTAAAGTGATGAGTGAATGATCTGATCTATAACTGGGGTGGATATTAGAACATTTCACTCCGTGCAGCAAATTACGAGATGTCAAAAAGAAATCGAGACGCGATTGTTCGAGTGGGGTCGTCTGTCGCCAAGTGTATCGTTTTACTTCCGGGTTAAATTCCCGCCATGGATCTACCAAATCATAATATTCTTTTAATTCTAAGACCCTCTCTCTAGCGTTCGGGTGATTTACATGGATGTAATTAAAGGTATCAAGCTCTGGATCTTGCACTAAATTCCAATCGCCGCAGAGGATAATATGCTGACTCGTCCATTCTTCTAATATTGCCTGGATATTATCGAAAAAGTTTGGATCATCTTCATTTGGGGCGTATATAGAGACGGAAGTAAATGTCAAATCCGGAGTTTTTATCTCTATTAGTAAATAGTTACCTTTTGTAACATCTCGCTTTACCCTCAAAATTTCGAATTCAAAGTTGTTGTTAAATAAGACTGCCACGCCTCTTGAATTACTGGAATATGGGCTGATGTACGTATCGTAGCCCCATTCGGCAGAAATGTATTTTTTCATTTTTCGAGTAAAATGAACATCTTGAAGGCAATATATGGATAGGTTTTTATCTCGGACATGTTGAAATATATCAGTTCTTTTCTGCTTGTTGTTTAGTCCTCGTCAATTGACTGATCCTATTGTTATACCTTGATTATACGCCATTTAATGGAAGGAAAAGTCATTAAAGGTCTTGAGACTGCATATTTATAACTCGAGCATGAACTGTAGTAGATGTTTCTGCTATTAAAAGCAATAATTGTAGGATTCGCTTGGCAGATAGCTGTTATGTACTTAATGGATATGTCCTCTTCTATCAAAATGACAGAATCATTCACGATATGAAATATTAGCATGAATGAACAGAAATAAAAAAATAAAATACAAATCAATTCACTTCCAGGCATCCTCTGTCGGAGTATACATAATATTTACAATACCGTTACAGGGCTGATCTACTTCGGAATGATTTTTTCGTCCGATAATGGAATTCCTGTACATTCCGTCCTAGGGATCTGATGGAAGAGATTGATCATTAGTAATAATGTGACAGATTGCATACAATATAATTATAACAATTTAGAGAGCACTAATCGTACACTATCATCAGTATATCTTATTCACTGCCTCTGAGTGTTCTATGTTAAGTCACACCCTAATATTAATGATGCATTAAAGATCTATATATAAGGTAATCATCGTGTCAGGTTTCCACTTTGAATCCATGCTATATATACAGGCCTGTTTACTCTAAGTTGGTCAAGGACAGCAGAAGCTAGGAATAAAATGAGACAATCAAACAGGGATACAACTACACAGGTCGATAATAGTCAACCCATTATTCTTGCGTCAAACAGTAATTGGTTAACGTTACTACACATTCACAAAAACGCCTAACCATTAAAAAAAAAGAATAATAATTTATATACACACGCATACATATACACATACATACATATATATATATACACACACACACATACGTATATATATATACATTATATATATATTGCATAATCACCATGTCATGCCTCCTGAGTGGGTACAGATCTATAGGGTGTTCACTCTCCACATTGGTCCAGGACCGCAGAGTAACAAATGAAAAATCTGCAAACAAAATAATCAAAATGATATTCCATACTATATTTCTATTTAGCATTAGTGCATCTGAATATGAGTTTGCATCCAAGTGCTTTACAGGTAAGCATTAGATATTTGATCAACCTATACATTCTCTAAATGACTTTCAGTACGCATGATGTTTTCAGAACTCTTGAAATAAACACTGAAACCGACATGAAATTAAACGTTGTACTCAACTTGGAGGCTTGAAATAGCCTGTAAGCTATGTTTAGCATCCTCCTTTCTGATTCGGAACAAATCTATATGCTGTCCACTCCACATGTATCCAGGTCCAAGGAATGAAAAATTAGGAATACACGAATAAAAAAAGTAGAACAGAAAAAGAAAAGAAAAAAAGTATAAGAGAAAAAGAAAAGAGAAAAAGAAAAGAAAAAAAAGAAAAAAGATATAGAAGTGATAATGTAGGACCAATCTATGAATTCATATATGAACGTTAAATCAACACTGCTATGCACGGACTGTGATCATGCTTTCTATTTACTGAGAAAGACTTTGAAACGAACATGGATTTAAACGTTATACTCCTCGACCTGAGTCGGAATAACAGTTGGGCGGTGTAACTTGTAAGGTAGGAATTCAAATATCACAGGACACAAAGTCCCTCCATATTTCCATGTTGAACAGAAAGCTTAGCACCGCGTACTAGAATCACAAGATTTAGTTCGTCCGACTGTATCTTTGTTATCGGCAGTTAGCAATCAATATTCACTCGCGGGTGGTTGGGTAGGTTCAGGTTCCTGTTGCTTCAATGCATTTTGCTGAGAAGCAACAGGAGCTTGATATTGTGGTGTCTAGCACTGTAATATCACTTGTCTTTATTGCACCATGTAAGCGTTCTGTCTGTGTCTTGTGCGCTGTCCTCAGTGTTTTATAGGGTGGATGGAGGGTGTCTGGTTCCATGCTGCTTCAAAGAAGAAGTAGCAGGAACACAACTGGGCTGGGTGGTGCTTAGTTGGTTCGTCGTGATATAGCTGAAATATTGTTGAAAGCGACGTTAAATTCCATTCACTCAATATTCATTCGTACAGTTATCAGTGTACAGTTACATTTCCGCCTTGTGTACGGTAAAAATTATCGCCTTGTGGCTTCAAGTTGTGCACAGTTATATTTCTCACTATCTGTACAGCTATATTTCCCGGTACCAGAACCGAGTTTCAATCACTATTATATTTGTACGGGAAAGTACATACCTACAGACCAACAGATAGTCCAGTTATGACAGTTGTTGATTCCATGGGTGCTCCAATGTTAAAATTCCTATGATAAGAGTTTTTCTTTTAGCTGAAGTGCAAATGTTCATGAATATAGAAAGTTTGTTGCAGTTGTCGGCTGGCAATGGATGATTATGAAACTTGGTACCCATGTTTCTTATGATTAGAGGATGCACCTGTGCTATTCTTGGGATGAAATATTAATTTTTGTCCAAATTATGGCAATTGATTGAGTTTTTTGTTAAGCAAAATTGTAGGCCTCCTACATACATAGAAAGTTTGCTGCAGTTTTCAGCTGTCAATGGTTGATCATGATACTTGATACATGATTCTTATGACTGAAGGATACACCTGTGTTTTTTATGAGATGAAATATTAATTTGTGTCCAAATTATGAGGTTTGTGTCCAAATTATTAGGTTTTTTTGTTAGACAACAAGGGGTTTTTAATGTTTTGCACAGTTCATGGTGTTTGTCCTTCGGTCGTCCATCTATCTTTCTGTAATATTTAGATGGCCATTGGTCACATGATATCTTGAGTAACACACACTGATCTTCACCAAAGTTTCCGTATGGATCCAAAGATGCCTCTAAGTTCAATTTCAAAGGACAAAATCACTGGTGAGAATCCACTGGAAATCAGTTGTAAGATAATAGCCATTCATACTGATTGTGTATTGCATGTATGGTGCATTCCAGGCATTCTGTTATGCACAGACGAAGGCGAGTGAAAAAAACCCCCCATGCCTGACATAGCTTGAGCAGTGTGAAAGATGTTCAGAAGTGCGTTTGCAGACTTTTTTTCAAACACCACATCATACGTTTTTCCGCATCACCTCAGAAATATCGGAGCCGCTGCAAGATAACTCCACTGTATCCAACAGTTGTCATAACAGAAGTCAGATATATGGTGAGAAAGGAACAAGAGATAGAAACAGATCGCCTTCATGTTGACAGTCGCGCTCAACTCTTCACCAGACAGGATAGAATTCACGTAATAACATGAACCATGTTCTCAGTGACTGTCCCATCATGGCTTGGTTCTTCTGCTATTGTATAAGCGCTCAGTGAATTCGGTAATGAAAGAAACTATGGGATCAGGGTTGTAAAGTAACTTCCATATTTCTCAAGGGAGACGACTCTTTATGATTGCTGGGCATTACAATTTACGAAGATCGAAAGGGGAATTCTAAGAGCAGGAATACGGTTTCCATTTTATTATGCCCCCCCCCCTCTCCCTCTAACTAGAGGGGGGGCATATAGCGGTCGCTTTGTCCGTCCGTCCGAATTTCTTGTCCGCGCGATATCTCGGTTAATAATTGATGAGTTTTTCTGAGTTCCGGTATCATTTTCAAGAGTTATGGCCCTTTTTCTGAAATCTCTGTGAATGGGACTTGTCCGGGCTGAATCTTGGTTAATATTGTATGAACAAGTATGAAATTTGCATGACATGTGGTCAGTGCCCCACAGTTGTGCAGCGTAAAGTTTCTCCCCGTTTCGCCTATATTTTCAAGAGTTATGGCCCTTCGTTCCTGAAATCTCCGTGAATTGGGACTTGTCCGGGCTGGATCTTGGTTAATATTGTATGGACAATTATGAAATTTGCAGGGTATGTGGTCAGTGCCCTGTAGTTGTGCAGCGTGAAGTTTCTTTGCGTTTCGCATATATTTTTAAGAGTTATGGCCCTTTGTTTATCAAGAGTTTGTGAATTGGGACTTGTCCAGGCTGGATCTCAGTTAATATTGTATGGACAATTATGGAATTTGCATGATATGTGGTCAGTACCCCATAGTTGTGCAGCGTGAAGTTTCTCTGCTTTCGGTTATATTTTCAAGAGTTATGGCCCTTCGTTCATCAAACCTAAATGAATGGGATATATTTATTTTTCCAAAGCACATTCCAAAGTAGATCACATAGGTCCTGAAGTATGAAATTACCCCAAAAAGAGTGAATTGGATGCAAAATTCAAAGTTCACGATCGCTTCATAATTTCACCACAATATACTCCCAAGGAATGTAGGTCTCGTAACCAGGTCACATTTTTGAATTTGGCGAAAGCCCCGGGTGGAATATGTACATGTATTATGCGAGGCCTGCCGAAAAAGTGACTGAAACAGAATTTTTATAATTAGCCAAATTAGGCCTCCACAGACCAATACAAAACAGAATAATGGTGGAGCAGTGTCGGATTAAAGCGGAAGGGGGGCATACAATTGAGCAATCTCTGATTGCTTCCTTGCTGTGTTTTTTTGCAAAAGATGAGGCGCGCGGAAAGCACACGCCTGGATTATTTTTAGCCCACCATCACCAGATGGTGGGCTGTTCAAATCACTTTTCGTCCGTGGTCCGTCGTCAGTCAGTCAGTCCGTCAGTCAGTCAGTCAGTCAGTCAGTCCGTCCGTAAACAATTCTTGTTACCGCGATTTCTCGGGAACTACTGCATGGATCTTTTTCAAATTTGGTACACAGATTCCTCTTGGGGTCTAGTTGTGCAAGAAACCTTTTCTGGTCCGATTCGAAAATCCAATATGGCCACCAGGCAGCCATCTTGGATTTCCCCATGAAACCTTGTTACCACGATTTCTCAGGAACTACTGCATGGATCTTTTCCAAATTTGGTACACAGGTTCCCCTTGGGGTCTAGTTGTGCAAGAAACCTTTTCTGGTCCGATTCAAAAATCCAATATGGCCACCAGGCAGCCATCTTGGATTCCCCCCCTGAAACCTTGTTACCGCGATTTCTCAGGAACTACAGCATGGATCTTTTTCAAATTTGGTACCCAGGTTCCCCTTGGGGTCTAGTTGTGCAAGAAACCTTTTCCGGTCCGATTCGAAAATCCAATATGGCCACCAGGCAGCCATCTTGGATTTCCCCATGAAACCTTGTTACCGCGATTTCTCAGGAACTACTGCATGGATCTTTTTCAAATTTGGTACACAGGTTCCCCTTGGGGTCTAGTTGTGCAAGAAACCTTTTCTGGTCCGATTCGAAAATCCAATATGGCCACCAGGCAGCCATCTTGGATTTCCCCATGAAACCTTGTTACCACGATTTCTCAGGAACTACTGCATGGATCTTTTTCAAATTTGGCATACAGGTTCCCCTTGGGGTCTAGTTGTGCAAGAAACCTTTTCTGGTCCGATTCACAAATCCAATATGGCCACCAGGCAGCCATCTTGGATTTCCCCATGAAACCTTGTTACCGCGATTTCTCAGGAACTACTGCGTGGATCTTTTCCAAATTTGGTACACAGGTTCCCCTTGGGGTCTAGTTGTGCAAGAAACCTTTTCTGGTCCGATTCGAAAATCCAATATGGCCACCAGGCAGCCATCTTGGATTTCCCCCCTGAAACCTTGTTACCGCGATTTCTCGGGAACTACTGCATGGATCTTTATCAAATTTGGTACACAGGTTCCCCTTGGGGTCTAGTTGTGCAAGATACCTTTTTCGGTTCAAATTGGAAATCCAACATGGCCACCAGGCGGCCGTCTTAGATTTCCTCATGAAAATTCGTTATCGTGATTTCTCCGGAAGTACGGCCTGGATCTTTCTCAAATGTGGTAGACAGGTTGCCCTTGTGGTCCAGTTGTGCAACATACCTTTCTGGTCCGATTCCTAAATCCAATATGTCCATCAGGCGGCCATCTTGGATTTCCCCATGAAAGTTTGTTATTGCGATTTCTCAGGATACCGCATGGATCTTTATCAAATTTGGTACACAGTTACCCATGTCACCTAGTTGTGCAAGATACCTTTTCTGGTCCGTTTCGAAAATCCAATATGGCCACCAGGCGCCCATCTTGAATTTCCCCTTGAAAAACTGTTATCTTGAATTCTCAGGAAACATTTCATGGATCGTTCTGAAATTTGGTACACAGGTCCCACATGGGGC
Source organism: Hanleya hanleyi (assembly GCA_036873755.1). Classification (NCBI taxonomy): domain Eukaryota; kingdom Metazoa; phylum Mollusca; class Polyplacophora; order Lepidopleurida; family Hanleyidae; genus Hanleya; species Hanleya hanleyi. The sequence goes on from JAVTVY010008461.1 coordinate 326,019, forward strand.
CTAGTTGTGCAAGATACCTTTTCCAGTCCGATTCGAAAATCCAATTAATACGGTATTCCCCGAGTTGTGACGTTGCATCACAAGAGTCGATGGATTAAAGGGTCGGGCATATTCTATATATTGACTATAGAGAATATCCATATCTTCACCTTCCATATCAAGGAGTTAAAATAATTCGGAATTAAAATGTATTTCGTCAAATTTTAAATCAGTTTTCTTTAGTCCATGCAGTTGCAAGTGAACTGCCTCACCCTTTCGTCTGCCGGCAGGTCAGCTACATGCAGGGACGTCACTCTTGTGACACAATGTCACAACTCGACAACTGTAAACTACTGCATGTTTCGATCCAAGGGAAATAATCAAGATTCAGACACTTTCAAATTCGAAGTTTCAACATTACTGCGCGGACCGGATCCCTTCAGTATTAAGTATTGTACCATCTTACTATTTTCGAGCATGGTATCTTAAAAGAGATATCTCAAACTAGTCCAGTAAACAGAACAGAATTAGCATTCGTTCCAAATTATAAAATCTTAAGTATGCCAAAGTGTCAAAGAGATTTTTCTTCGCTTCCAGTACCCAATGATGACACGTGCAAAAAAATAAATAAAATAAAAATACTACAAAACGAAGACGAAGGATCCTCCATACATGTACATTCACTTTCAGACTAACTTTGCTCATTTCTCTTGTACTATAACAACTGACATAAGTTCAGTTTCTAGAAATCTTGAAACTCCCGAAACATAGAAAGATTATATCTTGGTGTTTTCCATGCAGTGTCGCTTTTTCGATCATTTTCGCTCAGATTCGAAATTCTGTAAACAAAATTACAACTCAATCGTCTCAGTAACAATGGACAAAAAGATCCTCTTGTCATTAGCTTACAATTATCGGACAATGGTGGGCGCCAAGATCCTTCAGGATCTCTCGTTCAGGAGTGCGATGATGCGCACGCGAGTGCGTGCCTTAAATTAGAATGCTTGGCATTCATTCTTCATTGCCTCATGAGGCTCCCAGGCATTGATCTGGGGTACTGTTGTGCACACTACAGGTCATGGTGGATTGACCTGGGGTGTTGTTGTGCACACTCCAGGTCATGGTAAGAATAGGCTTCAGTCAGCTTGTCGTGAAAGGTGACTAACTGGGGCACCCGTGGGGTCCCGGATGTTGAAAGGAATAGGACCATAGTGCATACCTCAGTTGTTTCCAGGGTTCGTTCTTCATATGTTTAAAGGTGTAATATGGAAGATTCAGATCAATATTTGAAATTGCTTTACATAATACATGAAGAGCTCTTTATTTGCTGTACATCATTATCACAACTAAAAAGGGACTTAGTGCTTGTAAATGTGCTGAAACCTGGTTTTACCCATGAATCTTTTGGCAGAATTCAGCTCCGCAACCTAGAAGATGGAAACATAACGAATGCATCTGCATTATCACAACTCGCGCAGAAACTGAAGGATCTTCAGAAGAAACAGTCTGACAGGGAGGCCTTGACGGAAAACCCACTCTCCAAGAGGAAACGGGACAACCAACCTAATCAACTAGGAAGAGAGGCCCGAATGAAGAAGGAACCTCCTCCCGGAAGATCAGTTGTGGAGTATGGTGACCTGATGGTCCCAGATACACCTAAGAAGAATAACCAGCGGAATAGTGGTGATAATCCGACTATGATGTCTTTTGACCATGGTCATGGGCATGCGGCGAATTTCATAGCTCCCGGTAGTCAAATGTCAGGGAACTACCTGCAGCCAAGCCAGGGGAATAACCAACAAAATGCCAATCAATTTTACCAGCAAAGTACAAACACCAACTACCAACAAGCGGGAACCTTTGCAGCTGGTATTGCGATGGCCATGAACACAACACAGGCTGCTTGTAACTTCATGCAGGTGCCTGGTAACTATCCTTCGCAGGTCACCTATAACCAACAGGCCGTAACTATGGCTCCAAGCAACCAATCAGCTGTCCAGTCACAGTTTCAGCAATATGGTGTTAATACAGCTGGTGTACCAACAATGGTGCCCCGTCCGCAACAAGTCGGTGTTGGATTCCAGCAACCAGGCAACTTTATTGGTAACCAGCAACCCATTTCTATTGATAACTTCAGCAACCAGCAACAAGCCAACATGGGATTCCAACAACTGACCAACATTGGCAACCAACAGCAAGCCCAGTTTGGCAACCAACAGCAAGCCCAGTTTGGCAACCAGCAACCAGCCAGCATTGGACACCAACAACCCACTATGTTTGGACTGCAGCAGCAACTCACTAATTTTGGTTTCCAGCAACCAGCAGCCAACTTTGGTAACATTATGAGTCAGCAGTCGACCGGTGGTGCCACAACCCTGCAGGCCTACGCTCAGCCTCTGATGGAGGTAGCTGTTCAGCCTAAGGCCTCTACAGCTGTGGTCGCCAATCAACCTGGATGTAGTGATACTCCATCCTCCTACATAGCCAACTTCAAAAGACAGATTGTATCAGATACCTACCAGAAGCCACGAAAGAAGACAGGTATGTTGAACTATCAGCTGGATTTGCTTTTTGTCCACTTTTAGGGGTACCGGATATTCATTTGGATGCTTGGAAATGCTGTTGGCAGGTATCCAGGTTGGTGTCTCAGTTTGCAATAAATTTAAAGGTGAAATGCAAAGGTTCTCATATTTTTGTCTTCCGCCACATAAGCGGGACTGGGGTGGGGGAACCCTAGACAGCCATTATTCCATGGTTCGGTCTTTCCGTTACACATTTCTTGTCCGACTAATAACTCAAGTACTATTGTACTGATCGACTTAAAACTTGGAGTGTCTTCACATCAGTGAGAGAATGCCTATAGTTGGTATTGTTTTTCAGTTACCTGTGTTATCCAAGATGTCTTGTATTTTCAGCAGTTGGATCTTCACTCTTTTCTTGTGAGACAAAAAGGTCAAGGATATTGAACCAATTTACTTCAAACTTGGAGAGTGCCTTGACATTGCTGGAATTGCTTTTTACCCCTCGGCTAAAATTTGGTCGAAGGGTATTGTTGTCTGAGGAATTTATTAGAACAGAAAGTTAACAAAATGGGCCGAAATCCTGCAGATAGTTCATTATTCTATATTCTAGACACTATGTTAATAACATCGAGCTAACCAGTGCAATAATTACAAGATTTACCACGGTTATATGAAATGTACATGTGTCAAGTGCAGGTGTTTATTAGGAGATTCCATTTCACAAATCGGATGATGAAAGGGACGTCTGCTTTCATACAAGTGACAATCGAATAAAACAAACAAATAAATTGTTTACATTGGGAAATTGATAAACAAAGCGACACAAATAAGCATATATCCACATAATTTCCCAACATTTGACTCAGCTGGCACGATGCCAACCAAGACGGGAGCATCGTCCCAACATCAGTGGAAATTTTTTTTGGAAAAAAAGGAGAAAGGTTGTTGAAGTTTAAATGTTTTCATCCTGTCATAGTAATCTTTGTTGATAATCAAGTTAAGTAGTGCAAGAGAATAGAAATAATGTTTTCATATGTGCGCTAAATCATTATTTTATGCACTAAATTCTTATTTCACCATATAGATGCGACAATGTAGTGCAACACGCAAGCCCTACAAGATACTTTATATAAATACTGATTTCTTTTGAATGTAGGGTCTGCCTGTTGAATCAGCAAAATCAATTTAACTGCCAGACTGAAATGTCCAGCAGTCAAAAAACGATACTTTATACACCATTTCTCCACTCAAAATAATGAAACCCACCGTTCAAGTTAAATATCCGACTTGGAATTCATTGTAAATTTTCCGAGGGTGGTTTATTTGAGCATTCTCACAGCTTTCCTGAACCGAGAAGACAACTTTTTTGACATGTTTAAATTCTTGTCAATGAAAAATCACAAAACACGACCGTTACATTCTCCACGTTCAGGGAGGGTCGGCAGCGAGAAGATTTTGCCGGTTAAACTGGCAGACCCTACATCTAATAGAAATCAGTATTACAAAATATCTCGTAGGGGCTGCGTGTTGCACTAGTGACCGAGATACAAAATACTGGATACCCTTACCGCTTTGCAGTGTACACTCCAAGATGCAGTGTGGTTGCAGTGTGGTTGCAGTGTAACCTTCAACCACACTGCAACAACAAGAAAATTACAGGCACACTGCAGACACACTTCAGTGCAACAGCACAGATCTCCAGGCACACTGCAAACACACTGCAGAAACTTAGAAACAATCCAGGCACACTGCAGAAACTTAGAAAATATCCAGGCACACTGCAAACACACTGCAGAAACTTGAAAAAAATCCCAGGCACACTGCAGACACACTGCAGAAACTTAGAAAAATTCCAGGCACACTACAAGCACACTGCAGGGACTTTAACTTTTTTGATATAAAAGAGACACACTGCCGAGACACTGCCAGGACTTTAACTTTTGCATATAAAATAGAGGGAGATATTGTTTGTTCAGGGTTATTCCACTTTCTTTGATCTTCTCATTTACAAGATCAGCTCGTATTGCCACACTGCAACTTTTTTCTGCAGTACATGTACCTCATTTGTATAGTGAAGATAATTCCAAGTACACTGCGACTGAAGGTTACCCTTACCAAAAAATCTTGTAAGATCTTGTAGGATTTGAAATTTTCTTACAAGATCTTGTGAGATCTTACAAGACAGTTGTTTTGTCCTACACGATCTTACAAGATCCTGAAGGACAAAGCTGGCTGTCCTACAAGATTTTGTAAGATCCTGCAGGACAGCTGTCCCACATGATCTTGTAAGAATAAGTTTGCCTGTAGGACAAAATATCAGTTTGCTTTTGGAAAGTATTTTTATAAGACAGTTTTACAGAATATCCACAACATTGGATCTCCAGTTGAAGATATGGTTAGCACTTTCTCTTTCAAAAATGGCAGGCATAATATTATCATGATATATACCAAAATTGTACTTCCCTCTACTGAATCAATCATATGGAGGACCTCATCTGTTTCACTCAAGTAAGAAAATTGTTCTTGAAAGTAAAAAAAAAAATCTATCTGATAATAGTTTACCTTCAAACCTGATTGGGAAATTCTGTCAAAGTATTTGTTTTTCAATATGTTATCTAAACGGTGATACAAGTTATCAATATATCCATTTTGGTGTTTGGATACAGCAACAAAATGCGACGAATTCTTCAATGAATACCAACAAAAACAACAGGTTGAATTAAAAAATACACAAACTTTGCGTAAGACTTCAGAGATCATATTAGTGACATACAGGTTTTCATTCGAATAAAATAAAGATATCAATAATATCAATCTCTACATAGTGTTATCAAAATAGTATCATATTTGTAAGAAATCTTGTTGAATTTAGATTTTATAATAAAAGTAATAAGTTTAATTAATAATCAGTCCAATCCAAAGAGTTTATAATAAAATTGGACATAATGAAGAAAATAATTTCAGAAGAACACACCAGTTCTAACATGATTTTCAAGAAAAAAATGTCCATTGATGAATGTTCATTATCACCAATTATATACAGATAATATTATTCTATTTTCCTATTTTTGAGGAGAGTTATCTCCCCTGTACCAGTATATTTTAATTGGCCACTGGTGGCGCCACCATGCTGTCATATGAGAACAACAACAACAGCAGAAAAACATGCAGGATAGAGTGCAAAAAGAAAGTTCATTTATTCATGTTAAGCTGGAACTATTGAGGTTTAAAGAACTGTATTGCAGATGGTGATGAGTGAAGCTACATGTAGTGATGGTAAGTAAGTTATAAATATAATTATAATGTTGTAACTTAAGTGGCAAAGCAATTCTGCTTTCTAGTTAAACTAAGAATGTTGTAATGTGGACCCTCTATGAGCTTTAACTATCAACAAGTTTCTCTTCAAATACTTGGCATATTAAATAATTGATACTCTTCTCAGTAACTACTGCAGCACTTCACCTTATATTTGCAGTCAAAATTAATGACTCATTTAGCCTGGAATTCACAAAGAAATATCCATAACTCGATCTGTCTCAAAATTCCTTTCAGATCTACCCAGGTTGATCAAGGCAGTCTGAATTGCCATTGTTGCATTGTCAGCTGGAAAAGACCAGGCTTGGGGACCTCATGTGAAGATTGGCCATTGCACCCCTGGAGGAAATACCCGGAGGGTGAGATAAAAAGGTTATTTCACACCACTGCTTGTGTATTTCCTGTTTATGTCAAACAGTAGGATTTAAATTGCTAGGAAGTTTGGGGGGGGGGGGGATGTTAGCTCTCAATAAATCAGTTGACATCCACACTTGTTGTTTTGAAATGTTTGTCATTTCCTGCTTATATTTCCAGAAGATTTGAGAATATTTCCATACCAAAGTTCTGATGAAATCGCAAAGGAATATTTATTAAGATCAATTGATAACAAATACACTGTTGGCATAACCGATATTTGCTATGATAAAAATGTGACCAGGAAAAGCAGGATAAATTCTGATTAGATTTCCTATCACCATAACCATGATAACAGGCTATATTTTAATTGTCTATTTATTGCACTATTCTTGACCAAGGCTAAGGATTGCTGCATAATTCATATTGTACATCTGTACCCACATCTTGAAAATGAGAACATTTCACTCATTTCATTTAAAACGTTTTAAACAATTTTTTTCTCCTCAGATGCAACCAATCAGACTTGTTCGAGGCGCACATATCATCGACTCGGAGCAGACATGTGATCATGGAAATCATGCAGCGTCTATTGTTGAATTACTTCTTATATTAGTGTACATTCTCAATATTTTTTCCAATTGTGATTGCATTTTCATTTAGTGTTGATCAGTAATTCTGGATTCCACTTCAAAATATTTTGCTTCAAATCCATGAATACTGCTTAAGTATCATAATTTATATTGCTTTATAATACTCGTAACATGCATTCAAGAATGTGTATTTTACATTAATAACAAATGACTTGAATGACTTTGGTGCTACTGGACCCAAATAATCTTTGTTCAGTGAGCGGCACATGTTTGGTTTTTGCAGAGGGCATAACAATAACATCACATTTCTATGATATTTCAATGCAAATCATCCTGGTTATCGTCACATTCACTAATATCAGCATTACGCCAGTTGAATGTAGTGTAATATTTTTAAGATTTCTCTAATCATACTTTTTCGCTAATGTCACAACAATTTTATACAATTCTACCCATTTAAATTATGAGGATAACCTCTGAATAGTTTCATGATAACTTGACACATTGATAACTTGGTAACAATTTCTTTGCTAATTTGATGATTTTTCATTTTTTATAGATTACTGCAAGAAGAAGTTTCCCTGTACCAGAAAGGTGATTTTGGATGCGATGAAATCAAAATTGAATGGGGAGCTAAAAAGTTATAAAAGACACTTGATCTGTTGAGAAAAACATGGATGCCTTGGACTTTGGAAGCTACGTGCATGTGCTGGTTGCTATTCCCTACAAATGTTTCTATTTTATATAATAAAATGTATGACATGACAACATAATAATCCCTTGTGTGTATAGCTGTATATACGTTCTGTTTTGTGTGTATAGCTGTCTACACGTTTCTGTTTTATACAATAAAATGTATGAAATGAATGCATATAATTTGTTGAGTATCTCTTTCGACACGAAACGTTTCCTCGTAAACCTGCAGTATATTGGACAACCCTGCACAACTATCCAGCATTATTCTATCTGCGTTAATGGACACAAATGACAGCCCTGTAGGACAACCCTGTAGGGTCCTGAAAGATGGTCTTGTAAGATCCTGTAGGACAGTCATGTAAGATCCTGCAGGACAGTCTTGTAAGATCCTGTACTTGTAGGATCCTGAAGGATGATCTTGTAAGATCCTGTAGGACAGTCTTGTTGGATCTTGTAAGATCCTGTAGGACAGTCTTGTAAGATCCTGTAGGATAGTCTTGTAGGATCTGTAAGATCCTGTAGGACAGTATTACAAGAAAAGTGCCAAAATCTTACAAGACTGTCCTACAAGATCTTACAGGACACTTTCTGACAAGATCTGACAAGAAATTTTGGTAAGGGTACACTGCAGCTGAAGTGTGCCTGCAGTGTGTTTGCAGTACCTGATTTGCATAATTGGCCCAACCTGCAGATACACTGCGACTGGAGGTTACACTGCAGCTGAAGTGTGCCTGCAGTGTGTTTGCAGTACCTGATTTGCATAATTGAGGTAACCTGGAGACACACTGCAGACACACTGCAAACACACTGCGGCTGAAGGGTACACTGCAGGTGAAGGTTACACTGCAGCAGAAGTGTGTCTGCAGTGTGTTTGCAGTGCCTATTTGCATAATTGGCCCAACCTGCAGACACACTGCAAACACACTGCAGGCACACTTCATAGACCCACAATGCCAACTGCAGCACACTGCAAACACACTGCATTCTTGAAGGCCCCACACTTCACACGATTATAATACCCACACTGCAAACACACTGCAGACACACTGCAAACACACTCCAAAGCAGTAAGGGTATTGACAGCAGAATTTTTAATGAAGATTCACTGGAGGTCTTTTCACCATGTTTCCAGGGTTACATGTACGTACCAAATGAAAATGATGAAAGAAAAAACTTGATGAACCCTCTCCTTGTTTTCTCAACAGAAACTAGGCAGAAAGAAAGCTGTCTGAGTCGGAGGTTATTTGTTGGAAATATGCCAGAGGGTGTCAGCCATGTAAGTCAACTATGGTAAAACTTGCTTCGTTGCATATAAATACATTACAAAGAATACTAAACTGACAAACTTGAAAAAGTCAAGTCATTTAGCCTGGTACTACACTTCCCTTCCTCTGAATCACGGGGGGTGGTGGTATTGCGGTGAAGTGTCAAAATATGTGGGGTGTAATATAACCCCATGCTTTATATACACCAAGGTGCGAAACGCATTTTGGGTGAAATGAGAAATAAACAGTTTACCTCCAAATAAAATACATCGGCAAATTCTACAAGTGTCACTCTATATATTCCTGTCGTCAAATTTGTGCAATTTTTGTCTGGATCGCTCCGCGTAGCGGTGTCGACCAGACTATGCTGCCACTCAAGAAATATCTGAAAATGTATGTGCACTATATCGCAATTGACCCTGTGTTAACTTGTAACAATCTGCCAGTGATTTTCAGTTTGTGTTCGAGTCATATATCAGACATATGTCTGGTTCCGCGCAATCGGCTCAAACCCAGTTCTCAGTGCCCACTATGAGCTTACAACAACAATTGGGCTGTACTAACTCATGCCAGCGCTGTGCTGTCATTGCAAACTGTTGTAAATGTAAATTGATGACCTGGTAATATGGTAAGCTGCCCACCTTGTCGTGTTTGCCATCTCTGCTGTTTTGCATCTGCCTGAGTTTCCGTCACCGAGCAGACATTGCAAATCTTGTTCCACTCTCGCTGGACAGGTTCTGGTTCTGGGGTTATGAAAACCCCAGTTTTCAACACTCGTAGTCACATTCTTTCCCGTGAAGTCGGCCTTCTTTACTATTTTAATGTGTACGCATACTGCATGGAATATATTTCCATATAATACGTATATATATATATGTGTCGAAGCAACAACAATAGTACGTAGTTACATTTTTCTCGTCTTGTGAACTTGACCGGATCCTGTCCAGTGCAAATTTATGTATTCTGGGGGACTCTGCTCACCGACTATAATTTAGTTTCAAAAAGTTTGAACACCAACAACAGCAAACTTTTCGAAAGTGGAAACAACAGAATTTGTCAGGTACCGCTTTCAAAAAGTTTTGTTGTTGGTGGAGTTCAAACTTTTTCAAACTAAATTATATACGCAATGATCGTGCTGAGCAACAACAACAGGAATTTTTGCACAAATTGTCTCTTCAATGCTATCATTGTCAACAAACAAATTTACTATAAACACCATGCAGGCATATATGAGTAATCTTGGGGACTTAACGCAAACTCATGCAGCTCTTGCCAATATCTGCGCTACACAGAACTATTAATAAAACCAGTTGATAAAACTATCCAGTCTCCTCGCAGTTTGTTGTATCGTTTTGTCACAATAGAATTGTATGAATTATGAAAATCTACTCGCCAAAACTGGTAGAAGACATTGACGCAGACGATCCACTTTTGAGCATATTAGATAGTTTCTTCCTATCATGAAGACCTGGCATATTTCGAAATGAGCCACCTTCACAAATTCGCTTCCTTGAAGACTAAACTCTGTGTTCCCGTTGTGATTCCCCAAACAGACTCGTCCACAACTTGGAGAAAATCTCCACATTTATCCATACATCTGCTATTGGCTGAAACCTGCCAGCTGAAACGTTTTGAAACTTGGCGATCCAGACATCAGTACTTTGAGTACTTCCATTTACCTTTACCGGGCGATTCAAAATCCAACGTAACTGTCCATTCATCCAGGAACAGCGCGATTATGGCAGGCTTTGTTCTCAATTCTGATTGGTCAGTCGCGACACGCCTCCAGCATGTGTGACTTCTCTGTCGGAGGTGTGTCACGACTGACCAATCAGAATAGAGAATGAAGCCCGCCATAATCTTGGTGTTCCGAGGGCCTGTTATTTTGAGGGCCTGTGATCTGAATCTATTTAAGGTTAAGACACTCTTAGATCTTTTTTAGGGCCTTGAAAAAAAAAGAGCTTTTTTTGCAATAACCGACTAAATGGGTTGGTCAATCAGCGTTTTTTTGTTTCACTCCTCGGCCCCAAAAAAGGAGTATTGTTATTGCCATTCCCCGGGACGGGAAGAGGGTGATATTGGAATCAGACGAAGGCATGGACAATTAAGCCATGTTAAAGTTCACTTCCTTATTTGAGAAAAGGTCTATGTGCTCATGTGTCCTTAAATAGTGATACATGTAGGATTTGTTGTAGAAATACCTGTACATGATACGTGTAGGTTTTTACAGGCAAAACAATGAAGAAAGGCGTAGATTTTATCAAGAAATCGAACCTATGTCAAAAAACGAAAATCCAGTAAAAACTGAGGTTGCACGATCTTTGACGGATTTGGTTATAATTATTGACTGCGCAAGCGGGGAGTTTTCTTCCTTGGAAAATCTCTGACTAAAGGAGAATGCATTTATCAGGTTTTGAAATTCCCAGCTTCCCAGTCTGAAACTGTGATATAAAGTGATTTTCAAATATAGCAGAGGTAAAAGTTTTGAAACGTGCTATGGGATCATGGAGGGTACTGCTAGAGCATTGCAGAAATGCATGGTTGACTGAGAAATACAGTATACACAGACTTAGAGCCTACAAGAAGCAAACAACCTGCTATTTTGCGTGAGGTACTCTGTATGATGTTTGGTGCACTTGGTTGACAAGAGTTAAGTTCTGTGAGACTTTTACAAGAAGAAATTAATTCAGGGGGTCATTTTCCATACATTGGTTATGGTGTTAGACAGGGTGCCCACGAACAGGAAAGTTGCCCTTGACATTTCCATTGCTGAGAAATAATTGACATGCCCAATCTCAAGAAAATTTTGCAGCCTACATTCCTCCACCTGAAACTAAGAAATAAATGTGAGCTTTCCATTCTCTAACTGCTGCGATAAAGGATGGTAAAATGGAATTGCCTATTGTTTTGGTGATGAAGGTGAAGGCTGAGTCCTGGGGCCAGTCTATCCTCTCCGGCAGGGGGAGTGACAGAGCTCATGGAATTTATTAAAGCCACAGATGGAATTTTGTCTCCAAAATTGGAGCTGATTAAATTTGCATGGGGGGGATCGAATTTGGCAACAAATCATATCTGTCCATCGTTTTGGCCATCTATTAACTACATTTGGCAACAAATCATATCTGTCCATCGTTTTGGCCATCTATTAACTACATTTTTCCATGTGATTTCACCACTTCTTGGATTGCGAACACTATCATTGTGTATCAAAATTATGCATTCATTTGTAAGTCTGTAGGCATACACGAATTTAAATGTGGGATCTTAAATATTAAATCCGGTCATTGTGCAATGCACAATGTGCAATTGATGCCCTATGGGCTTTTGTCTGGAGGGTGATAACAATTTATTTAAAATTCAGGGTGATTGAATTTTAATAGGTTGATTGAATTATTAGAGGTGGCAAATCAAAATATAGTTCTTGAGCTATTTCAACCTTAACCCTATCTGGCCTGGGTGATTTGGGGTGTATCGCAGTCTGGAAGTGCCTCCGCTATATATTTTCACTATCGCTAAGGCTAGAGGGCTGAAAGTGCCAACCCCCCAGGCCAGGTAGGGTTAAGCAAAATTGATGGCAATTCAATTCATGTCTTTGCAGCATGAGGTCATGGATTTTTTCAACAGTGCGATGCAAGAAAGAGGGTTTGGCACACATGCAGTGACAAAAGTGCAGATACCGCCAAAAAAAAAGTATTGTTTTGTCGAGGTAAGTAGAATTGGTGATACTCTCATCATCAGCTTTATCTACCAGGCTGTCATTATGTCCATCATCATGGGTGATCTCATCATACGTCTGGAAGGATCAAATCCTGGCGTTTCAATAGGTCTACAGTGACTAAGAGCTGTCCGGGAGGGGGAAGGTGATGGGGGCTGCAAAGGGTTGGTAGGCTCTCCAAATTCACATCAAATGCAATGAACCTGAAGCCTAATTTGAACATGTACTCCATCTCGGTATTCAATTACTCCAATGCTGTCAAGCAGTTTGACTGGAACTTATACACGTCAGGAGGCTATAGTTGTGATTGTGAATTGTCGAACTTTATCTATACACCATGCAAACATATTGTGACTGGTGACCTTGATGTGGTGAGTGATAAGGATCTGAAATTACTCCTGATGAAAGGACCTAAATATAGAGAGCCAAGAAGAATAAATCTGAAGGCCGACCAGAAGATAGTCCTGTCTGCATTAGAACAGTACGTTATTGATTGGTCTAAGCGAGAAAAAGTTGAACCTACAGTACTCGCTGATTGGCTGGACCTCACCAAGAGCAAGGTCGTTGAAACAATCCGCCATATTGACAGAAGTACTCTTCCCCAAGCAAAACAAGTACTGAGAAACCTCAATTCGCAAGAAGTTCTAGCAAATCTCCAGAGTAAATTCATCATAGTGCCAGCAGACAAAGCTCCGAATAATATAATATTCATATGTAAATATTACTATTACCAGGTGCTGAAGAATTGAGTGTAGACATATCTTCATCAAATATGTCTACTTACTCCCAAACTGCATTTACTCTGGAAGATTTATTTATCAATCACAAAAAGTTTCTCAGGGAAAGAGGTAAATGTCTTCCAACCAATCATAACGACATACCAAAAATATACTGGACTCCCAAAATGCATAAATCACCATACAAAGCTAGATTCATAGCTGGTTCTAGAAGCTGCACCACCAAGCTTCTTTCAACCCTATTGACGAGGGCCCTTCAGGAGGTAAAAGCATTTTGGGAAAGGTATTGTGCCACTATTTCTAAGAACTCTGGCGTGGAATGTATGTGGATATTGAAAAACTCAAAATGTCTTACGGAAGAACTTGATGCTAAAGGTCACATACCGTACCGACATGTATCCACATGCGATTTCTCGACTCTCTATACTACAATCCCTCATCAGGACCTTATTGACCGTATAAGTTCATTAATAGTATCTGTGTTCAAGAAAACTGATCGCAGATATATTAATGTCGGAAGCCATAAAGCATTCTTTAGCTCGACTACGTACAAGAGATATCATTCATGGGATGTTTCTTTGTTTATAGAGTTGCTTGAATTTCTCATTAAAAATATCTATGTGAAATTTGGCAACACAATATATAAGCAGCATATAGGTATTCCAATGTGTACTAATTGTGCACCCCTGTTGGCTGACCTGTATCTGTTCTCTTATGAATATGACTATATGCAGGCGCTTTCAAAAACCGATCCATTCAAAGCCCGTTCCTTCTCATTCACCAAATGCTATATAGACGATCATCTTATTTAGATCTCTATAAAAATGAAGCGGGCATTCTCTCTCGTCGACTTTTATGACAAAAGAGATGATTACAATTTCGACATCGTAAACTATCCATTTTTGGATAGTAATATTCCAGTGGGACCTGCATATGGCGTATACATATCTCGCTTAGTAGCATTTGCTAGATCCTGTGTTAAATGTGATGATTTTAACCAACGTCACAAAACATTGTTGCAGAAACATATAAAACAGGGCTATTGCACCAAGCGCCTCCACTCAAAGTTTCTCAAATTTGGCGATACATATCGCATGCTGATAGCAAAATACGAACGTAGCGTGCAAGATCTATGGCGCTACGTTTCGTAACTTGTGTCTAATTCCGCTTAACCCGGGCTAGGGGCCGTATGAACCCATGTGCTTCAAGATCCTCATGGTACTCATATGAACAGTCACAATCAAAGCGTGACTGAGATACATCATTCTTTAGATGACGACTTTACAACGAATATTATGGATTAAGAATACTGATCAGCGATACGAATTTGATATTTTTGGAACATCATGATGTCTTGCCGGCATCATTGAAAACTGTTGACCGCTTCTCTCTTGCAGGAAACAAGCTTATGTTTATGTATACTATGATTGTCTTTTTTAATTTGGTGCTAATACTGTTATATGGAATATGAAATAGGTCTTTGGATTATGGACGCGGATATTCTCTAATGGACGACGGCTGGATTATGAATGACGGACTAGACGCTTGTAATTGAAAGTTAATACTTGCCTGGAGTATCATTTGATAGAAGATATGGAAACGGCAGAGGAGATATAAGATCATGGGTGTTGTAGCAGATGGCGGAGGAGGGGGTGTCATTAGGCGGGAATGATCCCCTCTCAGAGCAAATTTCATATTTTATTACTGCGCACTTAAGGCCATGGGACAAGTCCTGATTTGTGCCTCCAAATGAAGTTTCATTGAAAATTTCTGTGAGTAACTTCATTTTTGTCCCAAAAAATGCAGGGTTCGTACGGGACCTGGAAAACCTGGAAAGTCATGGAATTTTAAAATAAAAAATCCAGGCCTGGAAAACCTGGAAAATAGAGATTTTGAGGCAAAAGTCATAGAAAAGTCATGGAAAAATAAAACGAGTGGAAATGTCAACAAAACCTGCTTTTTGCTCCGAGTTTATTCCGTCAACAAAGTTTTCGCTAAAACCGCCGTCAAAGTTTCTCGAAGTCAAGTCTTGTCAGACAGGATGCCTTCTATAGTTATGGTAATTTAAATAATTCACCTTCCAAATTTAATTTGAAAACGGCCGATTTTCCCCCTGTCGTGATTTTTTCCATCCTAATAAAACGAAAACGGGAGCATTTTCAATATACCCGTGAAACAATAAATTTGAACACTCCCATTTTCGTTGTGGAGTTCGTGCCGCTGAAAGTAAAGTGAATATGTTACTAAGAATAATTTGTTAGGATCGTACTAAAAACTGCGCAGAACTGCACTGAGCTTAATTTCAACTGCGCATGGATTATTTCATGGATTTTTCTTTATTTGCTGACGAGCAGAATATTGATATTAATAAAACAGACAACAAAATCCGCAAAATGAAATCTGTAGACTATATGTTGCTTGAAACGAGAGAGAATGAAATTATGTTTCACTGCCCGAGATTCGCTTCGCTGGAATGGAATCGTTAATATTAGAGCAGCTTATCCTACCTTATTCGTTATCATTTCACTTGGAATCATTTGATATGTTTTCTTACGTTTGGAATTTCAACTGTCCGTAAGTATATATTGGCAGGTATCAATTTTAAATGCGCGGAAATCGTGTTTCACTCCACTGAGATTCGCTTCGCTCGAACTAAGTCTGATGTGTATGAATTGTATCTGTCCGAACGTAAATTGAGTATAAATTTTAACTGCGCGGAAATCGAGCCTGTAAGCAAATTTGGCATAAAGTTTAACTGCGGGGAAATCCATGGCAGCTTCAGCCCATGCAGATTCTCCTGGATTGAAATAAGTCTGATGTGTATGAATTTCAAAAGGCTAGCGTGTATGAATTTCATCTATCCGACTGAACTTGGTATAAATTTCAACTGCGCGGAAATCGAGCCTGTAGGGTTCTCAGTTTGAGGCACCTACTCGATCAATAGAAAATAATTTATCGGCAATTTGAATGATATTTTCGATGTCTCATTTTCTTTAATAAACAGATGATAATGTTTCCCTCTGTTTGTCCCTGTCAGGGCTTCGGCGTAATAGTTAGTTTGTGCACAACTCCTATGTCGAGGGAGCCATTATTTCATTTCTTTATATCTGTATGATATGTCTCCTACATTTTGACTGCAGCAAGGGAGTAGTTGAGTATTACATTTGTGCTATGGGGAGATGTCAACAGACATTGATGCTGGTGTTTTATTCACTCATCAATCCAGAAAGACCTTTCCATGTAATAAAATGACAGACTTTCCAACAACATGTTAATCCAGTTTATAATCAACGAGGAATCAACTTTATGGAGCGGACGAACATAAAATATGCACCCTGATCTCATCGCTGGGTCAGTCACATTGACATCTCACGAGTGTCGTTGTAGACAAGTCAATGTACTATACAACCCGATCATCATTGCAGGACTTGGCTTGTACATGTGAAATTTAGACGTTTAGTTTGTATGTATTTTCAGTCCTTTACATCGCTGGACATTTCACTTTTTAGTTCATGTTTGATGGGTAATGAACCAAACGTCGGCATCCCGGTACAGATTTAGCCCGGAAATATGGTCGACCGACTGCAGGCACGTGTCGCAATACTGTCATCCCTATTGCTGTAATGGAAACTTCCACTGACCCAGTGTTGTAACCCCACAAGGCTTCCCGACGAATCGAATTGAAAGAGTTCACTTTCAAAATAGGGAAGTAAGGCACAAAAGTTTTAAAGGTTATACAAAATGGTCTCAAAATCTGCTACTTTTTTGTGCTAAATTGTTGTAGAGGTGATTATATAGACTTGTTTTACATTTTTGTATGTTTTCAAACTGACCACGGTTGGAAATAGCAGCAGTAAAGTGCGACAATTTCATGCCCCTTTCAAAACGACGAAAGCTGTGACCACTTGACCTGTGACGTCACAACCTGATTACGATCTCGCTCAAATGCCTGTTGTGACGTCAAAATGTAAGCGACATCACGCTAGAACTCCCACAGTTGGGTGAATCTTTCGTAACAACGCCCGACGTCATAGACTATGACGTTTAGGGCGCAATCGTAATCAGGTTGTGACGTCATGCACCAGAGGTCACGGCTCCAATACGTTTTCCACCACATGTGTGCTAATCGTGTCTTAAAACCCACTTCGACGACATTATTCGAGAAAAAAATACTAATTTGGTGTTTGGAACTCTACTGGGTATGTTTTAATGCAAAGTAGTATAGAGTCATTTGGTATAACCTTTAAACACGCATATCGCATTTCAGCAACAACAACGTGAAGGCAGATTTTTCTTTCGTTTCGTAGACTATATTTTCTTTGTATTTCATTCTTGAAACTTGCAACTCTGGCGGACAAATTCACGACCTATGCAATTTAATGATAATAACATCAACATCACAGGGACTGCTTGAAGTTGAAGAATCCGTGAATCCAGCGTCATATATAATTCGAACACAACCGTTTTTCTGGAATCAGCGTGACAAATAATTCGAAAGTAGCCAATTTTTACTCCTCAGCCCTACGGGCTCAGGAATATTGTTGTGGCCCCAGCAGTGTGTCTGTCCGTCTGTCCGAGCCGTATCGCGAAAACTATTGCAAGGAAGTTCTTGAAACTTACAGGTTATGATCCTTTTATTTTTTACTTGTGCCTTTGAAACTTTCAGGTCTAACCGGTCATTAATTATTTTTTACATTTTTTTTTATTTTTCTATCATTTTCCAGTCTTCTAAAAAGGGATCTCCAAGTATGCATACATTAGGCCTACTTTCATACTGATTTACATACTCTTCCTGGCATGTAGCCTATCAAGAGCTCCATAGTAAAGTTGTATGTCTGCCATATTGGTTCAGTGTGGTGAATGACTGCATGGTCATTGGTTTGGTCTAGAAGTCTATATTCCTCTGCATATTCAGTAGTACGGTATTGCCAGACTAATTGTCGTATCACTACGCTGTTGAGAAAAAAATAGTCTGACATTAAAACTGTGAAAATCGACTTGTTATTTCGTCTAAAAGTTCTCAGAATGGATTTGAACGATAATAAACGCCTGTTTTATCGGAAAATGGCAACTTGTACTTTGTCTTGTAACAGAATTGTAGGAACCTGTGAGATTCTGTCAAAAACGAAAGTAGTCAAAAACGGAAGTAAATTGCTGTCTACGTCATCGCTTTCGGCATTCTCAAAGAGAGCCGTGTCTACCCGCGGGAAAACTGGTGACATTTTTGAATCTCCAATTTCAACGCGAGGCAGCATGACATCACTCGCTCGCGGGTAGACACGCAAAATGGTACATCTTCAGAAAATTTATGACTTAACCTGGAGATCACAAGATCATCAGATAAGCAAGAATAGTGCGATCAGACAACATGCAGGCGAAAGTACGGTATAATTGACGTAATTCGTTGTTTTCCGCGTTTCAATGGTTGATCTTCAATGCAGAATCTAGGTCAACTAAATTTATGTCTGCTGCTTCAAACGAGTAGGCCATAAGTAAAGTTCAACGTTCAGTTTTATTTTTTTAACAACAAAACTTGCATAATGATAGCAACAAAGTACATATCATAGGGCGTGTGAACAGTACTATGTAGTGAATGAAGAACAGAAATGCTGCAACTGCCTTGCCCTGATCAAGTACATGTCACGCTAAGAACCTGGGAGAGGTCATAAATTTTCGGAAGATGTACCGTCTTGCGGTAGACACGGCTCTCTTTGAGAATGCCGAAAGCAATGACGTAGACAGCAATTTACGTCCCAGCATGCCCAGTGGAGGCAGAGAGCGGCTGACAGAAGCCATAAGTTTACTGTTTTCTGAGATGGATTTATACCAATAAAACGGCGATCTGAGATTTCCCGTAGGGTTAGATGGCATAACAAAGGTTTCAAAATTGAGTGGACACCAGTAACACGGTCAGTTAAACAGTTTTTAATGTGAAAACTTTACTTTGTTTTTCGTATTTGGCGGGCAAATCCAATATGGCGCGTGCAATACCTTTTCCTCTCTGTATTATAGGATGACTTAAAAAAAATTAAATTATTTAAATTATACTGAATTTAAATTCTACTGTCCAGACACTGGGGCCTGTGGTAGTGCCCATGTGTTTGTGCTTCCTGCCAACACATCCAATGATGGAGTTTTCAGTTTTAAAATGAACTGTGGTCGTCGGCCAGTACAAGCGGTGTCTCGCATAACAAGTCCTCTAAAATATACTTCATGGAAGATAGCGAAAGATATGGCCAACCCAACGCAAACATGATCGTTGAACTGTTGTTGTTGTTGTTGTTGCACTGACGTGAATGCATTACCAACGGAGATTCGTCAGGGGATGATGGGATGTGATTTTCCGCTATCGGAGTCAGTTTTTCTTAGAGAAGTGAAATTCTCCACAGTATCTGTATGTAATCTGTGCATTTTTATTCTGAAATTTGAAGGAAATCTGTTCAGGATCAAAGAAAATCTCCAATACCTCGCGTGGGTTGCCCCCCAAAGCATTTTTTTTTTTTTTTTTTTTCCAAAGCACAATGACGTTGGGCTTGCAATCTTGTAACATTGTGACTAGGCACTATGAAAATAACATGTGTGGTATTGGAGGTTTGTTTTGATTCGGAATAGATTTCCTTCGAATTTCAGAATAAAAATGCACAAATTACATAGAGATACTGTGGAGAATTTCACTTCTCTGAGATGAACTGGCTCCGATATTTAGCCGAAAATACCATCCCATCGTGATACAGCTCAGTAACACCAGCCGGTTGTAGTTATTTCTTCCATCCCATGGGCCATTTGTAACATTTAAAAAAATTATATTTCTTTTCTTAAAAATATATAAAACAGGGGTTGAATTGTGAATAATATTTTGTGGATATTATTTAAAAATAATTGTTTCACATTAACATCCAGGGGCCGCGGAGCCGGGGGGGCTGGGGGGGGCCCCACTTTTCGGAGCTGTAATGTTATAAGCCCTATCTAGGGGCGACTTCAGCCCCCCCCACTTTATGGTCGAGATAGGGGTCAGCCCCCCCACTTTTAAATATGCTCCGCGGCGCCTGACATCAACTGCTTGAGGACAAATGGACAAAAGACCCGTCCGACACTTAGTTTCAGGCCAGGGCAATAAGATCACAACTGTACATGTTCCCCCCCCCCCCCCCTGTAGATATGTGGATATCTGGTCACTTTTTACCCCTCGGCCATTTTGGCCTCGGGGTATTGTCATTGCCATGTACATCCATCCGTCAGTCCATTAACACATTTTAGGCAAAACCGCTTGAGATACAACCACCAAATTTTCAACACTTATTTATCTAGTGCTGAGTCAGATTCCTATTGAAAGTGGCTTCTCTCGGCCCATATTTTACAGAGTTCTGCCCCTTTACAGATATATTTGTCCCCCGTCGAATTGGAAGAGTTCACTTTCAAAATAGGGAAGTAAGGCACAAAAGTTTTAAACACGCATATCGCATTTCAACAACAACAACGTGAAGGCAGATTTTTCTTTCATTTCGTAGACTATATTTTCTTTGTATTTCATTCTTGAAACTTGCAACACTGGCGGACAAATCAACAACTACACAGGGACTGCTTGAAGTTGAAGAAAAAGAAAAACATTCACGGCGACAGATGGCTGATAAAAACTTTTGGGTCGGTAGCTTTTCGATCAAACATAATACACGGTTATCAATAGATCACAACGATCAGGGTGAAGCGGTCCGCCATTTTGGATCTTCCGTGAAAATCAGCGTCACATATAATTCGTACACAAGCGTTTTTCTGGAATTAGCGTGACAAATAATTCGAAAGTAGCCAATTTTTAAAGTTGCGAGTTTCATCACAGTTGTTTGTTATTGTGGGACATTTTTGATTCAATTATGTATGGCATTTGCATATTAAAATTAGGGCATGCAGCCAAATAATGGCATTGACTTCGCAGGATATCCACCACCAATGAAGAATTTCAGTGTAAAAAATCTTGACATTTCTGGGAAAGTGTGCCGGAAATGGTCATGGAATTTCCTGAAGTTGGTCATGGAAAGTCATGGAAAAGTCATGGAATTTGAGACATCCTAAGGTGTACGAACCCTGTCTATGGATATTCTCTCTTCACATGTATATGTTCCAGTGTTTTCACTTGCACATTATTCAGAAAATTCATGAGACTGATGATGTCCGTTGATTTAAACTTGAAAAATGGGGGGGGGGGGTGAAGAGGGGAGAGAACTCCATGATAAACACACCATGATTGAGGCTTTTATGTAGTATTTGTTTACCGGTTGTTAATTTTATTTGATGTGCAGTATCTCCATTTCCATGGTATGGATTCGTGCCAAACTTCGGGTATACCTTAGCCTTGGGTAGAAGAAGCAGCATATTTAGTTTGAGGTCAATGGAGCAAAGGTCAAGGTCACAAAACCCCAAAACTGAATCTAGTTTGGTGGACTATACTCTTGGATAGGACTCTTAGGAGTTGTCTTCCCTATATACCATTTGACCTTTAGAGTTTTTGAGAGTTTTATCATACAAAGTGTACAAGTGGAAACAGTAGGCGAAGCAGGGGAGGGAATTAAAGCAGTGGGGGGGGGGAGGGGGATGAGAAAAAAAATATTTCCTCATATAATTTTTTAATTACTGACCTTCCTTTTAATTTTTCAGTTCGAGACTGCAGCACTGGCCACCAAAGCAATGAAGTTACATGGTGTGGTATTCAAGCACTGTACATTACGGGTGAACAGACCAACAGGATACAATGAGTGAACCTGCTCTTGAACATTCTGTGTATTTCTGTTAAATCATGGAGGAAAAAAAAACATACTGTGCTGATTGCACTCTCACTAAAATGCAGTGTCACTCTAGTGTGGCTGTGTACACTGTGTTTAAGATTCAAGCTGTTTAGAATGGAGACAGAGAAACCCCGGAGCATAAATCTGTTTTGCAAACACCTCGTTGAACACCTGTAAGCAGGTTAGCTCCATAAAATGAAGGTAAAAACGGTTATTTTTGTTGAATAAAGTCACGAATGTGTTGAACTGAAAAAGAAAAACTCTCTGTAGGCGACTATGTACATCGTCCTGGTAAATTGTCATGACAAGAAACTATTTACATAATAATGCGCTAGTTTCTCGTCAATTTGAATACTTTTGACTTTGTTGGAAAACTACTATAAATATATATATCAAAATATAACTTATGTTATGACGATGAATGAATAAAAAAAATATTATTCATAATGACCTTTTTGACCTCCATTTCAGAGAGGTTGGTATTGCTAACCAGTTAAGTCACTTTCATGAAGCAGAGGGTTTGAACAGTTGTCCACGCCTTAACTTGCACTGTATGATGCATAAGCAGGTCTGGGTCAGTGACTCGGAGAGCTGTATGATGTTTAGCTACAATAATCTGTCCAATAGAAAATAACATCTATCTGATAAAGATTAATTGCTTGATAGTGTACATGCTACATATCTTTCACAGCGTAGACTATTTTCACTGTTGCATGCTCATTTGCTTTTTGAAGAAATTTGTTCAGTCATTTTTCATTTGAGGCAATTGTATATACAAATGTGTATGTTGTATATTTCTGGAAGTTGTTGTTGCAGTTTTCAAATACATGTACTGGTATACATTTCAAAATGTGAATGAAATATTACATCCATGCCCTGAACAGCTGAAAATGTAGTTTTCATTGAGGATTAAATGTTTTTTATACGCCCGCCAAAAGGCGGACGTATTATGTGATGGCGGTTTCCGTCCGTCTGTCCGTGTGTCAGTCCGTTCCCCGTGTCCGGTCTATATCTGGGAGTTTTCTATCTACAGCTCTAATTTTTGGTGAGTGGATACCCTACGGGGAGACGATGTGTCGCGTACCAAAATGAAGGTCAAAGGTCACTGTTGCCTAAAATCAGGAAACCATTGATCATTGACAGTTTTCTATCTACAGTTCTAATTTTTGGTGAGTGGATGCCCTAGGGGGAGCGATGTGTTGCATACGAAATGTAGGTCGAGGTCAGGGGTCAAAGGTCAGTGTGACGGAAAAATCAGGAAATCATTAAAAAAATACTAATTTTTTGTGAGTGGATTCAATAGGGGGAAATGAGGTGTCGCATACCAAAATATAGATCAAGGTCGAAGGTCAAAGGTCACGGACCCAAAAATCAGGAAATTATAAAAAATAACATTTTTTTGTGTGAGTAGATACATTAGGGGGACACAATGTGTCACTTATCAAAATGTAGGTCAAGGTCAAAGGTCAAGGTCACTGTGACCCCAAAATTATAAAATTGTTAATCAAAGTACTTAAAGTACTGATGTTGGGTTTACTTGAATTGTATTCACTGTGGCGTTTAAGATATAGTAATGTAGAAATGCATAGATAATTGGAAGCTTTGTATAGAGTGGCAATATAATATTATAATAAAATAATATTATGTTTGCCGATGCAAAGTCTATATACTGTTCCAAAGAAACTCCCATTTTGTTATATGCAGTAGTTTACTGTGTATGGTTCAAATTTTTTCTTTCAGTTCAATACCTGTTTCAACACCTGTTTCAAACTCCTGTTTTCAATACCTGTTTCAACTCCCGTTTTCAGCAAAATAGATCAACTCAAGATTGCTTCAGCTCCAAGACTGTTTCGCTTTTAACACCCCCAGATATATCAACTCCACCATCATTTATTTCCTTCAAGAGTCACTGTCGCCTGTCGGTGTGCTATCACTCCCCACACAGTCCGGTTGTTGACGCACAACTTTGATTATCAGATAATTACGAATTTGTCTACATTATAGAGAAGCTTTTGAAAAGAACTCACCTGTGATAAATAATAATCTTAACCACAATCACTGCTCAAAGACGAACTGCCTGATCTGAACAAGGATAGATCTGATCAACATTGGGTGTGGAGAATGACCCTTCCCGCCGTAACAAATGATACCGGATAAAATAGAATCATGGAAAGGGAAATTTTAAAAGAAATTGGAAAGATCAACTTTATTGCGATAATGTTCACATTATCAAGTTAAATGCACAAGCTACCGTGCATTGTAAATATGTTTATGACTGTCAAACAGAAGAACGATACTTTTTTATGAATGTTGTAAGGGGCATCAAATGAGAACAGTCTCCGGGCAAGAGATCAAATCTACACATGTGCAGAAGAAAAAAGAAAAAAAAGAGTGATACTAATGTAGGGTTTACCAAGGTAAACCCGACAAAAATCATGATTTTTTGAGTCCATTGAGAAATTACAGGTAGCCGTTTTGTCATGTACTAAAATTTAGATCCAGGTCAAGTCAAGATCACTGTGACACCAGAATCAAGATCAAAGGTCAGTGTGACCTAAAAATCAGGAAATCATTAAAAATTACTAATATTTGGTGAGTGTATTCAATAGGGGGAAATGAAGTGTCGCATACCAAAAATTAGGTCAAGGTCAAAGGTCACTGCGACCCCAAAATCTGGAAATTATTAAAAATAACTTTTTTGTGTCAGTAGATGTGTCACATACCAAAATGTAGGTCATTGTCAAAGGGCAAGGTCACTGTGACTCCGAAATTGTTAAAAATCATGGTTTTTTGTGTCCATTGAGAAATTTCGGGGAGATGGTTGGTCATCCACCAAAATCATGAAATTCATAAAAATTATGATTTTTTTTGTGTCCATTGATACATTGATGGAAGACCATGTGTCGTGTACCAAAATTTAGGTCAAGGTCAAAGGTTAAGGTCACTGTGACCCTCGGGAAATCATTAAGTCACATTTTCATATGCCTGTCGAAGACGAGGTCATGTAATGCGATGTTGCGTTTTGTCCATTCATCCATTCACATTTGTTGTCCATGGGTTTTGTCTCTAGTTCCAAGGTATGGAATGGTATAAAATATCTTACTCGCATGGCGAAGAGGAGCCATGCATCAATTTTCAAAGGTCAAGGTCACAGTCCCCCAAAACTGAATCAAGTTTAGCTGACTATATGTGATAGGTTGGAATATTCAGAGTTCTCTCCCCTACATGTATATGGCATTTGTCCTGTGGAGTTGTCTGCCGTGTTTGAAACAGCTACATTTAGTTAAACTGTTGTGAAATAAAAATCAACATTTACTAATTTAACGGGGAGAGGGGTCCTTTATGAACTTCTTTCCTGTTTATCAACTCAAGAACAAAGGTTTACTCCATCAGCTTCATGAAAAATTCTCTCGTCTGAAAGAAATCCATTTGCAGGAAAACTACTATTTACTTGTGTTTGATTATTGTCAATTTCATTGTGGGATATATGAGCTCTCGGTTCTTGCTCCAAGGTCACCTAGTTTCCAAGAGTTAAGCTCATTTTAGTTTATCATTCAATTTTAGATGTAATATATGTTACATTCTCAAAAGCACAAAATTGTAGACCTTTCTCTGGATTGCTAGCTACCAACTGGAATCAAGGCTATTAAATAACCTTGAAATTTGGACCAATGTAATTCCAGATATACGGGCGTATATTGAAGCCCCTTGGGCTCTTGTTTTTATTGATATTCAATGATAAATGGGGTATTTGATTCACTGCTGCAGATAACTGGTTAATGCAGATTTTTGGTATATCCTTTGACAGGCATTTTGAAATCTGGGAAATTTAAAGTGACAGTAAACCCTCAGACGAAGTGAAGGTCAAATGAAAGACAAATTCCAACTCTATCCAAATATATTTTTACTTCCAATTTAATCCCAAATTTGGGGCTGATAGTTTGAGATTGGAATTAAATCATTTCATCATTTACTGTGTTTCTGTGCTATGTTTCTATGTATAATATCCCTGTTGTTGGTATGATTTGTCATATTTAATGCTGCTATTCAGCAATTACTGAAATTTTGTGTAAGCCTCTGTAATTTCAAATTTGCTTATTTCTGCACAGTTTTCCCAACTTGATAGTTTTAAAAATGTAGATAGATTTGTGGGGATTTTTGCGCGGCTTAGTAACGTTCACTACCACAGCATAGAAATTGATGTATCCCATAAGTGTTGATTGTGTAATATTCAGACTACTGAATAAAACAAATCATTTTTCTTAAAAATAAATGATCTTTGTATGCAAGCAGATACTGTGTTATTGTTTACATTCCAAGAAGCACAACTGATATTATGGTGGGTGTGTGCATGTTACCCATGGTTTTTACCCTTCGGGCAATTGTCGTCGTCTGTCCGTTTGGTTCATCCATTATTCTTGTGGATATGATATCTCGAGTAGGATTATAGCCTGGCATTGTAAATTCACATCACGTATGCATGTAGTGAAGAGTCAGAAGCATATTGAAAATGACTGACCATAACCTATTCTATCAAGGTCAAATTCTAGTATTTGCTATATATATATTTTTTTTTGCAGGATTAATGCTAGGTCTCCAGACTCATATTACAAATGCAACTGATGATTGAATCTAAGCCTCGCCCAGATGACTGACCTTGACCTAGTTTTTCAATGTCCTATACTGTTTATTATGATATAACATGAAGAAATATAGCTAGGCTTATCAAATTGATACTGTGTATACATCTGGCGAAGGTCCAGTGGTGTGCTGAAGATGACTGCAAACCTGGACATATTTTATCCAGGTCAGATTTTATTTACTACATTATTTCATGAAGGATTATATCTACATTGTTCAAATTTATACCACATATGCCTGGACATGAAGTTTAATGAATATCACTGACCTTGACCTATTTCTAACGGTCAAATTTTATATGTTCAAGATCTTCAAATTTATTTTTCATATGCAATTAATTTAGACCACAAAATTGAAGATGACATATCTTGATCTATATTTTCAAGATCAAATTACTTGATTTGATTATGACCTATACAGAAGAGTATATTTAGAGCTAATACTTTGGTCATGGTCTACCGGAACCTAAGCGGGAAGATTTTCCTATCAATTAAGGTCTTGGCAAAAACTGATCTGGCTCTAACTACAGTCGACCCAACTAGATCACATTTATGTTAACCAACATGATGTCAAAGTTCTAAAAATACAGCTTACGCAATACTTGATCGGTGAGTGTAGACAATAACTGATAGCCGAGGGGAATTAGGAGCCCTTTGGGCTATTTTTATCTTGTAGTTCATGTGCACACCATGAATAACCTGACAAAACAACCCTTAGCACGGGCATGAGCAGAATTGGATGCAGGGAAGATCGGACCTGTGGGCAAAACCACCAGATTTTGAATGACACGAAACGGAGTCAATATGGATGTGTTCGAGTACTACATAGCTTTTAGGAGGGAGAGAAGGTTGATTATTGTGACATCAAGTTCTGTTCATTCATCTGTGTCCGTTATGGAGTGGTACTAAACTCTGGACAGGGCAAGCTGTGGTGATATTGTGCACATGCAAAGAATCAAGGGCCTTGGCTGCTCGAACATATCACTTTAAATTATCATATCGCTTTAAATTACTTGGTGGGTTTAACTAACGCACCCAATAGTATACATAGCTTACGTACAGTTCTGTATGCATTACCTCTGAGAGCTTTAAATCAAATAGCCAGAGATGTACAACAATCTGCGTCTTCAGAAAATGTAATATCATCAAAAATCAGTAAAGTATGTCAAGATATAGCATATTTTCGGTTGTATCGTCCAGTGAACATAATCAAAACATCTCAAGATCGGCTTTTCTTGAAACTCAACTACTTAGATAAAGGACTGGACATCATTAATTTACCTCGAATCCTGAATGATCCAGAGGTACGCAATGCTGTACCAAACTATTTCAAGTTCACAGAACCTCCTTGCATTTCATATAAGTATACTAAATCTATAGCCACCAAAATATTCAATTACTCCAATGCTGTCAAGGAGTTTGACTGGAACTTATACACGTCAGGCGGCTATAGTTGTGATTGTGAATTGTCGAACTTTATCTATACACCATGCAAACATATTGTGACTGGTGACCTTGATGTGGTGAGTGATAAGGATCTGAAATTACTCCTGATGAAAGGACCTAAATATAGAGAGCCAAGAAGAATAAATCTGAAGGCCGACCAGAAGATAGTCCTGTCTGCATTAGAACAGTACGTTATTGATTGGTCTAAGCGAGAAAAAGTTGAAGCTGCAGTACTCGCTGATTGGCTGGACCTCGCCAAGAGCAAGGTCGTTGAAACAATCCGCCATATTGACAGAAGTACTCTTCCCCAAGCAAAACAAGTACTGAGAAACCTCAATTCGCAAGAAGTTTTAGCAAATCTCCAGAGTAAATTCATCATAGTGCCAGCAGACAAAGCTCCGAATAATATAATATTCATATGTAAATATTACTATTACCAGGTGCTGAAGAATTGAGTGTAGACATATCTTCATCAAATATGTCTACTTACTCCCAAACTGCATTTACTCTGGAAGATTTATTTATCAATCACAAAAAGTTTCTCAGGGAAAGAGGTATTTGTCTTCCAACCAATCATAACGACATACCAAAAATATACTGGACTCCCAAAATGCATAAATCACCATACAAAGCTAGATTCATAGCTGGTTCTAGAAGCTGCACCACCAAGCTTCTTTCAACCCTATTGACGAGGGCCGTTCAGGAGATAAAAGCATTTTGGGAAGGTATTGCGCCACTATTTCTAAGAACTCTGGCGTTGAATGTATGTGGATATTGAAAAACTCAAAATGTCTTACGGAAGAACTTGATGCTAAAGGTCACATACCGTACAGGCATGTATCCACATGGGATTTCTCGACTCTCTATACTACAATCCCTCATCAGGACCTTATTGACCGTATAAGTTCATTAATAGTATCTGTGTTCAAGAAAACTGATCGTAGATATATTAATGTCGGAAACCATAAAGCATTCTTTAGCTCGACTACATACAAGAGATATCATTCATGGGATGTTTCTTTGTTTATAGACTTGCTTGAATTTCTCATTAAAAATATCTATGTGAAATTTGGCAACACAATATATCAGCAGCATATAGGTATTCCAATGGGTACTAATTGTGCACCCCTGCTGGCTGACCTGTATCTGTTAATTCTCTTATGAGTATGACTATATGCCGGCGCTTTCAAAAACCGATCCATTGAAAGCCCGTTCCTTCTCATTCACCAAACGCTATATGGACGATCTTCTCACTGTGAATAATCCCTATATAAATGACGCAGTGAAGGATATATATCCACCTTCACTGGATTTGAAGGAAACTACAGATAGCCCTACAGGCACATCTATGATGGCCGAGAAGGGACATCGCTGTATTGTGTTATGAATCGGGACCGACACACGAAGGCAGGATGCGAAGTGGCGAAGGCAGGATGCAAAGTCGCGAGGACAGGATGCGAAATCGCGAAGCCAGGATGCGAAATTAAAACAGCGAGGCGCGAAGCGCGAAGTCAGGATGCGAAATCAAAACAGCGAAGCGCGAAGTCAGGATGCGAAATCAAAACAGCGAGGCGCGAAGAGTGAAGTCAGGATGCGAAATCAAAACAGCGAGGCGCGAAGCGCGAAGTCAGGATGCGAAATCAAAACATCAGCATTGCGCATGATCCTATCAAAACGAGGCCGGTTTGTAGCCCTGATTCCTAATATTCATTGTAGGGGCATGCGGTATTATCACTCAGTGATACATGGTTTTGAATTTCGAATAATAATTGAACAAATATATATCAATTTGTGTATTTTCAATTCTGGTTGATAACTGTGCAAGTTATAAATGCACACCCAAAGCCTGTTTTATCGAACTATTTGATTTGGCTGTTTCTGTGGTGGATACTGACGGGGAATTCTGGAAATGAATTAGAACACGGCCGATTTGTACCATACAGAATATACAAGAATATCTCTTTATTTATGCTTATATTTCAAAGGGTTGATGTAAACAGAGAAACAATAAATTGACAATGTTTGGCGGCCTCGGCCTTGACGAATCTCGACTTCGGACTCCAAACTATATGCATCGTCGGATGAATGATGTAACTAGTTTACTGAATCGTTTGGCTTGTATCTGGGTCTAGTTTCAATAAATGTTAGTGTACATTTATTGAGATATCTACTTCTGAGTCGCTTGACTTCGGTCTCGGAGCGTCGATTCCAAAGATGAGGAGGAAAAAAAGAATAGAAATAAAAAATACGGGGCAGCCGAATATTTCGGGACGGGCGGTGATGCTAAACAGGAAACTTTTTTAACCAGCCTAATGTTCGCGAATTATGATATTACCCTGTACGTAGACATTTGGCATGGAGTGACGAACATATGAGTTTTAGACAATAGCCCAAAATTAACCGCTAATTATCTTACTGCTTGTTAATAGTCTATCTGTTTCCGTGTGTATATATTTATTAGCACATAATAAGGATGTATGGAAATATTGAGCCTTGATTTCACATTTTTCATCATCAATCCTAAATTTGTACAAACCTCCATCTTAGAATTGGCCCGGATCGTTTAGGACACAGGGCTAAGTAGCACTGTTGTGTCAGAGATATATATTTTTTTTATTTTTAATTTGATTTGCTTTTTTAATTTTAAAATTTTAATTTTTTTCAATTTTAATATTTCTATTTTTTTTTTTTTAGAATCACTAAATTATCATATAGCTTACTATAATACTCATACGTGGCCATATTTTAAAGCGAGAGACCGTGTTTGCCAAGCATGAAAAATTACACTACATTCAATATATATAAAGACCAATTTATCTGGTAAGCAATAAGTCTCAATTATTCCTAGATGGTATGGCCCATTCACACACCAGGCTAACTGGAAATTTGGCAAGATTGGAATAAAAATGTCAACCTGAACAGTCACCAGGCTGACATAGAGTCTTAAGCAAGCTTTGAGCGCTTCAGTATAAATTATCAATTATTCAGGTTGGTTTTAATCATTCCCGAAACACCAGATCTGAAAATATATTCAAATACCATTTGTGAATTTCTATAAAACATCAGTAATGCAAAGAAAAGATACACATCAGAATAATTTTACTTCCTCCGTTGCTGTGATAACAACAACCAGCAATAATCTTCGATTGCCCCTACAATGTATATTAGGAATCGGGGCTACAAACCGGCCTCGTTTTGATAGGATCATTCGCAATGCTGATGTTTTGATTTCGCATCCTGACTTCGCGCTTCGCTGTTTTGATTTTGCATCCTGACTTCGCACTTCGCGCCTCGCTGTTTTGATTTCGCATCCTGACTTCGCGCCTCGCTGTTTTGATTTCGCATCCTGACTTCGCGATTCGCGCCTTGCTGTTTTGATTTCGCATCCTGACTTCGCGCTTCGGTTTTGATTTCGCATCCTGAATTCGCGCCTCGCTGTTTTGATTTCGCATCCTGACTTCGCACTTCACGCCTTGCTGTTTTGATTTCGCATCCTGCCCTTGCGACTTTGCATCCTGACTTCGCGCTTCGCATCCTGACTTTACATCCTGTCTTCGCGCTTCGCTGTTTTGATTTCGCATCCTGGCCTCGTGACTTCGCATCCTGACTTCGCGCTTCGCATCCTGACTTCGCATCCTGATTTCGTGCTTCGCTGTTTTGATTTCGCATCCTGGCCTCGCGACTTCGCATCCTGCCCTCGCAACTTCGCATCCTGCCTTCGCGACTTCGCATCCTGCCTTCATGTGTCGGTCCCGATTCATAACACAATACAGCGATGTCCCTTCTCGGCCATCATACACATCTTATTCAGATCTCTATCTCTATAAAAATGAAGCGGGCATTCTCTCTCATTGACTTTATGACAAAAGAGATGATTACAATTTCGACATCGTAAACTATCCCTTTCTGGATAGTAATATTCCAGTGGGACCTGCATATGGCGTATACATATCTCGCTTGGTAGCATTTGCTAGATCCTGTGTTAAATGTGATGATTTTAATCAACGTCACAAAACATTGTTGCAGAAACTTATAAACCAGGGCTATTCCACCAAGCGCCTCCACTCAAAGTTTCTCAAATTTGGCGATACATATTGCATGCTGATAGCAAAATACGAACACAGGGTGCAAGATCTATGGTGCTACGTTTCGTAACTTGTGTCTAATCCCGCTTAACCCGGGGCTAGGGGCCGTATGAACCCATGTACTTCAAGTACTCATATGAACAGTCACAATCAAAGCGTGACTGAGATACATCATTCTTTAGATGACGACTTTACAACGAATATTATGGATTAAGAATACTGATCAGCGATACGGATTTGATATTTTTGGAACATCATGATGTCTTGCCGGCATCATTGAAAACTGTTGACCGCTTCTCTCTTGCAGGAAACAAGCCTATGTTTATGTATACCATGATTGTCTTTTTGAATTTGGTGCTAATACTGTTATATGGAATATGGAATAGGTCTTTGGATTATGGACGCGGATATTCTCTAATGGATGACGGCTGGATTACGAATGACGGACTAGACGCTTGTAATCTTATTATAAGAGGTGACTAACTTGGAGATGGGAGAAAAGTAGTTTTAGTTGTTGCCAGTGATACTTGATGTATATGCTCCAGAATGATGTGATTGCATGGCCCTTTTTAGTGCCACCTATGTATGGTAGCAATCCTGGAATTTTTGGTTTTTGCCCAAAGGGTATTGTCGTCGTCTGTCCGTCTGGCTGTCCATCTTTCTTGTGAACACAATATCTCACGAAGAATTTTAGCAAGGCATTGTGAATTCATACCACATATGTATCGGGTGAAGGGTCAGAAGCCTATTAAAAATGACTGAACTTGTCCTATTTGTCGGTGTCAAATTCTAGTATTTGCTATATTTTTTGAAGGATTAATGCTGGGGTCTCCAAATTCATATTATATATGTAGCTCGTGATTGACAAGAAGCCTATCCCAGTTGACGGACCTTGACCTAGTTTTTATAGGTCATATACTGTTTATTATGATATTGTAACGTGTTTTTCCTCCGTCGATCAGACGGAGGTCTAGGAGCGCAACGTGAAATCTCCCGCCAAATAATTGTCATATGGGGAACCCACGACTCGTGTGATTCCCAATAGGGATTGCCATGGTTCCCGACGAAATTTTGAACACAAATATTGGACACAAATGAATGCTTACGTCACAAAATGTGTGTATCCTTTGCAGCGCTTCCACCGGGTCTCTTTATTCGAGGGTACTAAATTCGCGCGTCTACTTATAGCTTCGCGCTGGTACAGATGGCCGGCATGCGACGAAGACAAACCTGCGCTTTCATAAAATGTAAATTTTCACGAAAGAAAAACTCGCATTCTAGATAGTATAATTGGAAACTTCCTCGAGAATCTCGGAATCGGCAAAAAGGTAAAGGACGAGTGTCATTCACCAGGATGCGAGTCGGAAGTGAGAAGTCAAATTCAAAGTCAGAGGTCAAAAACGTAAAACTCCGAAGAACTCTCTCGGCTTTTTCTTTTCTTTTTTTTTTAGTTGGGGGGTGAGGGTTGGGGAGATAGCGACTGAAAAAATATATCTTCCCATGCTTCAATCGTTATCTGTGAATCCGATCAACAACCTAGCCGGATAATCTTTCAAAAATTATCCGTCGTCTGGGTATTAAAGGTTGAAGGGTAATCGGAAGCTCGGACTGTGATACAGGCAAAAACAGTTGTAGTCTAGAAAAATAACTGGCATGCACTCTATGGAGAAGGGCCTCGTGAGGCACAAAGTGCAATTTTTTGTTGTTGTTTATCTGCAAATCCGCTCAACTCGATGGGTATCTTTCACTTGTTCTCACAGTTGCCTGGCCTGTGTGATATTGGGTGGTCGATAGCTATAGAACCTTTGCTGTGTAGGTGGGCGTCGCTGTTTTTCCCTACACAGCTGTAGTTCCTTCCCGTACCAGGAAGTTTTGGCCTCCGAAACGCCTGCGTTTCGGAAGATTTAACGGCTGCACATACAAGAACACAGTAGCTGGTGATAATAAAATGTACCTCGTTATTCTCTTTGTAGTCTTTTGTCACTTCCCTCCAAGTTAGAACTCTCGGTATTCCCTCATTCTTAAGTTATCATCAATTGTTCAAGATTCTCGGGGATTTGAATATTCAGCTGACCTCCATTCAGCTGTCAGTGATGTAAATTTCCCTCGCACGGACTTTGCCGGAGATGGCGGTGTCTTTGAAAACAAGCCGTGGCGCATGCGTGATTATTCGGATCAATTCGATGACGGTCCAACGAATGCGCGTGTACGTGGGCGTGGCTAACGGAGACATTCAAAATATGAGACCAAAATATGTCAGAAAACTCCGTGAAGGCGTGATTAAAAGATGATATCTCAAGAGGAAAATGAGGTATAGTTTATTACTATTCGCTGCCGTTTTATTTCGTGTGCAGTTAGGATATTGGACAACGTCATTCAAAGTTCAATGTGTGGGATGTATTGTGTATAGGAGGAACCTTGGCTGTGAGTCGATTACAGAGCCATTCGAGACTACAGCCATTCCTGGGCTAGGTGGTCGAAGTCTACGTATAGTTTTTTTTCAATAAATTGTGGAAATTAATATAAACATATATACAGATATTTTTTTAAATAGATTTTTTTATAAGTGTATTTTTCTTTCATCTTTGTGGCTTTTGAAAATTTTGAGATTTTTGCGAGTCTGTCCATATTTAACTAAGCGACGTCCAAGCGAGCTAATGTACGCGCGTTATATTCATATCAAATATGGTGCGGCTTGTGTTCAATGAGGCTTGGAATGTTTATACAATTAATTTTCTTCTCACTGTTACACAATAAATATTTGCTGTGTGGAATCCAGTCATTTGTTCCATAGGGGCAATATTCTCATCAGCCATCACCATTCAATGTGAATGTGATACATGTACAAGTCCATGGTCATTGATACAGTAAGGTGAAGGCGCAGGTGACCTGTAACACCAGTATACAAAATTATACCGAGCGCATTGAATCCTCATCATATGATGTTGAGACAGATCAGAACGAAGTGTCGGTAAAATCAGGTGTGTGTTGAAGAGCATTCTCTCATCAATGATGATGCTATACTGTACACATACAAAATATGAAGTGTTGCTGTGTTGGGCCTATAGCACAAAATCACAAGCAAGTTGGTACAACTAGGCACACGGTGTCTCATTTCTGCCGCTAACGTGTCGATTTGGGTGAGGGGATCCTCTCAGGGGGAGGTGGGGGTGGGATGGGGCCTAATATCTCAAGCACTTTTCCAGGTTTTCCATCAATATACTCTATTCCATACCCCAATATTTCAAGCACGTCAAATCAAACAAAAATTATTTGCTGGGAATGTGACTTTCACATCCCTGTCTGGACATGCTAGTGCGGAACCCTCAATCCCAGATTAATTACCATTGATGAAGCTAACGTCCAACAAATGCAAAATTGAGCTTGGCATCCGGCCGTATGTTATTCAGTGATGTATTACGCTACGGACCCTGTTGCCTCGACGGAGGTCTTTGCGCTCATCCAGCGCTTGTTATATTTGGTAGCGTCTCACGTTACCTATATTTAGTGTCTGTTTCTACTAAGACTCTGGCCCCTGATTTTATATGAGAGAAAAGTCAGGGATAGAAGAGGGAATAGGAAAACACACTAACAAAGTGATTCAAAGATATTACGAGTTTATTTCTTCCGTTTTCCTCGCGTTGTAATACATGATTTGTCAGGTAAGAATAACAACAATGTATAATATTAAGCTCGTCTTCTTACCCTGTCTTCCCTGAACGGTAACGTCAGTTTCATGCTGTCTGCACGGCACATGCGACGGCTCTCCTGCCGTATCACCAGATTGACAATAATGACCGTGTACTACCGGCTCCCCGGTCTCACTTCACAGGTATCTGCCGTCCACGCTTCCCGGCGTTGAAGCCGTCAGTAGCCTGTTAATCCAGTAGACTGGCTCCCCAGTCTCACCACTCACACTATGTGATAACTACACCAAGCATCTACCAGCGTTGAAGCTGGCTTGAGTGTAGTCTATGTCCCCAGTTGTAGCTGGCTCCCCAGCTATACGACTATCCAAGTGCCTGTAAGACGTTGAAGCCTTCTCCGTCCGATCCCTGTTATCGCAGAGTGTTGAAACTCTTACAACCGAGCGAGCGTCGAAGCTCGCCCACACCAAAGTGATGTGTATAGCAGGAATGCCTCCTTATATACCCTTGGCCGGCTCACGACAATCAGCCAATCAGCAGCCTTCGTTCAGCGCCCTCTATCGTCGAACGTCTAGCTCGCACATGCGCACTATCATTTGTTCTCTAGACTGCACAGAGAACAGACGTGTTAATTACATTGGCGTATATGCCATGTTATAACACTATAACATGGGGTAGAGCGGGCTGAGTATTTCCTATCTTTACATGCCTGCAGATAAACTTGCCACACTACCCACGCCTCCATCTACTGGCGTCCTCGTCAGTATTCTTGCATTAAGGAAAACGTTAATCAACAAGTTCTAATTATACGGGTTCATCATGGATTGAAGAAGTCAGACATCTCGCCATTCCTCCCAGTTCTCGGTGGTTTTGGTTTCGGATTTCATTTTGCCGGTTTCGTACCATTCGTACAGGGTGACGATTTTCTCGCATCGAACCTTTACCTGGCCCGGCTTCTGATTGTCGGTACTTCCGCCGTCTGATTCGTCACAACTGGAATCCTCCTCAGCTGCGTTGTCCAATGTAGCACTAGATCAGGCTCCTTTTCTTTTGCCTTGGATTCGTCTACCTTAAGCGAAACGGGC
Organism: Hanleya hanleyi; assembly: GCA_036873755.1. Lineage (NCBI taxonomy): Eukaryota > Metazoa > Mollusca > Polyplacophora > Lepidopleurida > Hanleyidae > Hanleya > Hanleya hanleyi. The sequence goes on from JAVTVY010008461.1 coordinate 362,875, forward strand.
ACGACAGTTGGACTCTTCGTCGTGGTCCCCTCCCCGGATGTTGCTCTTGAAGGGCTTGTTTTGGAGCTGCCCGACGACTTCCTTGCGAGAGCGGATATTTCTTTCGGTGGCTGCGCCAGTTCCCGAGGATCGTGCGGTCTCTCTATCTGCACAGGTTGTGCCACTGAGCGTACAGTGGGTCTGGCAGAGCTCGGTGAGGAATCTCTCCGTTTCTTTCCAGTGTACAGCGTTGGCTCCGGCCATTGCCTTTTGGTCGGGTCCAACGAAAAGTCTGGAGGCACCTGTAAGGGTTCACCCCTTTGCCTTGCCGGAGGGTACGGCTCTCCCTTCGGCCATCCATGATTCTTCCGGAGATGCTCACTCAGATGTTGTTTCTTGGAGTAGTCGCAGTAGCAATAAGGGCAGGACACTACCTGGCTAGTGGTGTCTTCTCGTCGACTGTCCATCTTCCTCCCCCTGTAACGAGAGTAAAAGATCAGGTGAGTATTGTGAATTGGTAGTTACATTCAAGCATTTATGTACAGATATTTCCCTATTTAAATCCATAGCCTGCCAATAGGTAGGCATAGAAGGGTTTCCGCTAGATTGATATAAAACGTAGTCCCCAAATCTAGCAGGTTGTCGACGTCTTCTCCGTTGAGGGTTTACTATCGGCTCATCCAGGCTCTCTGAGACGGGGCCGTCGCCTGCGGCCACCTCGCCGTCATCTGTATCCCCACATGGAGTTAGAACATAAGATCCATCAGCTTCTTGCATGCTCTGGAGATCTTGTGGAGGATCATCATCTGCAAAATCCGTTTCAGATTCACTGTCTTTCCTCGTGAAGCAAGGCTTCAGCCGGTCATGATGAACAATCTGATATTTTCCATCGCCGCTCTTAATGCTGAACGTAACATCTGACAAGCAATCCACTGCGAAAGGTCCCTTCCACCGATCCTGCAGTTTGGGAGCAAGGCCACGTTGTTTAACTGTTGTGTGAAGATATACCAAATCACCGGGCTCATACTTATGACTGCGAGTCTTCCGGTCGTAATATTTCCTTTGTTTTCTAAGACTTTTCTCCATAATTTCTCGAGCATCGTCGTGAATTTCTACCAACCGAGTCCGCAAGGTTTCCACCCATAGACTGGGTTCTCCTCGCTCATTTGGTGCAGCACCTATTGTGAGGTGTACCGGCAGGTTGACCTCACGACCAAGCATCATCATATTTGGGCTATTTCCTGTAGACTCATGAGCTGCCGCCCTGTATGCCATCAGTGCGAGAGGGATCTTGAGGTCCCAATCAGTCTGGTCTTTCTGAATCGTGCTGTTCAACATCTGCTCGAACGTCCGGTTGTGTCTCTCTACCAATCCATTAGATTGTGGATGGTAGGCTGTTGTTCGAGTTTTCTTGACTCCCAGTAACTTGCACATTCCCTGCATCAGTTTGCTTTCAAATTGGGATCCTTGATCTGAGTGAATTATCGACGGTACTCCAAATCGAGAAACGTATGTGTGGATAATTGCATCTGCTACAGTTTGTGCCTCTTGATTAAGAAGTGCTACCGCCTCTACCCATTTTGTGAAATAATCGCTCATAACCAGTATGTAGGCGTTGTTCCTATCCGTTCTAGGCAAAGGTCCAAGTAGATCGACGCCCATCCTTTCTCCAGGTGTCCCAGTCAGTATACCGCGATGGGGTCCTCTTCTCCTGCGCCCAGCGTCCTTTCTTCGAGCGCATACCACACACGTGCGGCACCACAGACGAACGTCCTGCTGAAGTCCTGGCCACGTATAAGATTGCCTAACCTTCGAAAGAGTCTTCCTGACCCCCAGGTGTCCACCAGTTGGTCTGTCATGGCATTCACGCAATATTGTCTTTCTGAGAGACCGGGGGACCACAAGTAAGTTCCTAAGAACATGACCTCTTTTGTCGTACCATTTCCTCACAAGAACTCCGTCTTTCAAGATTAGCGCTGCCATCATTCCCCAGAGACTCTTAGTGACCGGGCCATATTTACTCACTTCGTCCCAGGAAGGTCGTTCGTTCCTGCTGATTGTACAACAGGTTGTAGTTCAGGGTCCTCTGCTTGAGCTGTTCTGATCGTGGAATTCGGTGGTTGGAACTGGATTACTTTAACCGAATCGTTATTATTAGTGTCATTCTCTGCTGGTCGCCGACTGAGAGCGTCAGCATTTCCATGTTTACGACCAGGCCTATGCTCTATGGTGAATTGGTAGGTACCAAGCACTTCCAACCATCGAGCAAGCTGTCCCTCTGGCTCTTTGTAATTCATTATCCAGCGTAGTGAAGCATGGTCGGTGCGTAGCAAAAACTTCCTACCATACAAGTAATACCGAAAATACCGCATGAAATGAACAACGGCGAGTAATTCTCTCCTGGTGACATTGTAAGCTCGCTCGGACTTACTCAAGGTCCGACTGGCGTAGGCGATGACACGTTCTCGGCCCTGCTGAACCTGAGATAAGACTGCTCCTATGCCTGTCCCGCACGCATCGGTATCTAGGATGAAGCCAAGGCTGGGGTCCGGCATTGCCAATACCGGACTTGTTACCAACTTGTGTTTCAGCTGCTCAGAGGAGTGCTGGCAATCCTCCGTCCACACGAAGCTGTTATTTTTCCTCGTTAAGTTGTGCAAGGCGGCCGCAATAGTGGCAAAGTTCGGAATAAATCGGCGATAATAGCTGCATAATCCTAAAAATCCACGCAGCTCAGTTAGGTTGGTTGGAACAGGCCAATCCTGAACGGACCTGATCTTCTCGGGATCAGTTTCAATCCCCTCGCTTGAGACTACATGTCCGAGATATTTCACTTTCCTAGCGCCGATCACACACTTCGAAGGCTTGAGCTTCAATCCATGCTTCCGGCAACGTTGGAGGACGGTCTCGAGTCGATCTAACATTTCCTCGAACGTTCTGCCGAAGACAATCACGTCGTCGAGATATATTAGACAAGTTTCATACTGGAGTCCCCCCAAAATGGCTTCCATAAGTCTCTCAAATGTTCCAGGGGCATTGCATAGCCCAAACGGCATGACTTTGAATTGAAATAAGCCTTTCCTTATTGAGAATGCGGTTTTAGGCTTATCTTCTGGTGCGATTTCCACTTGCCAATAACCCGCCATCAGGTCCAACGTACTCCACCAGGTGGCTCCCGCCAACGCATCCATCGAATCATCAATCCTGGGAAGTGGGTAGGCGTCTTTCTCGGTTATCTGGTTCAGCGCTCTGTAATCGACACAGAATCTTTGTTTTCCGTCTTTCTTTCTTACGAGAACGACTGGTGCCGACCATGGGCTCAGAGACGGCTCAATCACGTCTCGCCTTAGCATCTCGTCAACCTGCCTATCAATTTCTTCTCTAGCATGAATTGGCGGTCGTCTAGGCGGAATTCGTATTGGAGGCGATTTACCAGTTTTAATATGGTGCTGGACTTTCTTAGTTCTACCCATGTCATCGTCATCTGTGGCAAATACATCGGAATACTTATTAAGCAGCTCTTTTACCTTTGAGCTTTGTTTGTCCGTCAGATCTTCTGAAGTTTTCTCCAGTAGCTTGGTCAAATGGTCTGGACACTGTACATTGCCAACTTGCTCGTCCGTTGGAATTATATCCACACTCGAAAGTTCACCACAGGTAGTTCCAGCTCCCAATACCACAGAGTTGTTTCCGAGATTAAGTAACCGGATCGAGGTGACCCCTTCCTTGGTAACAGTGTTTAGTGATCGCCCTACCAAGACGCCATGTGTCTCCGTTAGCCTTGGCCAGTTCTCGAGTAGTCCAGTGGTCAGTGTCGGTCCATCCTCCAACCTGCCTTGAACACAGATCTCGGTCGCTGGAGGAATAGTTACTGTCTGTACCAAGCTCACTCGTCGACAGCCAAATGTCCCGGCAACCTCACATTGTATTGTTTTCCCTTCGAGTTTTATCTGTTGTTTTGGTACATCGACAATACACAAATGCTGACTCATGAAATCCAACCCAAGGATAACGTCCGCTGAAATGTTTCCAACAACCATTTTCTGTTTTCTTCGGGTTCCTTCTAAGAATAAAACCACTTCAATTGACCCTGCCAGGGACATATCTGTTCCATCGGCGATCCGTAGAGATGTTATGGATGATTCCTGGATAGCATCTTTGCAATCTGGCAAAAGGTTGTCCCAGACGCGTTTCCCTAGGATGGAAACTGATGCCCCTGTATCAATGCAACAGAGAACTTCCGTCGGTCCTATATATCCTCTAATATACAGACCTGCCTCGTCTGCAACGTGGTGTGTTGAAGGCTGACCAGAAATTTCCCCAGTACCATCCTGTTTTGTAGAGCTAGTCGTAGCAGGGAGTTTAGGCAATGCTTGCGTTGAAGAGGTTGGCTTCCATTTTGGACACGAAGCCATCAAATGATCTGTTCCGTCGCAATTCCAACACTGCCTGGGATTACTGTTACGTCGATAACCCGGTCTGTAATTTTGATTTGTGGTGTTCGCCTCTCTCCCTCCACGCCCTTGTTGTCCCCGTCGAATCTGCCATGGTTTTAATCTCCTCCGTGGCTTTTTAGACATGATCTTGTTCAGCAGCGTTGTCATTTCAGCTCTTAACTCTGTCTCGGAATCATCATCCGATTCGTTTGACTTCTTCTCCTCAACGTCAGCCGCAGCTCTCGCTGTAGGCTTCCTATGCTGTGCTAAATGAAACGCTTCTACTTCTACCGCCGCCTGAACGGCGTCTTCCACCGTTTTTGGTCGAGTCTGCCATACTCTGAACCTTGTCTCCTCAGATATTGCCTCTAAAAATTGATCTTTGGCCAACGCATCATGAAGATCGTCTCCTGCGTCCGGGTACGCCATCTGGGCTAATCTTAATATAGCCTGTCCAAGTTCAGGCAACCCTTCTCCTCGATTCCGTACCCGTGACTTAAGTTGCGATTTATACAGGTCTGTTTGGTTTGGGGGTGCGAATCTTCGTTCTAATGCATCTTTCAGCCGTTCAAAGTCTATTTCCCCAGGCTTTGCACGCAAACTGGCCAGGGTTTGCTGCGCCTGTCCTCTCAAAGATACAGCCAGATACTGTCCTTTCTGCATTGGCGTCCATCCATTTAAAGCGGAGCAGTGCTCAAAATGCACCATATAATCCCTGTACGGAGCGGTTCCGTCAAACGTCGACGGTTTCATCAAAGCCTTTGTTGGAAATGTTACTATTGTCTTTTCCTTTTTTTTCCTGTCGATAAGAGTGGGTTTGCCATTTGGCATGGCGCCCATCATCCTGTCACCACCATGAGGCACATCGTCAGTACTGGAATCTTTTCCCACGTTGAGAGATTCCAACTGAGCTTTAAGACGTCTTATCTCCCCAGATAAGTTTGCAATTTCACTGTCTGATTTCGGAGTAAAGCGGCTTTGTATTTCTCTCTGACCTCCAATGACAATTCCTGCGTCGTTGGGAGTAGTGGAATTTTCCCCCTCCATACTACTACATTGACGTTGGACTTCATGTTGCTCCGTTTGCGGTGAGTTTCGCCTCCGTCTACTAGACCTAATGGTTTCCTCCATGCTTGCAATATGTTGATCAATTTCGTCTTCTACAATCGACATCTCTCTCTGAATTCCCCCGAGAAATTCCGTACTTGATATCTCCGGTGATCTTGCATGCACCCACGACATGTCCAAGAGACCTTCCCGCCTTCCAGCCATCGTCCTAGATAAGTGAAACGGATCCCACCGCTTGCCACCAGTGTAACGTGTTTTTTATATTTGGTAGCGTCTCACGTTACCTAGATTTAGTGTCTGTTTCTACTAAGACTCTGGCCCCTGATTTTCTATGAGAGAAAAGTCAGGGATAGAAGAGGGAATAGGAAAACACACTAACAAAGTGATTCAAAGATATTATGAGTTTATTTCTTCCGTTTTCCTCGCGTTGTAATACATGATTTGTCAGGTAAGAATAACAACAATGTATAATATTAAGCTCGTCTTCTTACCCTGTCTTCCCTGAACGGTAACGTCAGTTTCGTGCTGTCTGCACGGCACATGCGACGGCTCTCCTGCTGTATCACCAGACTGACAATAATGACCGTGTATTACCGGCTCCCCGGTCTCACTTCACAGGTATCTGCCGTCCACGCTTCCCGGCGTTGAAGCCGTCAGTAGCCTGTTAATCCAGTAGACTGGCTCCCCAGTCTCACCACTCACACTATGTGATAACTACACCACGCATCTACCAGCGTTGAAGCTGGCTTGAGTGTAGTCTATGTCCCCAGTTGTAGCTGGCTCCCCAGCTATAGGACTATCCAAGTGCCTGTAAGACGTTGAAGCCTTCTCCGTCCGATCCCTGTAATTGCAGAGTGTTGAAACTCTTACAACCGAGCGAGAGTCGAAGCTCGCCCACACCAAAGTGATGTGTATAGCAGGAATGCCTCCTTATATACCCTTGGCCGGCTCACGACAATCAGCCAATCAGCAGCCTTCGTTCAGCGCCCTCTATCGTCGAACGTCTAGCTCGCACATGCGCACTATCATTTGTTCTCTAGACTGCACAGAGAACAGACGTGCTAATTACATTGGCGTATATGCCATGTTATAACACTATAACATGGGGTAGAGCGGGCTGAGTATTTCCTATCTTTACATGCCTGCAGATAAACTTGCCACAATATGGCGCAGCGCCCTCTGTTGGGGAAACCCCGGAACTAACTTAGGAATGCAGCTGAGCTTTACAACATCAACCACAACACAAAAAGCAAATAAAAAATATTTTTAAAAATCGAAAAACAAATTTAAAAATTTCCAAAAAGTATCTATTACAACATTAATAGTTTAACAGTATTTTTATCGGTGCTGTTTTTGGATGTGTGTCGTCTGCTTGCAGTTCGTTCACCGTACTGAATTTTATGCTCACTCACCTGTCACTGTCATCTTACGAACACAAATAATCCGAATCTACGCATCAACATTGGCCCTGGGTGTATATCTTGTAAAAAGTTCATTTCATCGTATTTAGTATTCAAGTTTGTTCTGTATTCTCGCTGTGTTGGACATTTGCTCGCTGGTTTATTGAACTTTGAAGTTGCCGGCGATCGTGCTGATATCATGACAGGCGTGTTCAGCGATTCTGACACAGGTACGTCCGAGTACGGGAACTTTGACATTAGCAATGATTCGTTTTCCGATGATATGGGAAGTGATAATTTTTCGAGTGCTGGTGATGAGCTACTTCTTGATGTTGATAACCAACAATCCCAGGAAACATCTCGTCCAGAACCAAGCGAAGAGTCGATCGTGGTCCCCTCAACATCTCGTGCTCCAACATTTGTGGAAAACGTGAACCCCAACATACACTTTGTGGAACGTATGAAGAACAGGAACACTGAACGAAAAACGCAGGGCACTGTGAAGGCGTTCCGCAACTGGCTCAACTCTGCTCCACGTTTGGAAACAAGGGAAATACAAGACATTCCCCCTGTGGAACTGGATAATTTTCCCGGGCTTTTATTCTGAGCATCCGAAAATTTGACGGCTCTGAGTACGAACCAGACACTCTTACGAGTTATCAGCGGGGTGTTGACAGGTATTTACGGGACAAAAACTATCCATACAGTCTTCTTTTTGACCGACAATTTAAAACCATCCGCGACGTGCTTGCCTCAAAAGGGAAGGAACTGAAGCAAAAGGGCAAAAGGAACCACCCCAATAAATCCTCCCCTCTAAGGGACCGTTCAAAATTTATCTTGAGGGGGGGGCCGGTGGAAATTCAGCTGATGACCCTAAGTTATGTGTGACCCCCCCTCCTTTGGCTGGAAGGTTACCAGTGACCCCCCCTCACCTGATACCATATTTATCAATGACCCCCCCATCTCACCACAAACACACGCCCAATTCCAACGAATCCAGGTCATTTCCCCCAGTGGACATTTCCTCCAGCGGACATTCCCCCCATGGACATTTCCCCCGGTGGACATTTCCTTCAATGGACATTTCCCCCACCCTATACTTTTAGGTTATTTTGAACATAGTTTTTAAATAATTTGGCACATCATATATTTTATAGCACATTTTTAAACAATAAAATGGATCACATAGTGATAACATATAAATCATATACATATATATATTTTAACATTTTAAGAAAACATTATATCACATTGTGGTAAAATAAAAGATGTATTTTTTAACAATATTATTTTGTTATATTTTTTACCTCAGTTTTCACTTCAGTTAGGTTTTATTCTCATCAAATGGCTTCATGACACCGACCTACGAACAGTTAATGTTACGCTATATACCATGTATACATCTTTTATATTGTTTTAAAATGTGCTGACTGTATAATACTGATAGATACTGTGTATATGTATAATAACTTATCACTTTGTGACTCAATTATCATAAAACATCTGGAAATCCTTATATACAGAAAAAACAAATTGCGTTATTACAAAATTATTTAAAAACCATGTTCAAAATAACCTAAAAATATAGGGTGGAAGAAATGTCCACTGGGGGAAATGTCCACTGGGGCAAATGCCTACTGGGGGAAATGTCCGTACACCATTCCAACATAGCCAGGGGCACTAAATGATGCAGTGTGGAATTATATTAAGACCGATTGAAAACACGTTAATAACATGAAGAGCTATTCGTTGATAAAGTGATTCGCGGTATGGTATTATAATATAATATAATGCTTTATTTATTTCATGAGGATTGTACACAGCCACAAGGCCACAAGGTACTCTCCTCGAACATATATACAAAGGATATACATTATATAGGTTCAATGTTTCAATTTCATGTGTTAAAACGGGGAAATAATTTAAATCGTGTAGTGGGAAATGAAATATTTTGAATATACATGTACAAATAAGAGTAGCAACATTAAACATGTTTATATAGAAAAATACAATATCGACTCCATACAAACAGGCATATCCACAGCCAGAACATAAAATATATATTACATACAAGTTACAGCCCGTTAAGGACATGAGCATGACATGATATGCATACTACTGTAACAAATATATACATTCAATGTACAACCCTATGATTTGCTAGATTATACATATGAAAAAGTGACAGGGAACGGGACACAGTTCTGCAGTACAACATTTAACTGCGTTTAGCTGGGAGATTACATTCTGTATGATGTATTTATTCGCATTCACCGGTTTGAGATAAAATTATGTCATACTGCATCATGATGACAGATAATACTACGTACAACCGCTCAGGGAAACAATGGGGTTATGTTTGTTATACTGACACAGAGATAAACTTTATAAAAATTCGGACGAATCCGACATGATTAATTTCATGCATTCATCATGTCGGCTTCGCTACAAAAACCCTGCAAAAAATAGACGGTGTTTTATTATTATAAAACTATTAAAATTGTTATATTTTATAATATTATCCTCATCATGACATTAACTACCGTCAGTACAACTTGTCTTGTAGTACGCCACAATTTATTTCTTCAACTTTGGGGCAGCATAAATTATTGAATGGTTTGTTTCAGTCTCAAAATGCAGGCTATATTCATTTAGCTAGTCAATGTCCACAATGTCCAGGCTGCACTGCACCTGGATGTGTTTAGATAAAGGGTTTGCTAGATGCACTGTGTAGTAACTCAAATCTAGCTGGTATGAATAGGGGCCTAGCTTTTAATACATCTTGAGAAGAGTAAATATGATTATAAAGCCATTTACCGGTCTCATGTCCTACTACACTACAGGAGGTTTGTACAGAGATTAATGCTAACAGAACATAGGTCTATCTATGGTACTGTATGCTGTTTAGGCTTATGATAAACCAGAGCCTACTGTTTTAGTAGGCTCCATGGATAAACAAAGCCGTGTTCTGATACATGTGTTTCCTGATCTAAAGTCCAGCCTGGTTCTTCGACCTAAAAACATGAAATTCATACAGAAGCTCAAGAAATCCTAGCTGAACAGCTGTCCATTTATCATCATCATTTATCAAGTTACTGATGACCCCCCCTCTACACACAGTCTAGTTACACATGACCCCCACTTCGTAGTGCTCGAAGTTATTGGTGACCCCCCCCTCAAATTCCACCGGCCCCCCCTCAGGATAAATTTTGAATGGTCCCTAAGACCGTGTGAGGAGGCTATTCTCGCCCAGAAGGGGCTGATAGGCTGTCACAGTCCTAAAGCTCTCATTAATAAATTGTGACTAGCCAACACAATGCACTTCGGTTTACGTGGAACTGACGAGAATCGCAAATTAAAGTGGGGAGATGTTTCTTTGAAAACTGATGAAAATGGCCAGGAATTCTTGGTGTTCAGAGGGCGGGACACAAAAACGAGAACAGATGCCACTACATCAACGCACGAGAGATAGTTTCTACCAAAACAGTTCGCCATTCCATCAGATCTCTACAAATGTCCCGTTCACGCATACAAGCAGTACAAATCTCATAGACTGGCGAATATGTGCACCCCTGAGAGCCCATATTATCTCGCTTACAATTACAAACGAAGATCTGACAGCACCGTATGGTACAAGTGTCAACCCCTCGGCCATAACAGTCTACGACCTGACGATCCATTGTGATCAGTGTCTGTAGGGCCTGATTTAAAAAAAATTGTAGTTTTGGTTGGGTTTTTGTTGGGGTTGGGGTCTTGCTAGGGTTTGTTGGGGTTTGTTTGTTTGTGTCATCGTCGCCGTGTGATCAATAAGGTTAGGTGCGACGTTAAACTTCAAACAACCAACCAACAGTCTACGCTTGATCATGAAAACGATGGCAGACAAGGCAGGTTTATCGAGCCGAAAGACGAATCACAGCGCTCGCAAATCCACTGCAACTCGCCTTCTACATGTCGGTGTTGCTCCAACTACCATTATGCAGCTGACGGGCATAAAAATGTCGCCAGCATAAATCGGTACGCGGTGGCTTCCAATGAAATGCAGCAGCAGATGAGCGGGATAATCGCCAGTTTACCGTCTACAAGTACATCCATTCCAGACATCTCTGACCTATGGTGTTCTATTTGTGCCAAGTTTCCGTCGCCTTTTCAAAACGCGACGTCGCCTTTTGAAACGCGACGTCGCCTTTTGAAACGCGACGTCGCCTTTTGAAACGCGACGTCGCGTTTTTAAAACACGACGTCGCCTTTTGGAAAACACGACGTCGCCTTTTGGAAAACACGACGTCGCCTTTTAAAACGCGACGTCGCGTTTCTTTCCTATGTTTTTGCATTGTAAAACTCGACACAACGGAACTCGACGTCGCGTTTTCAAAAGGCGACGTCGTGTTTCACCCACGTCTTGTTTGGCAATGTTAAAAGATAGGAAAGAAACACGACGTCGCGTTTTAAAACGCGACGTCGTGTTTTCTAAAAGGCGACGTCGCGTTTTCAAAAGGCGACGTCGCGTTTCAAAACGCGTCGCCTTTTGAAACGCGACGTCGCCTTTCGAAACGAGACGTCGCCTTTCGAAACGCGACGTCGCCTTTTGAAACGCGACGTCGCCTTTCGAAACGCGACGTCGCCTTTCGAAACGCGACGTCGCCTTTTGAAACGCGACGTCGCCTTTCGAAACGTATAGTAGAACTGCGCATGTCTAGGGATCATTTATTTTCAAGAAATTGTGTTGTGACTATAGATACAATGCTTTAGTTAGGCAAGACAAATGACATACATGTAGATATATGTAGAAGACTGTGTAAATGAAATGTGTGGTAGGAAACTTCGCTGTGCTTATATCCGTCTCAAAAATTAGGTCATGTATATCCATTGAGTATACGCACCCCTCAAGACAAGAACAAGCTGACATTATTAGTGCGAATAATGCATGTATTTAGACAATGTTTCCTCATTAGCTTTCAGTTATTTGTACAGCGACCAACTAATATTTTTTCAAGATAATCATACTGTCCGTCCTCTAAACGTTTGTCAGGCTTTATTATTTTTATATTATTCACATTGTATCAATAATCTTGGGTGTAAAACTCGGCTGGCAGTGTCGTTTATTACTTGACTTTAAATTGCCATTTCACTATGCATTCAGTTATAGCACAATGCACTCATGGACTCACTAAGTGGAAGCTGTGCCGTTAGTGTCACCCATAGAGGACATTTAAATGTTGATTGATTAATTTATTTCAACTGGGTTAAAACGGTCCTCGGTGAAAACAGTTTCTACCTAGACCAACACATTTTCACTTGGCTGTAAATCTTTCACCACCAGGTGTAAAAATGGAAGCTGGATTGATCTGCATGGGTGGAAAACATTCCAACCAGGTGCTTCTCAGGTTAATGATATTAAAAGTGACTTACCAAGTTGAGTAATACGTTATTGAATTTGAGCTTTGAACCCTTTGTATAGTTATTTATACGCTATGTAGCGGTTTTAAAATAATTGGGCACTCTATCGCAAAAAAACAAATTCTCTTAGTTCAGATAGGTCAATGCTACCACCACCTATTTTTATCAAAAATAGGAAAATAAGCGTGTAACCATTCCCGGAGACGCCGCCACAAATTTAGGTTCGTTTATTCCAATCTCAGTTAAGAGTTTCTGCCCTTATTGCTTCGCTCTCCTATCAAAGTCTAGTTTCACGATAACGGTGACAACCTTGTAACCCACAGTTTTGCTGATAGAATTGGAACCCTCTACTATTGTGATTGTCTTATAATTCTCTGAGATGGTCAAGCGGATAGCTCTGGCTCACTAATAACAAATGCTCCCTAAACCTGCACATGCGCAGTTGAAAGACCAAAAGGCGACGTCGTGTTTCAAAAGGCGACGTCGCGTTTCGAAAGGCGAAGTCGCGTTTCGAAAGGCGACGTCGCGTTTTGAAACGCGACGTCGCCTTTTGAAAACGCGACGTCGCCTTTTAAAAAACACGACGTCGCGTTTCTTTCCTATCTTTTAACATTGCCAAACAAGACGTGGGTGAAACACGACGTCGCCTTTTGAAAACGCGACGTCGAGTTCCGTTGTGTCGAGTTTTAAAATGCAAAAACATAGGAAAGAAACGCGACTTCGCGTTTTAAAAGGCGACGTCGTGTTTTCCAAAAGGCGACGTCGTGTTTTAAAAACGCGACGTCGCGTTTCGAAACACGACGTCGCGTTTCAAAAGGCGACGTCGCGTTTCAAAAGGCGACGTCGCGTTTCAAAAGGCGACGTCGCGTTTTGAAAAGGCGACGGAAACTTGGCACAAATAGAACACCATAGTGACCAGTACTCCCATGCGCCATCCACTTCCAATACATTATCACAGTCACCATCAAATGTCACTCCCCAAAGTCAGCCTTCCACGGTTCGTGATTTGCGCGTGTTCCAGTCCACTCAACAAACTCTTTCAACTCCTAACTCTCAGACCACAGCTGGCGTCTTTCACGGCGCAACATTCAATAATTGTACCTTAAATATAACGGTTCGGCAGTCTTCTGATTGAGAAAAACAGTTATTTGGTATTTTGTTCAAAGTGAATACTGACCACCATCCTCTCCCAAAAACAAGAACCGTTTTGCCTTCGAATTTGCCGGTCACGTGAACATTCTCGGATTCTCCTCGCGGAGTGAGATATGTAGAAACAGTATGTGAAGTGAATGAAGAAAACCAGAAAATGTATGATGGATATGTTTCATTCGATTTGTATTGTATATTTAGAGTTAAAATATACGATTTCTGATTAAATAATTTATTTCAATGATGTTTAACAACGGCTTTGTTACTAAATCTGTATTCTTATTTCCAACTATATTAGGCGGACTATTTTTTTTCGTATCTGCGAAGCGGCCATTGACGCAGTTTTCGGTAAAAATATTTTACTTTTATTAAATTTAGAGGTAAATGATAAATAGATCATCATGATAGTGTGTGATCCGCGACGTTGTATCAATATCTCGTTGTCTGAGGTTGGACTGTGGTATCAGCCTCGCCCTGCGGGCTCGGCTGATACCACAGTCCAACCTCAGACAACTCGATGTTGATACAACGTCGCGGATCACACACTATCATGATAATCTCTATATATTTCCCAGTATCCACAGTGAAGGACGACACTGAGTTGAGGAGAAATCGTCGTATTGGCCATAGGATTTGTACCTAAAATATATATGACTAGAGGATCTCACCAGATAAGAGTCAGACAAAATCCCATTATTGACCCAACCAGCTTATATGGAGTAGTGAGACATGCGAAGAACGGGTAGTAATCTACAGTAACTTCCGCCACCTGTATAAGAAAGAGAAACGCTGAAAAAAAAGAGAGACACCGAGGGTTTAAAATAACGATCAAGTTATAACAAGAGATAACAAGCTACAATTTTTTTTGAATGGCAAGTCATGTAAAATTACTGAAATATGTTGAAGTACTTTATCTGTTTTGAAAATTTCGCGTTATTATATGGAAATATGAGGTGATTAGAGTGGGAAATGGCGTATATCACTGCATATCAGGCTGCGGGATCTTGTAATTGATTGTACGTCTTGTCGTAGGATTGTCGTACGGTCCATATCTCGGTTACTATTTGATAACATTATTTTCGTTATTTTGAGATTACACTATCTTACTATAGTACAGATTCGAGCGCAGAAAAAATGGTCCAGTCCCGAGCGGGATTCGAGCCAGCGACCCCCAGATTAAGGCACCTAATCGACAGCACTATATGTCGGCGATCTAAACCTCTCGGCAAACGGGCTTCCGACGAAAATAGGAGATACATGTAGCAGGCCGGTAGTCTTGAAAGCGAACATACAATACCCCCTGATGGTCGTGATGTTAGATCGCGGACATATAGAATAGGTGCGTTACCCTGGGGGTCGCTGGTTCGAATCCCGCTCCCGACTCGACCAATTTTTGTCCCCCGCCACGTAAGTGGGAGGGGGACTTGGAAATGCTACCTGGCGTCCTTCCGTCTGTCCGTCCGTCCCAACCATGTTGTGAACGCGATATCTCGAGAACAATTCAACTCATCAACTTCAAACTTGGGGGGTGACTTGACATCAGTGAGAAGATGGCTGGAATTGTTTTTCACCAAACTGCGTTAACCAAGATGGCCGCCGTCGGCCATCTTAGATTCTAACCATCCCAAAAATGTTGTGAATGCGATATCTCGAGAACAGTTCAACCGATTGACTTCAAATCTGGGGAGTGACTTCACATCAATAAGAAGATGACTGGGATTGTTTTTCACCAAACTGCGTTAACCAAGATGGCCGCCGTCAGCCATCTTAGATTCCATCCATCTCCAAAATGTTATGAACACGATATCTCGAGAACAATTCAACAGATCGACTTTAAATCTGGGGAGCTTCACATCAATAAGAAGATGACTGGAATTGTTTTTCACCAAACTGCGTTAACCAAGATGGCCGCCGTCAGCCATCTTAGATTCCATCCATCTCCAAAATGTTATGAACACAATATCTCGAGAACAATTCAACCGATCGACTTCAAATCTGGGGAGTGACTTCACATCAATAAGAAGATGACTGGAATTGTTCTTCACCAAACTGCGTGATCCAAGATAGCCACTATCAGCCATCTTAGATTCCATCCATCCCAACTATGTTGTGATCGCGATATCTCGAGAACAATTCAGCCGATCAACTTCAAATATGGAGGGTGACTTTACACCACTAGCTACCCATCCGTCCTTCCATCCCTCATAACGTCCTTCCGTCCCTCATACCGTCCTTCGATCCCAACCATCTTGTGAATGCGATATCTCAAGAAGAAATCAACCGATTAACTTCAAACTTAGCGGATGGCTCGGATCTCAGAAGAAAGTCACTCATTTTTCGGCACAACTATGCCACCGGATGATCTTTCTCGATCACCCTGTCCCCTTTCTTCCATAGACAATTTCCAACATTGTCCTTCACAATTATATCTCCTTCACATCAACAACACCACACTCCTAGCAACAATTTACCATCACACAAAATATATATGATGATTATATCCCATGTGTGTGAGAAGCCCATTTCCAGACAAGCTTTTTGGCGGGGGACCTGCTAGCTACTCAGCTTGTCTACACTAGAATCTGTGCTATATTAAGATATTGTTATCTCCAAAATAACGAAAACATTGTTATACGAACACTTTCTAAATGCCCCAAAAAATATCTTCCTACTATTTGATAGACAACTTCGAAACTATCATGGATGATGATTGGTACCTTGCCAATGTGGAATGTACGTGCGGTAACAATTTCTTCTCCGGTCCATATCTCCGGTTACTATTTGACGAAAAACTTGAATCTGATTCATAACCTAACACACTGAGTCACACGTGAAAAAAAATCTCCCGCGATATTGTGTTTGAATCGTGAACCGGTACACGATCCGTTCATGATCGTGAATCCACGATCGCGAGGGAATCGTTTTTTCTCCAAGGTGCGACAGAATCGTGAGGCGGAGATATCCGGCACATAAATGCGAAAGATAATCAGATAATATATATGATTCATCGAAGTCGCCGAAGTAGAGCGACTTACGAATAATAAAACCTTTGAATCATATTCCCAGTGACGTCCGCAATGTGATATACTCTGGCGAAGCCTAAATATATGTTTATGTAATAATCGTGTTGGATGACAATGTAATATACAGTAAATCCCTTCACACTTTCGATAATTTCCTCGTATATTCAGGTAACATGGCATAAAAACAATACAGAATGATAGTCAAAAGTTTTTTAAATAGAGGTCATAATCAAAGTTTCCCTTGATCAGTATTATTCGTGTCTGCCGATATCCGATATAGAAAATTGACCTTCAGTTGAAAAGTAACAGACTGTAGTTTTCCACATCGCAAAGAAATCTTTAGAAACAGAAGAAAACCAAAGATCAAATTTAGTACGACTGGAATTATGTGTTTGTAGAAACAAGTAACACAAATGTATATCCGCAGACAAGTCAGGCTTAACCTTATGGCTATCATTCCCAATCATTTTCAGCGTTTTTTTCAATCGCTTATTTTTTTTTCTCGATTAAAAAAACTTCGAGTCGCGATATCGTTTTTTATTCGGGAAAATGTTCTCGATTGAAAAATAAGTGCCAACAGAGGGGAAAAAACGATTCGAATAGCAAACGTGACTTTGAAGAAAAAAAATTCCCTCGCGCCTTGGAAAATCGCGACTTCATGAAAATTTGACGAATAAACGATACATTCGCCAACGATGATTGGAAAAGGTTCCTAACTTACATCTTGCCCATGTTGGCGAATCAACCCCAGCCAAACCGCCCCGAAAGCCGCGAAAGAACACCACCACTATACTGTTGGCGGCAGCTCCAAATGCCACCGCGTACGCCCATCTATTATTATATCCATCCAGAAAGTTCAAGGGACTGCGAAAAGAAAAGAAAAGACATACAAACAGATTTATTATACCTCATGTAAATTCGTAATGTTTTCATTGGTTGACAGCCTGTCACGTGTCATTCTACAAATCGTGATGTTCAGTGATTATGCAGTCATATCTTGCCTTACCGTTGAATAAATGTCATGTACCACGGCAGAGCGTTGGACATGACATTTATTTCACGGCGACATCTGTCGGACCAAGCTAGAGTTGCCTCCCATAGCGCGCGCGCCAACATACTCCCCGAAACGAAGATTGATGTGTATATGTCGGCCTGACGTGTATACGTCGGCCCGTTGGTGATAAAATTGGTGAATGTGATTTGATAATTGAATGAAATAAATTTGACATCTTTTGAAAAGGTACGTAAGATCACCGATAACGTTACTCTTCCAAATTATGCGATTGAGTCGACAAACAAGCCGAGGTCGAACAGTTGATCCTGACACGGCGTTTTGAAATCAACAACGGTCCGCGCAGTGTTGAACACGATATGCTTATTTCACCGTACGGTCCTCATTCACATGATTATAAAGTCCCATTTTATTCAAATATGACATTCGGTATAATAAAACAACTATTGCATGTTATAGAATAATTGTAAATTATTATGACAGATTTGTGATTAGAATGAAATACTTGCGAATGGAATCAAGAAGTAGTGCAGTAAAAAACACACGACTAGGCCTACATCTTATTTCAAACGGCGTTTCGGCAAATAAAACAATCCGCTAAAGTAGTAATGAGTCCTTTCAGCAGTACACAAATGCTTATAATTATGCATTGCTTTTATCGATGGAACGAGGTCCGGCTATCACGTGTAGCATCTAGGCTTAAGGATACGTAAGGGAGCTTCTTGAAATTAGGAACTACCACAAGGCATTTCAAACGGTGTGGCATGGTGCGCCGAGTTGGAACTCTTAGGAATTCCCTGCCTAAGAAATGTCAGCAAGTGTTAATAGTTTAAATCGGATTTAAACCACCATGATGAATACTTTTTGTACAAAAGATAGGCTGAAATCAGTAGGCTAGTGATTAGTTTCTATACGGCAGGTTACAAATGTATTTTGTAACAAAATTCATGAGAAATATTTCTAGCATTTAATTTTTTTTCCAAAATTCAAGTTTTGGCATGCCTGTTATTTACGTGATGGTCTAGTCAACGGCGTCTCAGTTTTTATAAGTTGGGATTCGTTTATATCGTCAATTGTTTTCACCTCTTGCATATCGCTCCAATTACCTGTATATGGTAGGATTCTGTTGGTGGACAGTTAGTCCCCCAGGCTCTCCTCTGTACATGTCACTCGACAAATATATGTAGGTTTATTGTTTTGTTGGGAAATTTAAGCCGTACGACGTCGGGAATTGCAGGTTAGTTTCTCTGAATATTCTTACATTTACCACGTTACCCCATGTTGAGGTGTTTTCTAAATCAGAAGTCCACGATGCTTAGTCATTAACATCAGATGTGTTGTTTGAGCTGATCTATCATCACAGCTCCCGAGCTAGCGTATCTTATGCTGCTTAAGCCGGTGCTAGGGGCCGTGTGGTTACTCCATAGTCTCTACATGAACAGCTGCAATGAAAGCGTGGCTGAGATACTGAGGCTACGTCCGAGAGTCCACCGTATTCTCGGGTCTGAATGTTAGGCGCCGAGGGATGCTTTCCTGTAGGATCATACTTTTAATGTAGAAAGTTGTAAATTTTAAATATTTTCAACACGGCAGTAGACATAAATGAATTCCTCAGGATATATGCATACATTATTATTGTTACGTTGAACATTTATTGCTACAGAAGACATATTATCAAGTGGTGTACAAAACTGCCTCAGAAGGGTTACATATCCTTAATCGCTCCATATCTAGTTTTGGTGGTATTGAATATACTGGCCGCAACCCAATGCTGTTTGTTTCAGCAACTTCGCATCCTCACTAAGTGTTCATTGTTTCATCTCTCCTGTGTTCACGGCTGTTTAACTCATTGCAACCCTCCCGTTTCATATTTCGTAGACAAAATGATCATGAGTGTTGAATTATTTGATTTTACCTAATAATACAGCCATATACATATTTAGACAAATATCGTATGAAATAAATACGACGAACGGATCCAGAAGGCCTTTTCATGCGAATTACTCCAATAGTTAGTAGTGCTTGCATATTGAAACTTACAAAGTTATTTGGAATGTACATTTATACAGATATAAACTCTTCAGTAAGTCGGGAAAACAGAGAATAAGCTTAAGGACGTCCGCTGCTGGTAAATCAAAGTAATTAACTTTTTGAATAATGTGTGATGTTGCATTCATAATTGTGTAATATGAGGAAAAAAAGAAAAAAACTATAGGTTGGTGTGCATATTTAGCTATAGGCAACGTTACGTGCACTGACCCATGCTCCATTTGATAACCCAGAAAACATAGGGGATAGCCCTAGTTTTGAAGCATATTCATGAACAATTCATATAAATATTATTTAACTTTTTCTTATTTTCTAACTGTTTGCAGGTAATCACGATATCTTTCAAAATGAGATAACCTAATAAGAAAACAAGCAAAATGGCCGCCAAATCCGAAAATAACCAACGGACATCCTTAAAACCCGGAACGCCCACCGTGCCGAAATAAGCAGAGGAGATACACTGCTTGGTGAGCACCTTCAAGACAGGGGCTGTGGTTATGACAGTCCAGTTCTGCAGCCTATTGAAATTGTCGACAACAAAACCAAGGTTGGCAGAGAAAAGCGTGAGCTTTCCTGGCAGTATGAACTTCGTTGGTTTTACCCCAGGGAATTAACAAGCGTGACATGCGAGATAAAACCGGGAAAAGAAGAAAATTCATAA
The DNA here is from genome assembly GCA_036873755.1 of Hanleya hanleyi. Lineage (NCBI taxonomy): Eukaryota > Metazoa > Mollusca > Polyplacophora > Lepidopleurida > Hanleyidae > Hanleya > Hanleya hanleyi. Next base: position 383,049 of record JAVTVY010008461.1, read on the forward strand.
ATTTTGTTCAATATACAGCTTGAGGAGACTCATACGTTAACGAGTGAGTGAATATGATTGAACAGTATATCAGTCATATCACGACGTTTGGTTCCTATTCCTTTTCACTCCTGGAAACTACACGAGTAGGGTCCTATTCCTTTTACCCCGGGACCTCTCCCACGTTTACGACGTTGATGACGTTCCAGTTGTCCGTCCTACTGAGCTTTGTTTTGTTCAGCTTTTGTCGTGAACTGATTTAACCACTGAATGCGCTTCAGTCATCCGATTGTTGGCAGTTTGTACTTTTTTCAAACCTCTATCTTCACCTCTGACGGTTTCTCATATCGACTCCGAGTCATTAAAACATTATTTCAGTATTCGCAGACTGGTTCCAGAAAATGAGTTATCTGCGTATGTCTTCAGGTGCATGGAGATCAAGAACTGTAAAGTACGCGCATGTCCGAGTACATGGAAACGCGCACACCAACCAGCAGTCGTCTCTCTGTAATCATTGTTTTGTATGTGACTATACTTGTTTCTGTTATTATGACTTTATGTAACCATGCAACAATAATTGTAAACATGCTGCACTATAAAAATTGTATCTAATAGCATGTTAACTTCGTCATTGACAAGCTCTAAACGAGCGAAACCGGTTATGACAATATAATATCCAGTTTTATACTACCCACGTGTAGCGTCCTATATATATAATAAACGAATGCTAGACACCTCACCCCCAAAATACATCTCCCCACCTTGAGTCACTCCCCTCCCCCGCCCCAGTTTTGCGATTCCCCCCCCTAAAAAATATGTTATTCTATGGGTACACATACTCGGCATTAGTATCAAGTAGTTTTGCTGTGTTCTCGGGGAGGGGGGAGGGGGATACAAAAGAAGAAGACTAACATACTTGGCGAATAATAATATGCACCTTCAATTGTATTATATAGCAGCTGCCGACCAGTAAGCGAGCATGACCAGTAAGCGAACTGGTCCAAACGGAAGAGGTAAAATACTCAATCCTGAGAAATGAACAATACCCAAAAATTATAATTGTTCAACTACCGTATTTGGTTAGTTTGATATTTCTACTTTATACGAAACTGGCTCATTTGTCACCTGTTTATGTTGGAAAATGCAGGACGACAGCTCGCTCGGGAGGACAACAAATCAATTATTTCGAGATTTGCATTCATTGTACAAATTGATCGCTATTCGGATCAGGAGAATAATTACGCTACAGCTTCGAGAAATTAATGGCGAGTCTGATGGCAGCTAGCAAAAGTATATTTTTTTCTTTCGTGATCTTCGTTGTCGGCAACCTTTCCTTTTAATATTCAAATCGCATTTCTGGAAATTAAACTCACACAGAAGTGTTCGCTTACTGGTTCACCAAGTAGGGGCCTACTAATGCTGAGTGTGAGTATGTGTACCACAGGATATCATATTTCTTTTATGTGGGAAAATGACAGAACTGGGGAGGAAGTGACTCAAAATTTGGGGGGAGTCACTGGGGGGAAATGGTTTGGGGAGGGGGGAGTGTCCTGCTTCCTTTGAAATAAAAATTGGCGTCAAACGCGAAGATATAAGGTTGAAACGAAGAGAACTGCCCACACGACTACATCCCTCTAATGCCTATTTCTGATGTTTATTACATTGCACTGTACAGGTTAGGGTCAACCCATACCTTCCCATACAAGCGGTTTCTAACGAATATTTCATAATTCCGGTAGTGAAATAAATCTTTTTGGCGAAAAAATATCCGTATAATGCCGCTCCAAATCCTGAGATAGTTAAAATTCTATAATATATAATACATTTCCTGAAATTTCACTTTTAGCTAAAAAAAATTATGCGTCGATTCTGGTGAAAGTTCTATTTTTATTTCCATTTTCTCACATGGAATGCTTGCACCTACTGACCAAACTTGCGTTTAACAATTTCGTCATCGCCAAGATTGTTTTGTAGAAGTTATTCACAAAATAATTGTTTTCTGCCGAACTGTGAGATTCAAGTTTTCAAAGAAAATACACCAGGAAAGAAGCAAAACTTGCGCGTTTGAGGTTTTTTCGAGATAAATTAATTCATGCAAAATGCTGAATGTAATCTCGCCAATGCTTTTTTCAGAGATGCGAATAGATATTGGTGTCATATTTCAATTATAAATTTATGATTAAAAGTGCATAAGATCGTGGTAATATCAGCTATTGATATACCGACTTGTGACTGCTGGTCCTAACTGCTGTATGCAATGAAGGTAAATACAGAATATGATATCCATAATAAATTGTTATCTTCATGATATATTCGGTATATTTAATATACCGTATTTATTACACAATGTTTGCCAGTTCAGACTATAGGTTTAAAGGCAATAAATCCATCTCTGAATCGAAGTACTGTTTGTAATTTTGTAGAAAGGGAACGTAGGTCTACTAAAGTTCCCTGTACCACATGTATATACCAGCACACATACATATAGCCCAATTCGGAAAGGGTTTTATCTCCCTTGTTCCACTAGGGGCGTATTGGTTCAGAGAAAATCCGGTAAGTACCAAAGGCCCTCACAATTAGTTTGATTACATATTCCATTTTTCAAGACAATTATCTTTATAATGCACACGTATAAAAGATATCCGTTCATGTAGAAAGTGGAAACAGAATAGTTTTTCAAACATATATTCTGAGAAAGTTTATCAATATTTATATTATTCAAATAATTGCAGGTGCCTTTGGTAGAAGTGAAACCGAGGCGACTACTTCCCGGAAGCGGTGTTTCATACCTCTAACCTTAAAGAGTGGCAGTTATTCAGGGGGAGATCATACACTTTCCGGAAAGGGCTACATACCGCAAGGATTCAGTATTTATCGCGTACACGTCCCCTTGAATACTGGGTGTGGCCAATGTAGTTAGCGTTACAGCCGCGGCACTTTATTATCAAAGAGAGTCGTTACATTTCGTTACTTCAGATCCTTGTGGAGGCTACGACTTAATCGATTCTAGTGATCAGCTTTTTCAGGTTGGGTGCCTATCGGTGACTTTTGATTAATTTTAGATCTTTCATGACATCTTTCATTCTTGGGCTTTCGTCCAAAATGTTACATATTGAAGGGCGTTTCCAAAAATATAAGGATTATGGGGATTGAATATATATGCTATCTGCCCAAGCTTATTGGTAAAGCAGACAAGCGCATCAGCGCCATGTGATTGTTGGCAGTTTTTACTTTTTTTCAAAACTCTATCTTCACCTATGACGTTTTCTCGTAAATTAAGCAGCGTATCTTGTTTCTGAAAATTGTACAGACAACGTGAAACGTGCAGCTCGAGCTTCATTTTGAGTATTACAAAAAATATATATTTACACAGTAAGTCCAGGTCTACCATTGCACCAATTCTGTTTAACGTTTCTTCTTTTATTTAGAAATGCCAGCACGACGATGATCAGAACCTGGAAGGAAGGAAAAAGAGAGTCGGAAACACATGAACAATTGCGTAACCCTTCCAAACATGAACAATTGCGTAACCCTTCCAAACATGAACAATTGCGTAACCCTTCCAAACATGAACAATTGCGTAACCCTTCCAAACATGAACAATTGCGTAACCCTTCCAAACATTAAAGGCGTCTCAATCAAACACTCTGTCTTCATTAACAGAAGAAGGAACTGATGACGTTATCCCTCTTTCAGTCACGTGATATTTTATGCATCCATTCATCTACAGGTGATCAATTGTCTTGAAATCTATAAAACTTGTCTGTTACATCCTGCTAGTCGTGCATGGGTATATACCTATTACATCCTGCTAATCGTGGGTATATACCTATTACATCCTGCTAGTCGTGGGTATATACCTATTACATTCTGCTAGTCGTGGGTATATACCTATTATTACATCTTGCTAGTCGTGGGTATATACCTATTACATCTTGCTAGTCGTGGGTATATACATATTACATCCTGCTAGTCGTGGGTATATACATATTACATCCTGCTAATCGTGGGTATATACCTATTACATTCTGCTAGTCGTGGGTATATACTCATTACATCCTGCCAGTCGCGGGAAAATACTCATTACATCCTGCTAGTCGTGGGTATATACCTATTACATTCCGCTAGTCGTGGGTATATACTCATTACATTCTGCTAGACGTGGGTATATACCTATTACATTCTGCTAGTCGTGGGTATATACATATTACATCCTGCTAGTCGCGGGTGTATACTCATTACATTCTGCTAGTCGTGGGTGTATACATATTACATCCTGCTAGTCGTGGGTATATACCTATTACATTCTGCTAGTCGTGGATATATACATATTACATCCTGCTAGTCGCGGGTGTATACTCATTACATTCTGCTAGTCATGGGTATATACTCATTATATCCTGCTAGTCGTGAGTATATACATATTACATCCTGCTAGTCGTGGGTATATACATATTACATCCTGCTAGTCGTGGGTATATACTCATTACATCCTGCTAGTCGCGGGTGTATACATATTACATCCTGCTAGTCGTGGGTATATACATATTACATCCTGCTAGTCGTGGGTATATACATATTACATCCTGCTAGTCGCGGGTGTATACTCATTACATCCTGCTAGTCGTGGGTATATACCTATTACATTCTGCTAGTCGTGGGTATATACCTATTACATTCTGCTAGTCGTGGGTATATACCTATTACATCCTGCTAGTCGCGGGTATATACCTATTACATTCTGCTAGTCGTGGGTATATACCTATTACATTCTGCTAGTCGTGGGTATATACATATTACATCCTGCTAGTCGTGGGTATATACTCATTACATCCTGCTAGTCGCGGGTGTATACATATTACATCCTGCTAGTCGTGGGTATATACATATTACATCCTGCTAGTCGCGGGTGTATACTCATTACATCCTGCTAATCGTGGGTATATACTCATTACATTCTGCTAGTCGTGGGTATATACCTATTACATCCTGCTAGTCGTGGGTATATACTCATTACATCCTGCTAGTCGTGGGTATATACTCATTACATCCTGCTAGTCGTGGGTATATACATATTACATCCTGCTAGTCGTGGGTATATACATATTACATCCTGCTAGTCGCGGGTGTATACTCATTACATCCTGCTAGTCGTGGGTATATACCTATTACATCCTGCTAGTCGTGGGTATATACCTATTACATTCTGCTAGTGGTGGGTATATACTCATTTCTTCCTGCTAGTCGCGAGTGTATACTCATTACATCCTGCTAGTCGCGGGTGTATACTCATTACATTCTGCTAGTCGCGGGTTTATACTCATTACATTCTGCTAGTCGTGGGTGTATACTCATTACATTCTGCTAGTCGTGGGTATATACTCATTACATTCTGCTAGTCGTGGGTATATACATATTACATCCTGCTAGTCGCGGGTGTATACTCATTACATCCTGCTAGTCGTGGGTATATACCTATTACATCCTGCTAGTCGCGGGTGTATACGCATTACATTCTGCTAGTCGTGGGTATATACATATTACATCCTGCTAGTCGCGGGTGTATACATATTACATCCTGCTAGTCGCGGGTGTATACTCATTACATTCGGCTAGTCGTGGGTATATACCTATTACATTCTGCTAGTCGCGGGTATATACATATTACATCCTGCTAGTCGTGGGTATATACCTATTACATTCTGGTAGTGGTGGGTATATACTCATTATATCCTGCTAGTCGCGGGTGTATACTCATTACATTCTGCTAGTCGTGGGTATATACCTATTACATCCTGCTAGTCGTGGGTATATACCTATTACATTCTGCTAGTGGTGGGTATATACTCATTTCATCCTGCTAGTCGCGAGTGTATACTCATTACATCCTGCTAGTCGCGGGTGTATACTCATTACATTCTGCTAGTCGCGGGTATATACTCATTACATTCTGCTAGTCGTGGGTGTATACTCATTACATTCTGCTAGTCGTGGGTGTATACTCATTACATTCTGCTTGTCGCGGGTATATACTCATTACATTCTGCTAGTCGCGGGTGTATACTCATTACATTCTGCTAGTCGTGGGTGTATACTCATTACATTCTGCTAGTCGTGGGTGTATACTCATTACATTCTGCTAGTCGCGGGTATATACTCATTACATCCTGCTAGTCGTGGGTGTATACTCATTACATTCTGCTAGTCGCGGGTATATACTCAATATATCCTGCTAGTCGCGGGTATATACTCATTACATTCTGCTAGTCGTGGGTGTATACTCATTACATTCTGCTAGTCGCGGGTATATACTCATTACATCCTGCTAGTCGCGGGTGTATACTCATTACATCCTGCTAGTCGTGGGTATATACCTATTACATTCTGCTAGTCGTGGGTATATACCTATTACATCCTGCTACTCGTGGGTATATACATATTACATCCTGCTAGTCGTGGGCATATACCTATTACATCCTGCTAGTCGTGGGTATATACATATTACATCCTGCTAGTCGTGGGTATATACATATTACATTCTGCTAGTCGCGTGTGTATACATATTACATCCTGCTAGTCGTGGGTATATACTCATTATATCCTGCTAGTCGTGGGTTTGTGCCTATTACGTCCTGCTAGTCGTGGGTATATCTGGAAAGTTTTAGCAAGTTTGTGAGAAATCGACATATGCCATGTCATGACAAGCGTAGGTGTTCATTCGGGAGAAGGTGGATGAGAAATCGTCTAATTGTCTGCTTTCATGCAATCGAATGAACAAACAAATAACTTACAAGATGGAATTTTTGCCCCAGGTTCAACTGTTGTTTTCATCGTGAAATTGATTTTAAAAACTACACAAATAGACCTGTATTATTGTGTGTTTCACACAAATTGGCTCAACTCCCCAATTGAAGACCACAAACACTCGTCCATTGAATTGACACGTTGACACTCGGGGGGGGGGGGGGGGGGGACATCTCAACACACGTGGCAAAGAGGAAAGAGGTAGCCACATTTTCTAATATTTCTCCACCTTTCCTTCTATTCATTGTTGGCAATCAATTTAACTGGTGCTACAGAATACAAATAATGTTTTCATAGGCGTGCTCAATGGTAATTTGGCGCATAGTTATTGTGGGAAGCTTAAAAATTTTAGGGTGCGGGCAACTTTCCCACACTAACCGTGCGTCAATTAACCATTGAGCACGCCTGTGGAGATATTATGTCTCAAATCTAGCATCGCTTATGTAACACGAGACAATAATTTCATTTTCAACGCATAGTGAATGTGGCGCAAGGCGTGAAATTCTCTATGTAACTTGACTCATTGAATTAAAGCTTTCTTTTTCGACTGTGACAGGCCAGGGATCTCGCCATGGTAATTAAATTCATGTCATGTTACACGAGGGAGATGGCAGGATAATAGAAATAATCCCTAATGACGTTCTATCTCTCATACAATCACGTGATAATGTGTGCATCCATTCATCTACAGGACAGGTGCCAATCATCACATTAATTTGTCAACGCACAGTGCAGATGCCGCAAAGCGTGAAGTCCTGTATGTAACCCGTAGCACCAAACTTGAAGGCTTACAAGACCGACTCGCGTTTACAATATCTCGTGCAACATGGAGGAGGGGACGGGGTAATTCAGTTGTATTGTGATCCCACCTGTCATTTAATTGTCATGGATGTACATTGCATCATGGGATAGAAGCGGGATAAAACGTCATCAGGTTCCATATCTATTAAATTGTATTATAATCTCCCTTGCCATTTGATGTGTTTTGCATCATGGGAGCCATCCCCCTAATTAGTTTTTCTTAGTCTTTCAGCTAGAGAGTTGAAACACACTACACATTTTGGTCAAGCTTCACCAGAAAATTTAAAGGAACAAATAAAATGGCCCCTTTGATGACGTCATTTTCAAAAAAGGGATATTTTAGTCGAATTTTCGGTCAGATTTTTCATTTTGTTTATTACTTCTCAAAACCTGTATGATTAATTAGTAGATAATACCTTGATGCGAAATAAAATAGATTTTGTCCACCTTTTCTCGCTGAAAAGCAGGAAATTTGAAGAAAAAATGACGAAAACATCACTTTTCTGGTACCCTACATGGACGGCATTTTGAATTTATCCATGATCCTCTGCTCGGGGGTCACGCAAATAGGCTCAGAATGATCTCAATATTATAAACTACAGTCACTCTCAAAATTTGTCGTTCCGTAGATAGGGTAGAAAGTTTGCTAGGGGCGCCTGGTAGGTTAATACGATCAATACTTACGGCAGGCAGAGTGGCTCCATGGAAGAAATTCGCCAAGTCAACAGAGCGGACACATTGGGGCTCATTGTCTAGCGGAGTAGTGAAATTCTCAACTCCGAGTGCTTTGGCCATTTTCACACTTTAAGATCGTTGACCTGCAAATATATAATAGTGAAAAACCACAGTCGTCTGCCATGCTCAGAACCATGTTTGCCCGTGTTTTTTTTTCAGTGTGAACTTATTTTCTGAATTCCGATCATCTCATAATCACGGTTTCCAGAGACAAACGTCAGATAAGAGTGAATATCCTTTTGGTTTATAAAAGTACTCCATTCGCATAAACGAGTACTCCGATGTTTTCAGAGAGTGACCGCCTCGCTTTATGTGAGCCCATAATCTACAAAAGCCCTTCCACGGAGTCACTCCGTTCCTACAACTCCGTTATTCCTTTGTCTTCCAACCATTCGTGGCTTTTCATTGTTTTATTTATTTAATGTTACTTATTTATTTTATAGAAAGTCAACAGGTCAAAGACGCAATAATAGAGCAGATAAAACACTATACAACAACAAGTACCAATCAATCGCAATTACTGATTTACACATTATAGCATATTTAGTTTGTTTATTCAGTTAGAAACAGTAACAGTTCATTCTGGGAGAATCCGTGTTGCAATATATCGCTATTTATTCAGTTAGAAATGTAACCGGTCGTAGTGTAGGGATTAAGTAGCCCCAGCAGGGACCTAATGATACTGTCATTAGGTCCCACGTACATCCTAGCCACCATCGTCGTGTAGAAGCCCGAATCGTATAAACAATGATTTAGTTGCTCCTTACCATGCATTTTCCGATAAAACGTATCATGAACTAGTCCGAATCGTCCGAACGGCCAACATCTGTTGTCTTTTGGAGTGGGTTTCGCCGCCTTTTGTACCAGTCGCCGCTGAAAATTTCAAACAGCTCCGCCATGTTTGTTTCCACGCCGGAGTGTCAACTGCGCAAATGGTGGAGTGTATGGTGTTTATTGCGGTCACCGTTTGCGCAGTTGACACTCCGGCGTGGAAACAAACATGGCGGAGCTGTTTGAAATTTTCAGCGGCGACTGGTACAAAAGGCGGCGAAACCCACTCCAAAGGACAACAGATGTTGGCCGTTCGGACGATTCGGACTAGTTCATGATACGTTTTATCGGAAAATGCATGGTAAGGAGCAACTAAATCATTGTTTATACGATTCGGGCTTCTACACGACGATGGTGGCTAGGATGTACGTGGGACCTAATGACAGTATCATTAGGTCCCTGCTGGGGCTAGGGATTAAGGATTGAAGTCCAAACACAGGCTACGGGGTCTGAGTCTTGTTGCTTTCTTTATTCAGTATAAGTCGGAATAAGGTTGAATAGGACATCCTGTAATAACAAACATTAATACAAATAAATACACAAATAAACCATAATATCTTTACGGGCAGTAACAAATAAACAATACATCTTTAGTGCGTTATGGCTTATCATAGAAATAAAATATTACACATTCACAAATAATATACTGCATTAAACTCGTATATGTATGAGTCAAGACTAATCAATTAATCTCAATTCTGTCAAGAGCAATAACTCTTAACAATATACCATTATATAAATACTCCAATGAAATGTATTCTTCTTAATAGAGCGTGAGCTGCCAAATTACAGAGAACACACACCATATATATAAAGCAGCATAATCACTACAGAATATGCGTGACACAAGATAAATAAGGCATATGCCTACCCTGTGGGTGACACTGGGGTGTATCCAAACTACATGAAATCCAGTTCACTTCCAGAGGAATGACCATGAATCTAAATAAACATAAGGCTAGATTATAATACAATTTCCTAGCATCCAACACTATAATATACATACAGTACAGAACATTAAGCCACAGTAAAGCAAGTTTATGCATTACCAACATATATGATCCAGTAGCAGTAATTTACTATGCAACAAATAGCCATACGCGCACACAATCACACATCATACAATCATTCATTCTGGGACACGATATTTACTTAGATAGTTCAAATTAAATACAAACTCTATAGTTATATTCCAGCTAAGTCACTAAAAAATGAGACAAAAATGTTAAACAGCAAGCAAAACACTAACCTTCAGATATTCTGTGAATGTGTGGCCGATGTATATTGTTTGTATTTTAATGTATTTGTAATTTAATGTAATGTAAGCTAATTGTGTGTTAAATATGTGCCAGATATATATATATATATTTTTTTTTTATATATATATTAGAGTTCATATAGGCATAACCATCAACAGATAGATATATGGTGTAGTTAATGGAGTACATTCACTTCAGTTAATATGTAAACGGAAGATCATAATAATCTTACAGTGTACAAGAATTACCGAATACCAGTTTAGAAACACAGTCTTCTGTATATGGAGATAAATGTCACACGAGATATTGCACCCGCCCAGGTACAATCAGTCCCTTTTTGTTCTCACTGATTGCAGAGTCATTCATGAAAACACTCACAGGGCAGCAGGCAAACACAAGAATCAATTCACTGATAAAACACAGTTCTCAAATCCGGGTTGACTGGGCGGTAATCAATCCTGTGGAATTACTGGATATGGGCTCCTCATCCAACGTACTTCTGTACCGTAACATACCTCATCCAACGTACTTCTGTACCACAACATACCTCATCCAACGTACTTCTTTACCGCAACATACCTCATCCAACGTACTTCTGTACCGTAACATACCTCATCCAACGTACTTCTGTACCGCACCATACCTCATCCAACGTACTTCTGTACCACAACATACCTCATCCAACGTACTTCTGTACCGTAACATACCTCATCCAACGTACTTCTGTACCGCAACATACCTCATCCAACGTACTTCTGTACCGCAACATACCTCATCCAACGTACTTCTGTACCACAACATACCTCATCCAACGTACTTCTGTACCGTAACATACCTCATCCAACGTACTTCTGTACCACAACATACCTCATCCAACGTACTTCTGTACCGCACCATACCTCATCCAACGTACTTCTGTACCACAACATACCTCATCCAACGTACTTCTGTACCGTAACATACCTCATCCAACGTACTTCTGTACCACAACATACCTCATCCAACGTACTTCTGTACCGTAACATACCTCATCCAACGTACTTCTGTACCACAACATACCTCATCCAACGTACTTCTGTACCACAACATACCTCATCCAACGTACTTCTGTACCGCACCATACCTCATCCAACGTACATCTGTACCACAACATACCTCATCCAACGTACTTCTGTACCGCACCATACCTCATCCAACGTACTTCTGTATCACAACATACCTCATCCAACGTACTTCTGTACCGCACCATACCTCATCCAACGTACTTCTGTACCACAACATACCTCATCCAACGTACTTCTGTACCGTAACATACCTCATCCAACGTACTTCTGTACCACAACATACCTCATCCAACGTACTTCTGTACCGTAACATACCTCATCCAACGTACTTCTGTACCACAACATACCTCATCCAACGTACTTCTGTACCGTAACATACCTCATCCAACGTACTTCTGTACCACAACATACCTCATCCAACGTACTTCGGAACCGTGACATACCTCATCCAACGTACTTCTGTACCACAACATACCTCATCCAACGTACTTCTGTACCGTAACATATCTCATCCAACGTACTTCTGTACCACAACATACCTCATCCAACGTACTTCTGTACCGCAACATACCTCATCCAACGTACTTCTGTACCGTAACATACCTCATCCAACGTACTTCTGTACCGTAACATACCTCATCCAACGTACTTCTGTACCGCAACATACCTCATCCAACGTACTTCTGTACCGCAACATACCTCACTGGAGGCTCCATATTGTAACCGGTCGTAGTGTAAGGATTAATGATTGAAGTCCAAACACAGGTTTCGGGGTGTGAGTCTTGTTGCTTTCTTTATTCAGTATAAGTCGGAATAAGGTTGAATAGGACACCCTGTAATAACAAACAATAATACAAATAAATACACAAATAAACCATAATATCTTTACGGGCAGTAACAAATAAACAATACATCTTTAGTGCGTTATGGCTTATCATAGAAATAAAATATTACACATTCACAAATAATATACTGCATTAAACTCGTATATGTATTAAATACAAACTCTATAGTTATATTCCAGCTAAGTCACTAAAAAATGAGACAAAAATGTTAAACAGCAAGCAAAACACTAACCTTCAGATATTCTGTGAACAAAATCCAGTCTGTAAATGTCAGTCCATCTGGTCACAAATATCATGAAACATATCCTGTGCTGTGCAGTAAGCATGTTAAGTGGCAAGTGATATCAGAGGGTGCTCAGTTAAATACCCAACTAAAACAATAGTCATTCCCTAATCTAATTCCCTCCAAATCTAAAACAAATGTAAGAACCCCAAGCTATTAACAATTATATAATGGACAACCTTGTCCCCACTCCAGACAATAGGTACTACCTCACACCTAAGCCAACTGCAATTCAACTTGAGGTGATTCAACACTCTAAAAAATATCTGCCACATATTTAACACACAATTAGCTTACATTACATTAAATTACAAATACATTAAAATACAAACAATATACATCGGCCACAGAAACAGTAACAGTTCATTCTGGGAGAATCCGTGTTGTAATATATCACTATTTATTCAGCTAGAAACAGTAACAGTTCATTCTGGGAGAATCCGTGTTGTAATATATCACTGTTTATTCAGACCGACTGGGGAATGTTGGCAATCTCCACCAATAAACTATGCTATGAAGATGATTGGTTTTGACATATATACATTCTGTGAGGTTATGGTAGAAAAGGAGAAGAAGAAAGCACAAAATGTAGATATAAAATATTTTAGATGGCATCTAGGGCTACAAACAAAATTCAATTTACCAACGATGCTTCAAGCAGAAAGCTATGCAAAACATAGATGATAAGCTATGATGTTGAACAGTTTTAAAAGAGTTTATTCAGTCATTTACTTGTTTGCAGAAATAATTGAAAAGAGAAAAACGAATTCGCTCCTATTTTGAATTAGCATATTTAATACAATTTCAAAATGAGCATGAAATAAGAAGCTGTGCGGCTAAGCTTATCGATAAGGAGAAAGTGTACTTCGACATGAATATTGACCATAATGAAAAGGACGTGCAAACAAAACGACATATCGGATGACTTCATGGCGGCCATCTTGAATTTGTTCTCTCTCCTGTGTATGGTCGGATATACATGCAATGAAATGATAAACCCCGATTTTGAAACAGGTGAACTATCGATTACTCAGAGACAAGGAGTCATAACATGTATACCGAAGCCAAATAAACCGAGAAATTTTATTGAGAATTGGCGACCAATAAATCTTTTGAATGTTACCTATAAATTGGCATCTGCTAGTATAGCAAATAGATTAAAGACGGTCTTGGACAAACTCATACATGAAGATCAGAGGGTTTCATCTCCGGTATATATGATCTGATATTTGAAACAAGAAATATCAGGATTCTTTTAATGATCGACTTTGAAAAATCTTTCGAATCTGTCTCTTGGACGTTCATTTCAAAAGTTCTGAAAGCCTTTAATTTAGGAGAAAAAATACAAAGTTGGATACAAACATTATACGCAAAAATTCAAACATGCATAATTCAAAACGGACATATCTCGTCTTTCTTCGAAAATGGTCGAGTCTGTAGGCAGGGTGGTCCGATCTCGCCATACATATTCTTGTTGTGTGCAGACATTCTAGGTTCATTGGTTAGAGAAAATGTTAAAATTAAAGGAATTAAAATAAGAAAATGTTGAATTCAAAATCAGGCAATACGCAGAACGATTTTAACCTTTTAGGCATAAATATCTCTACTACTCATTTGTACGACATATGGAAAAAATTACCTCGCAAAACTCGAAGAACTTAAAAAAGAGCTGAGCAAATGGAAAATAAGAAATTTAACTTTGTTGGGTAAAATTACGATAATTAAATCTCTGGCATTGTCAAAGCTGATACCGGTACATCTCTTCCTCGCCCTGCCAAACCCACCCGATACTTTCGTCACTGATGTAAATAAGATGTTATTCAAATTTATATGGAAAGGCGGGGTTGATCGTATGGGGCAGGTAGGAAAATCCTGGGTTATAAACAACGTAGCATTAACACACTGCTATTAATAACACAAAAAAAGTACATATACTCTTCAAAGTTGAGAACCGGTACGTCAAATTTCATTGGAAGGCCCTGCAGAACAACTTTTACCAAAACTACTGCTGCAGTATATGCCGCAGCAACCACTGGGACAGGTGAACAGTTTGAACAGAAATGGGCAGTTTTTTTCTCATTTTTTCGAAAATTATCATACACAGTAACACAGAGGGAGAACTCCAGGATTTTCAAACAATACCAGTAAATAGCTAGCTAAATATCTAATCACGCGAGGGAACACAGATATGTTTATGATTTATCTCATGGCTCTTACATGTGGGTGAAAGATGCCGGTTAAATATGTATATAGGATAAAGCACAATATGTATATATAATAAAGCACAATAAAAAAAGGAACTCTGGGATAAAGTAGTTCCAATGCAATTATCGTGAAAATTTTAAGGTGAAAATTACCATAAAATTCTATTTTAATGTGAAAATGTACCGAAATTGGAAGAAAAACGAAAATATCAGATTACCTCTTATGACCGCCATTTTGAATTTTTCCTTATTGTCCTCATGAAAAGTTATAAAAATTGGCTCATACTGAGCGTGACGTGACTGATCCTGGTATAAATAAGCTCAATCTTGAAAAAGATATGATCTGGTGTTGAAAAATAATCCTATTGGAAAGAGATAGACTAATTTCAGATAACACATGATGGTCGCCATTTTGAATTTGTCCATGGTGCTTCTTCCAGAAAAGTACAAAAATTACCCAGGGTAGTCTGGAATATTAGGTTATTAACACAGAATAGTTTAAACGCGATGAATGTGTGAATTGCGGTAAGACAAATTCCGTAAACTTGACATTTCTCAATAATTTGGATGGAAAAATGTCTGTAGATCCGCATGGTCGCCATATTGAATTTACCCTTGCCGAATCTACGCTTTGTACAAAATATTATGTAAATAAGCTCAAATTAGGTACAATAAGTTGAGCTATGAATTCAGCAAATTATAATTTTTAAAATGTTTTACCGGGTTGGAGTTACGTTGAGAACCGAAGTCAATTAGGCCTACATGGTCCTACAGGGCGTCTGTGACGTCATGCATGACGTTAATGGCCAAAAGTGAAAATATTGTCTGGCCGTACCTCAATGACCGCTTTATATTAAACAGGCTTCACCAAATAATGAGATCAAAACATTTTTCATCATAATTTCGTTCATATGGCTATATGAGCAATATCAGGAAGTATGCATTATATTATCAGTGACCTCAGATTCTCATTCCAATTTCGGATATATCCGTCAAAATCGTATACCATGTTAGACATTATTTATAAACACCAAATATTTTACAGTTTCACACAAAGCTATTCTATGGATAACAACTTCTTTATTGCTGTGCAGCTGACGTTTGTTAGAGATACTTCAAATGAACTCTGAGCTAATCAGCTCGAAGCTAATTAGCTCAGAAAAAGTTGGAAGTATCTCCAACGAACGTCAGCTCCACAACAGTAAAGAAGTTGTTATCCATAGAATAGCCTTGTGTTATATACGCCGACTTCTAAATGCCTATCAAAAAATTACGTTACAGTTTGATGAAATAATAGACTGGAAAAAAATTAATCATAACCCTACCCCCAATCTTTTTCATTCAATATTGAAGTTCAGGGCGTACCCAATTTTAAAAGGCTCCAGATGGTAAATGCCCTCACACCCAAAGTGCAAACAAGCGTTATTCAACAGGTAATAAGTTGGACTTTCAGAAAACATTGTCTACAAAATTTCGTAGCGGTTGAAAGGGTTATGGTTAGCTTAACGTCTAATGCACCAAAATTACCATTCCTCTATCAGTTGAAAAGCGTTTTAAACAACTTATTTCCTATAGAATTATCCATTTTCGTATTATTTTAAATCGTAAACCCTCAAGTAAAGTTTCCATCAAATGAACGACCATTGCAAACAGTGTGGGAAAATATTTATTGTACTTTTTTTATGATTTTATTACACAGAGTAAACTGCAAATAAAGCATGGTATTCTATGGTGGTCTGTTGCAATCATATTTAGGTCCAGTGACGTTACACTGCCCTATTACATATATTTGAAAGTTTGTATGCACTTTCCATTGCTTGATTTAAGCTTAAGGTGTGTATACTTTGAGTTTCAACACAGACTCACTGTTTCAATGTGCATGTTTCACCAAAATCTGGGAGATGGTAACTCATAAGTGTCAAGTCAATTTGAATCTTGCATTTAATTTCCCCATTTGGTAAAACATGCACATTGGAACAGTGAGTCTGCGTTGAAACTCAAAATATACACACCTTAAGATTGGATCAAGCATTGGAAAGTACATACAAAGTTTCAAATATATGTATTAAGGCAGTGTGACGTCACTGGACCTAAATATGATTGCAACAGACCACCATAGAATACCATGTTTTATTTGCAGTTTACTCTGTGTAATAGAATCGTTAAAAAGTACAATAAATATTTTTCCATACTGTTTGCAATGATTTTTCATTTGATGGAAACTTTACCTGAGGGTTTACGATCACTTTAACGTAAATTATAAAGACAAGTGTGCTTAAAATTTATCCTTGTGGAACACCAGAAGATACACCATGTTCGTAGGAGCTAAAACCGTCAATTCTGCCTCCTATTTAAAAGATAAGATCCAAAGATATCTAATAAAGAACCATCAATATCGAAAGTTTTAAGTTTATGCAATAATAGTTTATGGTTGGTGGTATCAAATTGCTCTGAAAAGTCTATATAAATACTCTATCAGTTTGTTTTCTATATTTATACTCTTCGTAACCTTATCTATATATATTCAACATGATTTGTGGCAGTCGACCTTCCCTTAACAAAATCATGCTATCTGTAATATGCTGTCTGGCATTGTTCAAAACCTGTGTATTAATCACCTTCTCAAAAGGTTTAGAGAACAATGGCAATGAAGATATATGTTATTTCTCTCGGTTGAAGCATGAATTAGGTTGGTGTAATGTGTTTATGTAATCAATTGTCTTGTTTAACAATTGGGCTTGATCACAGGGCGGTGTTTCCCGCCCTGGGATATGTATTAAACTGAGGAGTTGTAATGAAGTTTCCATTCAGCACGACTGACTGGGACCATGGAGGTAAATTTTTCTCTCTTACGAAACCACAATGGACATTACAACTGTGGCTGATATTTCTACGACTTTGAACAACGTTATACAACAGATCAAGAACCTGGAGAATGATTTTGGCAGCCAGTTTCTGAACTGAGACAGAATCCCCAGCCAAGTCTCGCCGGGTTTTCAGCGGAATTTAATACCGGAAGTTTAAAAAAGAAAGTCAAACAATATATTTGAAAAAGAACTGGAAACAAGAACCAGTTACAGCATATCTCAGCTATAGAGATAATGTATATGAAAACTAATATGGCTGCGGAGCCGGACGAATACTGGTTAAATATTGGCTGCAGAGCCGGAGAATACTGGATATTAATATGATTTGAGAGATAATGTATATGAATACTAATATGTCTGCAGAGCTGCAGAAATACTGGTTAAATGTTGGCTGCAGAGCCGGAGAATACTGGATATTAATATGATTTGAGAGATAATGTATACGAATACTAATATGTCTGCAGAGCTGCAGAAATACTGGTTAAATGTTGGCTGCAGAGCCTGAGAATACTGGACATTAATATGATTGGAGAACAAAATGGTTTGGGGTGCTCGTATGGATGCGAAGCTGAATGGATATGGGTAAAATGTTGACGGCAGAGTCGAATGAATTCTGCAAATGTGAAGACATGCTTAGTGCTCCAGTTGGCAGAGGTGAGATAGAACATGGCAGGGGAGAAGAGAGCGAAAGAGTGTGTAAGAGAGGGATTGTTATTGGTGGTTTATGGGGAATTTATGCCATCCTTTCACCGAGACTGTGGGGTCATTTGCGGTTGTGGGGACCTCTCACTTGGCCCACAAACCTTTTTTGGTATTATTCGCGGCTTTAGACACTATTGAATGCTGATTGGTTGCATTAATCCACATCAGTGTATGTTTTCCACCCTCCACAGTGAAAAGAGTTATTCTTCAAGTCCTGTAACTATGGTTAAAGTAAAAAATAGCAAAAGACGCAAGAGTTACCTCCCCTGCACTATGTAGCCTATGTAGTCCCCATAACACATTTCTCTCTCAAGCGACACCCCACAAACATTACTCACACATGTCCCCATACCATTTTTCTCTCTCAACCGACGCCCCACAAACATTACTCACACAACAGGTCCCCACAACATCGTTCTATCTCAAGCGACGCCCCACAAACAAAGCCGGGTGGTGTCGAAGCCGGGTGGTACGTGAAGTCGAGTGTCAAAACGGTGTTGGGGGGGGGTACGTGAATTTGAGTTTCACAGCAGTATTTGGAAGGAATGTACGTGAAGTCGAGTGTCACAGTGGGATTATGACTTAGGCCTAGGTATGTTTCATAACTATCAGGTTCAGATTCATTTCAGCTATCAAAATTATAGAGGGATGAATGTACGTGAATTTCAGTATCAAATCGGGGTTAGGGGGAATGTACGTGAAGTCGAATGTCAAAGCGATGTTAGGGAGGAATGTACGTGAAGTTCAGGGTCAAATCGGTGTTAGCGAGGAATGTACATAAAGTTGAGTTTCAAAGCGGTGTTAGGGAGAATGTACGTGAAGTCGGGTGCCAAAGCGGTGTTAGGGAGGAATATAGGTGAAGTTGAGTGTCAGAGCCGTGTTAGGGAGGAATGTACGTGAAGTCGAGTGTCAAAGCGGTGTTATGGAGGAATACACATGAAGTCGAGAGTGAAAGCGGGGTTGCGGGGGGGGCATGTACGTGAATTCGAGTGTCGAAGCAGTGTTATAGAGGAATGTACATGAAGTCGAGTATCAAAGTGGTGATAAAGAGGGATTTATTGCTCAAATCTTCACCTGCTATTGCTATGCCTTAATTCCTCCTTCAGGAGATCCTTTGCAGAATAAAAGTGTTCTTCCCTTAGGGAGATCAGCTGACCTGCACTGCGCATGCGCCCTTGAACAACTTTCCCACTGCATTGTCTACAGAGCAGACGTGTTTAGTGGGAGCTCCTGTTAGAGTTAGTTTCTGGACGTATCCTAGAGTTATTTTCTATATAGACTAGCTAGCAGAATTGTACTACAATGTCTGAGAAGTCTTCCGTGGATGGTAAAACTAGCGCTAAAGTAAAATCTAAGCGTTATATTTCATGTTCACGGTTTTGGTCTAAAGATGATCGGCATTCCACCTGTTTTTCATGCCGGGCTCAGATCTGTTATCGGCAGATCCCCTGTGTGTAGTGCGTCGAGTGGGACGACGCGGCATGGCAAAAATATGCTGTGGCTCGTCGGGCGTCCCTGTTAAAGACCTCAGGCAACTTTTCCCTTCCCCCCAAAGACAGAAATCAGGCTGAGAAAGATTTATTGTCAGACATGGAGATCAACGAAGATCTTCCCGGCAGCGAACATCTACTGCTTGATTCGGGGAATCAAATTCCACCCATTGGCACTCTGAAACAACATTCTTCATTCAAGTCACCATTGCCCAGGGCCTACAGAGATTTCAACACCTGGCCTGAAGACTCGACCCAGGTTTCTCACCTCTCGTCTCAACCCTCGACGAAAACAAAGACCCATTGTGCGGCCGCACAATCGTCTTCATCTACACCTGCGTCGACAATAGACCTTCAACTAGCGACTATTGTTCCTAATCTCACCCATTCTTCTCGTCGAGCTGCTACAACAGCAAGTTCATTCAACGCAGATCCTCAACCGTCCACCCCCGGCGCTGGATTACCGACCCCGTCGATGGGTCCTACTCTTCAACAATCCAGCCCCCGATCAGCCCGGGCGTCGGCCCCTCGATCTTCTCTCCAGACACCTGCCAGATCTGCACTACGGACTACGGCGGCCCGTCTTCTAAACAGGGCTTTGTCTACACCCGGCAAGCGCCCGTCATCGGCCTACCCTCCAGACCCCGCTTTGTTGAAGCGGACTCCGGCTTCCCTCCGTTCACCGACTTCATGGGACTTCCTACCTCTTCAAGTTAAGAAGAAAGTTCCTCAGCCGTCTACCTATCTCCGATCAGGGCCTTCCACTGCATCAGCCGTCCATCACCGGTCTTTCGCATCAGCTGCGCTCTACCATCGACCCTCCTAGCGCTTTGGAAGTGGGCCGGGCGTGGGTCCACCCTCATCGATCTCCGTTACCGGATTCATCCCGTCGCCGGCGTTCAAGTTCTCGTCACCGATCGTTGCATCATTATTCCCGATCGCCACGTCGCCGTTCCCGGTCCCGGTCTTCGCATCGCCGTTCCCGAACGTCTCGTCGTCGCTCTCGATCGTCTCAACGCCATTATAGATCTCCACGTCGTTCTTCTCGTTCGTCGCATCGTCGTTCCAGAACTCCACGACGCTCACGATTCTCCTCGTCATTACCAGGCTTCAGATGGTGCTTCAACTATCCACCACTCCGTTCCTGCTAGATACGACAATTCATCTAATGAAGAATGCCCTGATCGTCGCCCACAGTCGACCTCTCCCGTTTCTGCTCCAGAGTCATCACATTCGCCCGGCGCCGACGCTGAAGATTCGGGTGCCTTGACTTTCTCTTCCAAGATGGTGGCTCTCGCAGCTCTCGTCCCTGAGATGCCCAAGCCTTCCAACGAAGATTCTGTTTCTGCTCGTCGCAAGAGAATGACTGCTGCTTCATCCGTCCTACCTCCGATTCCTTCCACAGCATCTTCTCTCACCTGTGCGTCGTCTCCGGAATGGTCTTCATTGCTCGCATCTCTAGATCGTCAACTTGCGGATGACCACAAGATAAAGAAACCTTGCTTCAAGACTTACAAGCTTCACGATGGGGCTCTTCCTGACAGACCCCCCATTCAAGATTTCGACTTAGACCAGATCTTGAAGTCTACCAAGTCCCCATCTCTTACCTTGAACTCCAAGGGTGTGGAGCAACTTCAAGAAATGCTACTGGCGGTTCATCGCATCACGTCTCATTCCGACTGGTTCCTGTCCGCAACTCATCGTATGATTTTCGACCCTGCCAACTACAGGACCGATGGTTCGATTCAACTCGTCCCTCTCCAGCGCGCCTACCTCGAAGGTTTCATTGATTCCCTTAACAAGGCCAACGAACATGTTATGGAAGCCAGCGCCTTCTTCTACGCTTCCATTCTTCAAGCTCAACGCTCAGCTTACTTGGCCAACTCCAAGACGGAGGTTCCTGCGTCGGCAAGATCTCAGCTTCTGCATTAGCCGTTATCGTCCAAGCTCATCTTCAATGGCGCCATCTCGTCGGTTATGCCAGGCATCAGAGATGAGAAAACCTCCCGTCTTCTCTCCGCAGCGACTCGTCGTCCCTCTCAACCGACTTCGTCTTCCGCAAAGAATAAAGGTCGAGGTCAGCCTTCTAAACCAGCGCAACAGCGGACGACACTGCTTCATCGACTTTTCGTCCACAACAGAAATCTTCCAACTCCCGTGGCAGATCTTCTACCCGTGGCAAGTCTTCCAGAGGAAGGGGCAATGCCAACAAGTGACTGTACTCTTCCTCACTCCCGTCATCCGCCAAACGACTTCCGGCTCCCCCCCCCCCTTCCACACATTCAACCATCCCGTGGTAGGGGGGCGACTACAGCACTTCTGGAAAAATTGGCAGTTTATTACAGACGACGCCTGGGTCCTCCGTACTCTAAAGGTTGGGTTTACTTTCGACTTCCTCACACAGCCCAAGCTCATCGCCCGACCCCAACCGTCACGACTACCAGTTTCTCCAGAAAATCTTCAGACGTTGCTATCTTCAGTCGCAACGCTCATCACCAAGGGCGCGGTAAGAGAGCTGCCTCAGGCCGAGGACAGCGTCGGTTTCTACAGCCATGTCTTCCTAGTTCCGAAGAAAGACTCCGACCAGATGAGAATGATCATCGACCTGAAACGTCTCAACTCCCTGCACCTTTCACCGCCTCCTCGCTTCAAGATGACGTCGGTTATGTTAATTCAGGTGCTAATATTATTAATGAAACAGGTCTTTGGATTATGGAACCTTTGGAAATTCTTAATGGACGACGGCTGCCCAATGAATGACGGATCTGACGCATTTATATTCATCGATCCGAGCCCGTTTACATCACCGGGATTGGCTGGATTCGATCGATCTTCAAGACGCCTACCTTCACATTCCGATCCATCATCGTCATCGTCATTACCTACGCTTCGCCATCGCCGGCCGGCGATTCGAGTGGCAAGTCCTTCCCTTCGGTGTCAACGTAGCGCCATGGCTCTTCACCCGCATCACTTCTCCAGTCATGGCCTTCCTGCATCTTCGGGGTATCCACATAGAAGTGTACATCGACGATATCCTCATCTGGGCAACATACAGATCTCTCCTCAACGCTCAGATCCGACTCACCCTTCTCATCCTTCAACATCTGGGAAATCATCCCTCATCCCCAGAAGTCAAGAGTTGGAGCCTGCGCAACAACGTCGTTACATCGGTGCAGTGTTCGACACGACCCTTCAACTAGTACGACCCCCGGAAGACCGATGGACCAAGATTCAGGTGTTAGTAACCAGATGTTTGTCATCACAGCCCCTTCGTCAGTGGCAAAGTCTTCTGGGTCTACTCACGTCAGCGCAAGACCTTACTCCCTACGGTCGGCTCCAAGTGCGGCCTCTGCAATACCATCTTCTACCATATCTTCAGACGCCGTCTCGCAACCCTCAAGTTCCGGCGTTGTTATCTCTACATCCACATCTGACTTGGTGGCAGTCTCGTCACAACGTCATGCGGGGAGTCCTCTTCCGTCCCCCGACGCCGGATCGACATCTTTACACCGACGCCTCCCATACGGGATGGGGAGCCCATCTCGACGACCTAGAAGTGTCAGGCAGATGGTCAACTCTGGATGCCAGACTTCACATCAATCTTCTGGAAATGAAAGCAGTCATACTAGCTGTGCAACATTGGAGTCATCTTCTATCGAACTCGTCTCTTCTCATCGCCTCAGACAACACGACGGTCATTGCCCACGTCAACAAGATGGGATCGACCCGTTCATATCTGGCGTTTCAACTGACTTGGACCCTGTTCGATTGGGCTCTGCATCATCAGTGTCACCTATTAGCTCGCCACATCCCCGGTCGACTCAACGTTCGGATCGTCTCTCCCGTCCAGACACAGTTCTTCAGACCGAGTGGCAGCTTCACCCGGAGGTCTTCCAACGCATCACCAGCATTTGGGAACCTCCCCTCATCGACCTGTTTGCGACAAGGAACAATGCTCAACTGTCCCTCTTCGTCAGTCCGATCTTGGATCCCCGAGCCTTCGCCATCGACGCTCTAGCCATCAGTTGGGACAACTTCCTCGCCTACGACTATCCTCCGATTGCCCTGCTACAGGAAATTCTACAGAAGATAGCTCTACCCGACTGCATCATCCTCGGCGTCCGTGGTTCCCACTTCTGCTGCCTCTGCTCACAGATCCACCACGCCAGCTTCCTCTCTGGACCAACCTTCTCAGTCAACCTCACGGCTTAGTCCATCACAACCCCCAGTGGCTCAACCTACACGTTTGTAGGCTATCCAGGCTGCACTCACAGTCCAAGGGTTTTCAACAGCAGCTGCAGAAACGATGGTTTCAGCCAACCGACCCTCGACATCTCAGCTCTACCAGTCTAAGTGGGCCTACTTCGTCACCTGGTGCCGAGGCCGAAGCATCGATCCCAACGCTGCCTCTATTTCAATAGTGGCAGACTTCCTTCTTCACCTTCACCGAGACAGGAAGTTTCAACTCAGCACCATTGAAGGGTACCGTTCAGCGATAGCCAGGGTCCTTCGTCTATCTTCAGACATCAACGTCAGTGAAGATGACATCTCAGCCCTCTTGCGTGCCTTCGCCTTACAGTCTCGTCGTATCCGACAACTGCTTCCGAAGTGGGAGATCGGGGTGGTTCTCAGCGCACTTCTTCGACCACCCTTCGAACCACTACAGTCAGCCACCTTAAAAAGCCGTCTCCTACAAGACAGCCTTCCTCACCGCCTTCGCCTTGGCTTCAAGAGTATCCGAACTTCACGCCCTGGAAAGGAAATCTCTGACATGGACGGCATCTTGGTCTCGCATCTCATTTCGACCCATTCCTGAGTTCATCGCCAAGAATGAATCTGTACGACACGGTCCTTGTGCTCAACGCCAGCCTTGACAGACTTTGTTCGTGGCCTAGACGACGACATCCTGTTATGTCCAGTATTAGCTGTCAATGAATCTTTTTCATACTTTTATACACACAATTGATGCTTGCTATAAGATGATCATGGTATTATGGTATGGTGCCGTCCGTCCGTCCGTCAGTCCGTCCGTCCATCTGAAACGACCGGGCTATAACCGGGGCGGTGTACAGGGCCTGTAAGTATCATAGCAATTGCAACGATACAAACAGTAGGGTCATTTATATTGTTAACCTTTGTATATAACAACATTTAGGAGATAAAAATGTTATATATATCAACTGTATATTTTTACGGGCGTATTTTGGGTTCAATTGAACTCTTGTTGCATTTTATTCCCGCGAAATACTGCTGATTATGTGCGATACATTTACTATCTATCAAAAACTACATGTCCCCATAAGAATTATCTCACCTGACGCCCCACAAACATTACTCACACTGCGTGTCCCCATAACACATTTCTCTCTCAAGCGACACCCCACAAACATTACTCACACATGTCCCCATACCATTTTTCTCTCTCAACCGACGCCCCACAAACATTACTCACACAACAGGTCCCCACAACATCGTTCTCTCTCAAGCGACGCCCCACAAACATTACTCGCACATGTCCCCACAACATCGTTCTCTCTCAAGCGACGCCCCACAAACATTACTCACACATGTCCCCACAACATCGTTCTCTCTCAAGCGACGCCCCACAAACATTACTCACACAACAGGTCCCCACAACATCGTTCTCTCTCAAGCGACGCCCCACAAACATTACTCGCACATGTCCCCACAACATCGTTCTCTCTCAAGCGACGCCCCACAAACATTACTCACACATGTCCCCACAACATCGTTCCCTCTCAAGCGACGCCCCACAAACATTACTCACACATGTTCCCACAACATCGTTCTCTCTCAAGCGACGCCCCACAAACATTACTCACACATGTCCCCATAACACATTCCTCTCTCAAGCGACACCCCACAATTAGGACTCGCACTATGTCCCCATAACATCTTTATCTCTCAACCGATGGCCCTCAAACATTACTCACACAGCATGTCCCCATAACAATTTTATCACGAAATAACTACCCGTGCAGGTCATTCCAACAAGCTAAACACTGACCATGGGGCAGCGTGACAAAATCAACTGTACACGAAAACATATACAAACTTCAATACACGGCAGCAATATATTAACTTATAATCCAATAAACATTATAACAATCCAATGAACATTACAACCAATGCAATAAACATTACAACTCATTAACAGCAATAAACAAATAATTTCAATGTACAACATAGCGTCACGTTGGAGGTATATAGAAATACCGATCCGTGACAAGACTGTTCCCTCTATCTTGGAGTATTATGATCACCTAGTAAGTGACCACTACGACGTCGTGTTTTGCTGGGCACGATTGCATTGCTGACAATGCTAACATAGGCACAGGTGCAAAGGCAGCATTTGACTGTCGATTTTGCTCCAGCGAGGGATATATATATTACCAGGTTGATCAGTATTCCAAGATTTTCGATAGTAGCGACGAACAGTGTATTTTAAATTTGTTGAAGGCAATAGGGGTTTCCCATAAACTGTACACCTCTGTTTATCCCTCGGGCAAGAATTGCCCGAAGGGTGTTGTCGTTGCGACCGCCGTCAGTCCGTCCGTCCGTCCGTCCGTCTGTCCATTTTACCTTGTAAACACAAAATCTTCAAAACCGCTTAGCACAGCCAAACCAAATTTGGTACACATGTTTACCGACTATAGGGCAAGAAGTCTATTGAAATTCAGATCATTCGGATGAATATTTCTCGATTTATGTCACATTTCGTGAGTTATTTGGGGACTTTACCTACATGTACCTTGTAAACACGTTATCTAAAAAAACACTCAGTACAGCCAAACCAAATTTTATTGGAAATGTATATATTAAAATAGTTTTACCGATCCTACCGAACATCTATTCACCATTTTGTCACTTCATCCAAATTTTTAGTTTTTAATATATATAGCAAGCTCACCTTTCAGATTTACAAAATTGGTAATATTTTAGATTTTATCTGCTTTTAGACAGCCCCTGCTTTATTTCATTACCATTGCTTTCATCGCCATATGGCTAAAATATTGCCGAATGCAAAGTTAAACCCAATTCATTTATTACAATATATGGTTTCCAAAACCAGGGCAATATTTTACCGCTTCATGTAAAAATTTGAAATTAAAATTACATGTAACCGTTTTGTCTTTGAAGACCAAGCTGTTTTGAGATGTGTTTAAGTACTACAATTTACCCATACGATTTGTCTTTCTCCTACAGTAATTATATATACTGTTATTTCTATTCTTTTGGTGCAAATGCCAGTAAAATCTAATGGTCATTTGACACCGGATTTGCATCCTATTATTGTCGCGGAATTAATCTTAGCCAATATATGATCTCTTACACGTATTTTATACCATTTATAAATATATAGTTTATTGCGATAATTTGTGCCCCAGAGGGGCTAAAGCGCATAGATACATGCAAACACATATACAGACATAATATACATACATAAACTTGTATAATGAACACAATTCTATAATGTTTTCCGCTTACGGCCATCGAGTGTAGAAAAATATACTGTTGTTATAATAATACTATTATTGGAAAAGGAAACAGCAACCCATGGTCCTCACAAACCAAACTCTCCCACACATGTTCCCACAAACCTACTCTCACGTGTTGCCCATAACTGTAGCTCTCTCGATAATGTCCCTATAAATTATACTCTCTTTCAAGTCTTTAGTCTTATTTCTAGGGGAAAGTAAGTAGAGAGTAGTGTCCCTTGAGTGGAATTAATGCCGACATGTGTAAGGTCGACAATGTCCGCTGTCTACGCTGAACGTAATACCAGCAGAACTTGCTGTCCCCATAAACCTGGATTTTGATGAAAGGCCCATATACAGGTAAAGACCGTCAAGAGAGAGAGAGAGAGAGATACAAAATTCTAAGTAATCTAACACGTCAAAAACCCAGCAATCTAGAAGTATATATATATGCTACTGAGGAGCCGTCAAAGCAGCGATTACGGTTATACAGTCTGTAGCTTATGCATTACAACAATTTCTGTGGTTTCTTTCACTATATTATTATGTTATTAACCAAGTGTTTTCATATTGGCCTTGTTATAGGTCCGAGGCCTGCCGTATTGGCCCGAGGCCGCAGGCCGAGGGCCAATACGGCTGACCGAGGACCTATAACTAGGCCAATATGAAAACACTTGGTTAATGACATTTTTATTAATTAACTCACCTACAAATTTATTTCATCGATTATAATACATGCATCAAGAAATATTTTAGTACACCGACTCGGAAATCGGAATATGTATTTCTTCCTTCACAATAGGCCTATTTCCTACGATTATTATGTGCTTTTTGAAGTGCCATTATTCCCTTCCCTCAAGGAAGGGAGACGCTATGAATCTTAGTTAATCCCCTCTACAGTAACGCTATCGGAAACGACGGCAATAATCGGGACGGTGAATACATGTAGCTAGGTCGATCATCTTCAACCTGGGCGGGGGTCTTCAACGTATGAAACGGAGTCAAAAAGATACAAGCAGATGAAATACTAATTTTATTTGATAAGAACGATGCAGCAAAATTATACAACCTTATAATCTGGTGCAAATTTGGTCCAAATCCAGTCCCGATTTGAGGATCGAAGACGTATCATGCTATGGAGACCCTAGTTTTCAACACCATTTTACAGGTGTTTCTTTCGCATAATTTCTATCGGTCCTATCCATATGTGAATAACTCTTCTAGCTGCAAGTCTGACATCTTCTGTCTTAAAATATCACTGTAGTCATCGCTTCGCTCATCAGTGCACTGCTGTAAGTGTTGGATCGCTGTTTTTCGTGTGTTTGTGCTAACACGTCGATGTCGCGCTCGCGTCACTATAGTCTATTTCAGCATGACTCACCTCACTTGATTTCAAGGTTTGTGTATCGGCACGTATAGCTCTATCAAATATTATCACAGAAGCCATTGAATATCCGTTCAAAGTCAGAGAAATCAGTGACATCATTCGGAGAAGATTGCGAATCGAGGATCGTTCATCCTCAGCATCGCCATGTTGAAAGTCATATTGGCCCGGGCCATATTGGCCCTGTTTTCCCGTATTGGCCCGCCTTCCTCATATTGGCCCGGTTTGATGTCATATCAAGCAGGCCGATTTCCTTGTATTGGATTCATATCATTGATAGTTGATTAATAAACATATGATATAACTATAAATACGTTATGAGCAATTGTGTGCGGTCTATCAACAATATACCCGGGTGTGTTACAGTGTCTTAAAGCCCGAGTTTTTTTTTACATTAATTAACCACAAAATCTAAAAATTTGACTTATCTTGCCGAATATTGTAAAAACTGACCACTATGTCCGAAAAACGTAATTCTGAGATGGGTATCCATCCCTACGTTGTAGAGTATGATATTCTGCAAACATCTAGCATAGCTGCCAGCTTCTAACAAAAACATGCTGTGCAAAAGTGTTTTTGTCCATGTGACCGACCGACTATAAGGGCTTCTGCAGTCGTCTACTAATGTAGCTGTACTAAAGGTCAATATGGTCGATACATAATGGTCAGGTGAGAAAATATTGCACTCATATTCCAGGAAACAGTAAACAAAACATTCTCCAGCACCATCAACGTCGAAATATAAATAATTACAAGGTCGGGTGACAATCGAACTTGCATCTTAACGAAATACCAAATACACCTCGCTTTGTAAATCCTGTATATTTTTTAAATGTACGGTTGACATGGTTGAGAAACGAACTCACGACTTTGGAAACTACGGATAGCCCTAACGGCACATCATATTTAGACCTACATCTCTATAAAAATGATGCAGGTCTCGTCGGCGTTATGAAATCAAAGCAATAATCAAGTGGGACCTGCATATGGCATATGCATATCTCGCCTTGTAGCATTTGCTAGATCCTTTGTTAAATGTGACGATTTTAATCGAAGTCAAAAAACATTGTTGCAGAAACTTATAAAGCAAGGCTATACTAGCAAGTCCCTCCACTCAAATTTGGCGATATATATCGCATGCTGAGAGCAAAATACGAGCGTAGCGTGCAAGATCTATGGCGTTACGTTTCGTTACTTGTGTCTAATTCCGCTTAATCCGGATTTAGGGACCGTATGAACTCATGCACTTGAAGATCTTGAAGGTGTTCATATGAACAGGCACAATCAAAGCGTGAATGAGATACATCATTCTCTAGATGACGACTTCTAATATCATATGAATGACGAATACTGATCGGCGATACGATTTTGATATTTTTGGAACATCATGATGTCGTTCCGGCATCATTGAAAGCTGTTGACCGCTCCTCACTCGCAGGAAAATAGACTATATTTATGTTACTATGTTTTGTTTTAACTTGGTGCTGATGCTGTTATGTGGAAAGGTCTTTGGATTATGGACGCGGATATTCTTTAATGAACGACGGCTGAATAATAAATGACGGACCAGATGCTTGTAATATGGGGAACAAGTCGCATCCGAGTCGTTAATTCGATCATAAGCCGAGCCAATGTTTGTATTGGTCTAAAGTTTACGGTGTCGAATAATGATGTTTGTAAAATATTAGACCAGCATGGTTGGATGTTAAAGCAACAATAGTTGTGCTTTTGTTGCAAAAAACACTATCTTCGAATTATTAAGTCGTACCGTAAAACGTCGAAAACATAAATAACACACTAGGATATCGTTGAAGAATAATATTATTTATTGCCCAGCAAGTGATGAATACTTGTAGTTAGATACATTTAACAATTAGCTGTTGTTTCTCATGTGAAGATAAATGTCAGCGTCGATAGTAAATTATTAATGCCGAAGTTTCTTTTCTAACATCACGTATATTATTCTTTTCTAGTGTAATACTTCAATTGTTAGTAAAGGCTGAAGTGATCTAGTCACAGAATATCAAGGAAATATTTTATTTTAATTTCTTTCATGTTAAATCTCACACGAACCAATAGTTCTTTCACAATGTAATACATTGATTAAATCAGTCTTTCATGAAAAATCTCACACGAACCAATAGTTCCTCCACAATGTAATACATTGATTAAATCAGTCTTTCATGAGAAATCTCACACGAACCAATAGTTCTTCCACACTGTCATACATTGATTAAATCAGTCTTTCATTTGAAATCTCACACGAACCAATAGTTCTTCCACACTGTCATACATTGATTAAATCAGTCTTTCATGTGAAATCTCACACGAACCAATAGTTCTTCCACAATGTAATACATTGATTAAATCAGTCTTTCATGTTAAATCTCACACGAACCAATAGTTCTTCCACAATGTGATACATTGATTAAATCAGTCTTTTATGTTAAATTTCACACGAACCAATAGTTCTTCCACACTGTCATACATTGATTAAATCATACTAAAAGCGTGATGTTAAAAATTACATTATGCAAGGCGAGAGTTGAAAGAGCTTTGAATTCGTTAAACTTAACATCCGTGTGTACTATGCTTCGCAATGATATGGTGATACCTATTGTGTACGACAGTGCTATAATTCAGACTGCAGTAGTATAACTTATGATAATTATAGGTGTATTCGTGTGTGCTCTATGTTACCGGTTAACCTGATAGCCTACTCTACCGTCCTACATTTTACCTGCAATGCGATCCTACCATCTAACCGTGAGACAGTCCTGCACTCAAAATCTGTGTAACACAGACGTCGTACACTTGGCAGGCAGGCGGTGTTGTCATTCGTCACGCCAACATAAAAACGGACATGCAATCCTCGATCAGACAAGATGGAGTTTATCTGTCTGACATCAACACGGATTTTTTTCCCAATGTTGTTGAATAATCTGTAGGAGAGCCCATTTTGCAATGTTATGGGCCACGGGTTTGTTAACAATTAAACAACTTTGGGTCGAGCTTCTATATTTCATATGGCGGAAAATTGCGTGTGGCAAAAATAATAAAAAAGGCGCATAATTAATATGTCGGCTGGGTTTGTTACCATCTTGAGCATTATTTCGGGAGGGGGGCGGGACAAATTTCTGCTCAACAAATATGTCACCATAAGAGATTTGTATTTACAGCTTCGCACTCATCTCACCATGGGTGGGAAGTGGGTGTGGATTTACAGCCTCAATTATGTCACCAATGGTTAAAAATACATTGTATTGTATCGGCGGGATGAGTGTGGATACCTTTGCCCAGCATGAAATCTTGTATTGTCTAATAATAAAAAAGTCATGGCCTTTTCATTCAATCAAGATACTGGTCTTGGTGTTGTTATTTACTTGATATATAGGCACAAATAAGGGAATACATAACTCATCTTGAAGGGTACTGTTTTATCAGTTTCGATTATCGTTCCGGTTCTCCATCTCATTTCTTCTGAATATTGGTCATTCTGATGGTCCAGAAGGGTGGTCAGATCTCGTTATCCTGAATGATAGCAAATGTATCATCGACTTTTCAATACCAACACAGGATTGTTATGGGCTGTTAGAAGGACAGTTTCTTCTAGTTCAGTCATGTAGATTTTGGTTATTACTGGGGATAGAGGAGATTGTAATCTGTGTATCTCCCCATGTGAAACAGGTGCTATTGATGCAGGAATCAAACAGTTTCTTGATACTGTTCATATTTAAAGAGATTCTCATGGAGGGTCGGGATAACGAATAAACTCGGGTAAATGACATGTTAAAGGTGCACACTAGTCTTGAACTTCGAGATATTGTTGAAGACACGAAATAAAAATAATTGGCGTGTGTATGACGCTAGTGAGAAATCCCACAGCAGATATAATTTACTTTATGTCGAAGCTGCATAACCGTCCTCACGCAAATTAACCTATCTGGCCTGGGCGATTTGGGAATGTACAGGCCAGGGGGCGGGCATACCCTAAATATTTTTCTTACCCCTGAGCTAGGAGACTGAAACAGACAACACTATATCCTTGAGGCAAGCTCTAATAGAAAAGGTGAGATAAATCCGAGATGGCCCAATGATGACTTCACAGTGACGTCAATTTCAAAAAGGCACTGTTGGACAATTTTTCGATAAGATTTTTCGAATTTTTTGTTTGTATTTTCTTCGCAAAAACTGCATGATAAATTTATAATGATACGATGTGAAAAAATAGCCTTTGTTCACTTTTCCACGCAGAAAAGCAGAAATTCTGAAGAAAAATAACGAAAACACCACTTTTGTGGTGCTCCACATGGTCGCCATTTTGAAATTACTTATGATTCCCTGCTCGGGGGATTATTCAAAATGACCTCTATAAGATCAACTATAAAGTCAGGGAGTGGCAGCTCATAAGTTTGTGTCGTTTCGGAGATAGGATAGAAAGTTTGGTAGGTGGCCATGATAGCCCGCCCAGGATTGATAGTGTTAATAAACACCCATTGACAACAAGAACTACTACTCTTCCTTTTCACGTGCGAACTTTAAAGAATATCTTTTGGAATACGTCAGTGCCGTTCCTCAGCTTTTCAGCAAATTTACCAATTTCTCTCAAATTTTACCAGGATAACGACGCACAATCGGTCATTTGCTTTAGGAAAATTCGCTGACTACTGATAATATTCTATTTACTCCCATATAACTAGCCTACCCTACCTCTCTTAATCCCCTTTTCCAGTCGCTGAACGGCATATATGAGTCAAAATGAACTAATTCACCGATTCAGACTGTCGAGCAACGTTCGTACCCCGAATGTATCGAACTATGGGACAGACTAGCCCTACGATTGGTTTATATTCAGATAAATGCTGGTGGTTGGATATTGGTGAGTTAGTTCAACATAATATCGGTAAATTTCACGCAAATCCTTCACGTGGTTAACGCGCGCTGGCAATATCCACGGCCAGTTAAATTCCAGTATTGTCTTCAACGCGGAACTAGTAAAATCGGGCACCCCATGTCGGCATTGTTTCATTGAAATTGATACTGGATAACACCATGTTTTCAATACCGTCTGAGTGATCACTAATCTATTGTAATGAAACATACAATCCGGGAATTATTTGCCTGATGTCATAAAAGTAGCGATCTGTTAACAAACTCATGTCATTTGACAGTGTGAGGGATAGGAAAAATAATCACATCCCCTAAAGCTTATATGTCGAAGCAGATGAATTTCCTTTAGAACTTCGAAGAATTAAACTATCGCTGCAATAAATCACAAAATTGAGATCAAATCACTCGAATCCTGCATATAACTGTACTTTCAAACCTCAGTTCGTAGATCTCTATTTAAAGAAACCCTCCATTATTCTCCCTCTTGGAATTCGTATGAAACCGCACATTGTAGCAGCTGGTATTAAGCTTACTCAAGTTTTACCTAACAAGCTCTTACCAATTCCACCATGTAAGTTAGCTCAAGCAGAAGTAGATATTACACTAACGAAATATAAAATAGCAAACACGAGTCAGCTATTGCATAGACAAGAATTTGGTCTGCTGAGAGAAAATACAGATCACATGAGGCTATTTATACAGATGGTTCTAAAGATGGTGAGAGAGTAGCATGTGCTAGTATCTTTAGTTCCAAAACTAAAATCTGTCGACTACCAGGTAAAAGTTTGATATTCACAAGCAAAAGCTACATTGTTGGCATTGGAAGGTATTGGGTCCACTAAAAGGAAAAAGTATGTCATATTATCAGATTCACTGTCATGCTTTCAAGCGATTAAAAGTGGAACTTCGACTCATCCCACTATCTTGAATATTCTACAATTATATGACTGTAGATTTGATCAACAGATTTGCCTAGTCACGTTGGCTTCAACACACATAAGGGAAGTGGGAAGAGGTGCCGACATACTGACAGAGCCACATGACTTCACAGTATAGTCTTCTGGTTAACCTATTCTAAAGCACATACCAAGAATCTAACGATTCGTGATGTGTTTTATCTCAGGTATGCTTTTATTGTACCTGTTCATGTGGCAACTTGGATGACATGGCTGAGGCTGTGGCTGATAGAATGGCTAAGGCAGCCCTAGATGATGAGTTTGATCCTGTTTGAATCCCATGTAGCGATTTCAGACCCTCTATCTGCACTTATGTGAGACGGCTGTTTCAGTCTTTATGGGATGCTGTGAATAATAGCAAACTTCATGAGTTAAAAAAAACTGCAGGTTATAATCATCTGAACAGCCAGAAACGTTTTATTGAATTTGGTACAGGATAACACCATGTTTTCACACCGCCTGAGTGATCAGCGATCTATTGTGATCAAACATAATATCCGAAATTATTTTTGTGATGTCAGAAAAGTAGAGACCTTTTAGGGAAATCATGTCATTTAACATTGCGGGGGATAGGGAAAATAATTACTTCCTTCTACCGCGTTTTCATTTATCTTCTCCAATTGTTAGCTGTGTATCGGGTTGCTCTTACTAACGTCGGACACACCCGCAGAGAAAAATATACTGTTGAAGCCAGACTAGATTTAAATCAGGGATGTCCTGTTTGTTGTTTTAGGACACATCAGGCTGGCGACACTTATTAGGATATGACTGGAGACAGAACAATAATACCGTCTCGTCCAATGACTTTGAAACATGAAAGGCAGTTTGATCCATAGAAGAAATGTGTTATAGAACTATTGGCCGGTTAACAGCATTCCACATCGATGCTGAAGAGGGATTTCTAATGACGACTGTTTCGTCGCTTAGATTGACAAAATCTATTACTACTGGCCTTCGATAATTGGATGTTCAAAGTGACCCTGGCGGAGTAGAGGGCCACCGAAAATTTCAGGAGCATATGCTCTATGGGCTTAAGCCACCACTGAAAGTCGATCGAGCGGTATATATTGTATACATTCGCAACACAGCTTTTCATCCAAATATTTTATTTGGTATCTTTACGCGTTCGACCCAGTTGAAAATAACCCTCGCCTGTATGTACTGTAGGTATTTGCCATTGCCTATACCTACCATGCTTACGCAACGGGTCAACTGAGAGAGCAAAACTCTCTTTCGATGGAAGCCCTTCGGTCCTACAAAAATGATTCAATGAGAAAGCTTGTCCTAATT
Source organism: Hanleya hanleyi (assembly GCA_036873755.1). Classification (NCBI taxonomy): domain Eukaryota; kingdom Metazoa; phylum Mollusca; class Polyplacophora; order Lepidopleurida; family Hanleyidae; genus Hanleya; species Hanleya hanleyi. Next base: position 418,932 of record JAVTVY010008461.1, read on the forward strand.
CAAATGACGCAGGTCGAAGACCAATCGCTGGAGGACAGGCGGCTTACTAAACTGTCTGTCAATACGTAACTTGACTGACAGTCCTACAGTCTAGTATTTGTCACGGCTGGCTTGATTTGTCTGAGGAAACAGGAGCTGAGCATTGCGTAAGCGATAATTATACAAATTGTTACTAACATTTTAATAATTTAGAATCCAAACTATGCTCGCTATGATTAGAATGTATTTTTTATTCAAGTTCCATCAAATTAGAATGTATTACATAGATGTTCGTAATCCGATACGCAGCCAAACATGATATTTAATTATATTTCTTTATTGAAAGTTGGCCATGTTTGCAGCACATCTGCTTACTTGTTTATCCGATTCCCTTGAATCATGCAACGAAATGAAAGAAGACTCCACAGAATGAACCCCACCATATTCATCACTTTGGCCTCCTGCAGGGGATTTAAGAATTATACTTTGCAAATGGCATACTTGACCAAGAATGAACTGACAACAATGTTGCGAGGAAGCTAGATGTTTATTTTGAGCGCATCAACATGTAACATATTCATAGAAAACGTATAATGCTTTATTTGATCCAGAACTCTGGTGAAGATTTAATGATAATACCTTGCCGATAAACTATGAATAGTGAAGGTCGATGTCACTGTTCGCTGAGGATTACACCGAATCACTTGAAACGGGCCTCGAATGATGATATTACAAAACTGCGATCAACTCACTCGAATCTGTGTTTTCAACCCTCAGTTCGAGGATGTCTATTTATAGAAACCCTCCACTGCGATCAATTGCACTAAGGAAATATAAAAATGCCGACACGAGCCAGTTCGTGAATACATAAGAATTTGGCCGGCTGAGAGGAAAATACAGATCACATCAGGGTAGTTATACGGATGGTTCTAAAGATGGTGAGAGAGTAGCATGTGCTACAACCTTTAGTTCCAAAACTAAAACCTATCGACTACCAGGTAAAAGTTCGATATTAACTGTAAAAGCAAAAGCTATATTGTCGGCTTTGGAAGGTATTGGGTCCACGAAAAATAAAAATATGCCAAATTCTCAGATTCACTGTCATGCCTTCAAGCGATTTAAAGTGGAACTTCAACTCGTCCATCTTGAATACTGTACATTAACATGACTGTAGATTTGATCAACAAATTGATATTGTTTTGTTGGTTGTCTAGTCACGTTGGCATCAAAGGTAATACTGAGGCTGATAGAATAGATAAGACAGCCCTAGATAAGGAGGTTGATCCTCTTGGAATCCCATATGGCGATTTCAGACCGTCTATCTGTACGTATATGAGAAAGCTTGTTCAATCTTTATGGGATGCTGTGAATGATAAACTTCACGCGTTACACAAAATGAAGGATATACTCATCTGAACAGCCAGAAACGTTTCGATCAAGCCATGATCAGGCAATGTAGAATCGGCCTTACACGATTAACATTTATCAAAAAGAAGAACCAGTCCCAAGGTCTATTCCATGCCACGAAGCTCTCACAGTGGAGTATATTCTGATCAACAGTATAGATTTTAATCCTACCTGGCCTGGGGGGCCAAAATGAACCCCCCCCCCCCTTCTACCAAACTTTCTGCGCTACCTCCAGGACGACAGAAAATGGAAAGCTAAAACTCCTTGACTTTACAGTTTATCATATTGGGGTCATTTTGAGGCTATTTGCATAACCCCCCGAGCAGAGCATCATATGTAAATTTAAAATGGCGGCCAGGTGGGGTACCAGAAAAGTGATATTTTGGTCATATTTCTTCAAAATTTCTGCTTTTCCGCAATGAAAAGTGGGCAAAAACTATTTTATTAATATTTACTAATTTATCATGCAGTTTTTGAGGAGGAATTGCATAAATTTTAAATTCGGAAAATCCGCCCAAGAAATCGACCAAAACAATGCCGTTTTTTTAAATGACGTCACTGTGACGTCATCAAAACGGCCTTCTTGGATTTTGTTTTACATTTTCTGGTAGAGCTTGACCCAAGGGCATAGTGTGATAAGTTTCAGCGGTAAGAAAAATAATTAGTGGGGGGGGGGGGCATTTCGCCCCCCACCCCCCGGCCAGGCCAGGTCTCAAAAAACCCAGGTCAGATATGGTTAAGATTGTAAGAGGTTCTTTTTATCGAGCAACTATTTTAAAAGATCTTTTCAGTCGGATGAAAGAAGATCGTATCTTAGGTTATTTGAGAGAAATCGGTTTGTTGTATAAGTTTTAATGTGTGTATGTTTCAGTGTGTTGGATTACTAATTATTAACTTGAATACTCGAAATGTTGTTTGATCATCGCTATATAGCTGAAATATTGATGCCCTCGACGTTAAACCTTAATTCTCTCTTTTTCTCCTAAATGATCATAAACAGTTCGAATTTCTCTAATAAGCAAGTGTTCGAGCCGTAACCCTTATACAACTGTATCGTTGTGAAAGCACCATGGTACAACGACACAACGGTATTTGAGGACGGTGTATTCCGATACCAATTAGCATGGTCCGGTACCATGCTACACGGTACAAGCACCATTGTACACGGTACAAGTACAATGGTACACGGTGTAATATGAGTTATCTAGGTTTGAGGTAGGGTTGATCGGGTTTTGTGACCTGCCTGTGAAATTTCAACCCTGAGCCGCGCAGCGGAACGATCAACCCTGACTCAAACCTAGATAACGATTTTGTCACCACATAATGAATTCTTCCTCATGTCACTCGTATATTCTCGAATTGAAAGACAAGCATCATTGGAAAAAAAGCCGAAAAAGCTCGCAGTCGAGATAAAAGTGCGACAAACCTTCGTTCAGCTGAATTTGTTGACATTTTTGCGATCTGTAGCAGATGAATTTCCGTAGCCTCCTTTTGATCGGTAGTCAAGGGCAACAGGTTACAAACTATTTCAAACCCGTGTGCGAATTATTTCAAACTCGTTTGTCGTGATATGGCTATTTCAAACCTTGTAATCGACCAATGAGCGTATGAATTGATACGGGGTTCGGTGGCAAAATACATTGTACACGGTACAAAGTATCGTGATACTCGGAACAAGGTGGCATGGCACACGGGACAGAGTATCATGGTTCACGATACAAAAGCACCATGGAGCCCGGTACAAAAGTACCATGGAACACGATGCAAAATTACCACGGTACTGCGTCTCAAAATATAGTTGTTCCGTGGTAATTTGAATATGCCGTTCATGTTGCAGTACATGTACTAACATCTTCATAGTATAGTACCGTGGAATAGCACCCTGGTAAATAAAGAACAATATCAGCACCGAAGTATATCACCATGGCACAGTACAAATCTGGTAATGCGAAATTTGAGATGGATCTTCGGACGACATTTTAATTACACAGATATTATGCATCTCTAGTAATAATAAAATAGTGATTACTGTTCTTGTTGGATACATCAAGTAGCTCTGTCAATATTCAACCTAAATTACTGTCTAATAACTATGTATGATAGATATCGGGAGAGTATTTATTCGTTGCTTGAAATTTGGATACATTACAAGAATTGTATACAAATAATATTCCTGTTAATGTTAAATTTTCATTTATTGTGGGATGCTGTTTTTGTAACAGAATTGGTGTCACCGTCAAAAAGTCTCAATTTATTACAAGTCTAAGCAAATTGGCCTATGCCTGGAAACGAAAGGACTACACTATGCCACTGCTTTATCACTTTATCGAGACTAACTACTGAACAGCTTAGGGCAATACCGGCTTTGTTTTAGCAGTTGCTTTGCAGTTGTTACGGCTGTTGTACTGCTGAATCCACCTTATCAAATCTGTTATGCTGCTGCTATTTTAAATTTAGATTTAACTGAAACTAGACTGAATATCCCTTGACCGCACTACTTGAACTACCGCTACATTACACTATCTTTTTAGTAGAGATAGTGTTTGTTTATTAATTACTTTAGGGCAGACCAAAATGACGTTATACTGTGAAGATACTGCAGTTAACTTTTGTAATGAATAGGATGTATATTTACGCTGTGCAAAATATGTTTCGAAATTAAAGCAATGAAACGGCATATATGGCTATATACTCACACCCTCCTTTCATGAATATGTATGATTACATATCTACTTATTGTGAACGTTTTGCGTCTTATCCGCAGTTTATGGGCTTGCGCGAAAGAGATAAGACAACGGGGATCTTCTCCACATAACCCTTTCTGTAGGTTCGTCTTCGGTCAATCCAAAGAACTACAAGACAACTCGTTGAGATAAACAGATGTTGTTGTTGTTTACTTCTGCATCATCACATAGACAAAGTACAGCAAATCATGATAACCAAAAACGTCTGTACAGATGAAGCAATGGTGTTAATGCTTAGCCTAGTGTAATATACATCAAACTTTTATACAGTAGAGTAAACAAGCTACTTAACGCAGGCTCGGTCTAAACTTCAGTTTCTCACAACTCAAACACTTAATTAGGGAAACTACCGGAATGGACACTTGAGCGCTGGTCATTACTCAGACAGAGCTGGCCTGTTTGACCACACTGATTCAAATAATATACATGTATAGCTTTATCATATTAAATAGACGTTCAGGTTTGCTAGATCTCCCCAAAATATATAACCGCGCACAAATACTCATCTGATTCAAACTCTTACTAATCCATTTAACAGAAGACAATTCATTTATAGGCATTTCTATAACATACAGCGTAAATCAGGTTTATATTCAAGTATACAATTGAACTGATGTGACAAATCTCTCGCTCGTACCAGTTACTGTATTATCCATCAGCTATCTTCAATGGTCAGTGTTTCCTGACCACTTCAAGTACATACAGCGGTCAATATTTCCTGGCTTCCGCTCAATTAGCAGATATGCCACCAATCTCAATATAATTGTAATGTGTGTACATGTACCGATCAAACCCGTGAATTGACATTGAATCAAATAACAAACTTCCAAAACTGATTAGGGCAAATGTGAAACTCAAACAGATACATGCGAGGCGTCCCTCTATATCCATCTACATTCCACATTATGGAATGGGGAGTATTTCGATGGACACTGGGCGTGTAGTATGGCTCGGCATGCCTCGGAAATAACGAAAGATCACTTTTCTAGAATTATTTACAATTCTGGTGGCTATCTATGTATGAAGTACACAGCTGCGACAGAGTAATACCCTTTTTCGCTCTGACAACCAAGCAGTTATGGAATTATTAATAAGCAATCAAGCAATTCCCCCTAGAGTTATGAAGCTGGTCCGTAGTTTAGTGCTTTGCTACCTGATTGAAAAACATTTTGTTCTAGGCCCGTCATATTGATGGCAATGCAAATGAAATTACTGATAATATTTCTCGCTTTCAGTGGCACAGGTTCCATCGGTTGACTCCACAAGCAAACGAATTCCTTAGTTCCTTTCTTCAGTGCCTCTGAAACATTTAAAAATGGAAGTGAACAAGCTGTTGCACAATTCTATATCTCATCGGGCATGCCTGTCGTATGATGCAAGAGTATATAACATATCATGTACCTTCCGTTGCATAACTATACAAGCGTCTGTTCCGTCATCAATATCCATCCATCGTCCATTAAAGAGTTTCTACATCCATAATCCACAGACCTATTCTACATAACCACATTGACGTGAAATTAAAACAAAAACTATGCATAAACAGAGGAATGGTTCCCTGCAACGGAAAAGCGGTCAACAGTCTCCAATGATGCCGGCAAGACATCATGATGCTCCAAAAATATCAAATCCGTATCGCTGATCAGTATTCTTAATCCACATGATTTTCGTTGTGAATTCGTTATGTAGAGAATGATGTTTCTCGGTCACGATTGTTCATAAGAACAACATGAGAATTTTTAATTCATGGGTTCATAATGCACCTTGTTCCGGGTTAAGCTGATTTATACACAACTTACGAAACCTCACACCCTAGATATTGAACGCTGCACTCGTATTTTGCGATCAGCATTTGATATGTTGCCCTGCTAAAGTACACACATATTTGGCAGGTGTTACATTCAGGTGCAAGCGACATGATATTAGTGAACCCGCTTAAAATTCCCGATTAAAAAGATGGTTGAGGGTCTTAAGCGTTTAAACCCGCGGCATGATAGACGCTTGACAATCACCTTACCTTTACTTTCTAAGATTTTAGATGCGCTCTCGCAAGTCAGGTTATGAGATCGTTTCTTATAGGACCGCCTGTGCATGATGCTTTCCATGATTTATTGCAAGTTGGTGACTTAACATATTTATTCCAAATCTAGCCATAATCTGAATGATGGGGGATGTTCAGACCTACCGGATACGAAAGTTGATCATTCAAGTGATACGGTTTTCCAAACTGGATCAGCTGGGAAAAGGGTCAACTTTATCTACTCGATAACTGCTCACTTATTTGAACGGCTCAACGCTAGGTAGGTACCCTGCAATTTTCTGCCATTTTGTAAATGATATTTCTATTCTTAAAGTTCCCATCTACAAACAGAACAACGCATCATTTTCGGATTTAATCAGCCAGCCTAGCACATGATATGCGCATCCCAATAGAGGATATTAAACTACTTGACAGACGAAAATCCGTTATATATCATATTCATATTCTTATTCTTGTTTTTAATAGCCTGATCCAACATATTTAATAATAACGTTTGGGTAGCTAATATGTAGGCCTTACAGTTACTAGCCATATTAACCATCACATCTCCAATAGCATGTGGTACATACACTGACACTATATGTTGTACTTGTTTGCTTTGCTACTGTGCGAAAGTATGCAGTACGATGTTATATTATAGATGTATTTTAGGCATTACAGTTGCAGCTTGAAGATTGCCAACACAGTATGGAATGTGGGATCCAGTATCGTCTACTGGGCACGACGAAGGGCGGGCATAAAAACAACAGTGGTGGTAGCCGTGGTCGTTATCCGCGGTCACCATCGATTGGATTGGAGTTCGGGGCATGCGATGGAGATGTGCTCTCATCGCGATCAACAATATGTTGTCAGTAGCTCTTATACCGGATATTGTCCTAGTGCAAGCGGGAGTGAATGTTCTTTCGCTGGGGGTCAACAGCTTGTTTCAACGTATTTATCACCTGTGTACTGTGATATGAGAGGTGATACTCTTTTTTTCTGGGACCTGTTATGTCACTGCGAGCACAGTCCGTATCAAGAGCTACTGTCCGTGATATGGCCGATCCAGGTTAATTAGGTGGGAGTTGCATATCAGGGGCACTGCCACTGATACAGAACTGTTTCGCTCCACTTCGATTGAAACGGGTGGAAAAGTTGGGGGAAAACAGCAATATCCGATACCTTTAGCGTCTGAATAACATTTTTTGGTGGTTTTCCGTCAATATATCCACACTTTAGAATTTTTCGGGGATAATCTATCGCGCGGGAGGTGGAGTTTGTGGTGAGTCGACGCGCTGATCGTTCACCTGTTCCCAACGAAAAAGCCATCATCTGATTCCAATTTTACAAGATTTGACATAATTGATGTAATGACATAATTCGATAAAAAGTTATAAAAGTTCCAAATTATAACGCTACAGACATACTAAACTTCAAGAAATGTACGAAAGTGTCTACCTAATAAAGCGATACTTTCGGATGTACATCTGGCTGAGGGCCCAATCTTCGATGTTCCAGGGAAGTATACTCTCCTGTATAGTCGCAAACAAACAGTGCAACAAAAGTAAGTTCCCTCCAAAGCGTTGTTTGATATGTCCCAAGATATTTGCCAGATCTCGATGAAATTTTGCACACACTATCTCAGTAATCAAGCCGACACGGTGTATCAAGAAATGTCCTGTAGGTACAGTTGTGCTCTAATGGACATGCGCAAACTGGAACTCGGTCGGATTTTGAAAATTACACAAACTGATTCAACCACATTTTTCAATGGCAAATGTACATTTCATCACACATCCAACCTGTTCACGGGATGTCTCGACGGCCAGTAATTGTTAAATACGCGTGTCGAATTAATTTTGATTAAAACTTCCATATTTTTCTTGAAAACATATCATATGGATACCGGTACCCATATCACAGTACACAGGTGATAAACATAATAATATGTTCTTGGTTCATATCAAGGCTCGTATCAGGTCATGGACCGTATCAGGGCTCCCCCCTGCAGGGCTCGCTCTGATATGGGCTTTAGGAACTGATACTCGCCTTGATATGAAATCAACAATCTATTATTATATACGTATAAGGAGTTGTATCATTACATGCAATTGTTCTCTAACAGTGGAGTACACTTCTCGAAGTTGTTGCCTCGTCTTTTCTTGACCCATGG